>JADRCH010000454.1:837-32300 GCA_019843965.1 Rhynchomys soricoides
TGCAGAAAGAAATATCTTGAGTTTATTATATATGCATCCAGAGAGATCTGTTTGTAGTTGTATCACTGGTCCTGTATATATCTTTTATAAAAGCATGTCCTTTATTACAAGATTGTTGACTTTTCAGAAAAGCTATGATTTATGAAAAAGTTATCTTGTAATTTAATTTTATATGAGGTAGTTGATAGAAATACTAACCTTTCTAAGGCATTTTTGATCAGATTTCAGTTTAGCAAAACAATGGTATTTGTAAGCTAAAACAAATGTCTGGTTTTGTCTATGATTATTTCTTTTGTTGTGAAATCTTTGCATGACATGTAGTCCAACTTGCCAATTTCTCTATTTTAATTTATTACTATACAATTTTATTTTAAATGTAGAAGTCAATCTTCACTCTTCTATAATTATCTTCAGTTTCATTGGATGTATCAAAGGAGTTTCAAGAGGTAAAACTATTCAATACACATTGTCTGAAAAAATCTATTTTCGGAAAAAAAGGTAAATGTAAATGAAATAGTTAAAAGTTTAAGACACTGCTTTGTTAACATTGCAACAGTAATGATCATCAGATAGAAGAAATTAATTTTTCTATGTGGCATGATTGATGCTCAGAGATGGAGGAACATGAAATTAGTTAAACAGATGAATTAAAACCTCAAGGGACATAGGTCACTTTCCAGTCTGATTCTCAGTGTTAGAGTGAGAGAGACTTAAAAGACTGTCCACATTGACTAGGTGACTCAAACGCTATTTATCTGCTCAATGAAAATGTAAAACCTGAGTACCACAATATCCACACATACATATGTGTCATTCAACAATGTTATTAAATGGTCTGGGAGTTGTGTTATGGATATTCCAAGCTTTTTGGCTAATATCCACTTATCAGTGAGTACATACCCTATGTGTTCTTTTGTGATAGGGTTACCTCACTCAGGAGGATATTTGCTAGTTCAGACAATTTGCCTGTGTATTTCATGCAGTCACTGTTATTAATAGCTGAGTAGTACTCAATTGAGTAAATGTACCACGTTTTCTGTATTGATTTCTCTGTTGATGGAGATCTGGGTTGTTTACAGCTTCTGGCTATTATAAATAAGGCTGCGATGAATATAGTGGAACATATCTCCTTGTTATATGTTGGAGCATCTTACAAATCATATGAATCACAAGAAGAAGGAAGGCCAAAATATAGATGCTTCAGTCCTACTTTGAAGGGGGAAAAATAATCACAGAAGGTAGAGGGAGGGAAGGAACTGGGAGGGAGAGATGAGGGTGATGGAAAAGGGGATGTAAAAATAGCAGGTATAGGAGGAGACAGGAGAGAAGAACACAGAGTCAGAAAATTCAAGTGAGTTGTGTAGCAGTGGGGTATGGGGAAGTGGGGGTAGCCACTAGAAAGTCTCAGGTGCCATGGATGCAAGAGTTTCCCAGGACACAATGGGGATGACATTAGCTGAAATACCCAACAAAGCAGACATAGAACCTATAGATATCATATCCAGTGGTTAGGCATAGACCCTGGTTGAGGGATGGGGCCACCCACCCATCTCAAAAATATTAAGCCAGAATTGTTCCTCTCTAAAGGAAATGCAGGGACACAGAGTAGAGCAGAGACTAAAGGAAAGGCCATCCAGAGACTGTCCCACCTTGGGATATGTCCAATCTACAGACACCAAACACAGACACTAGTGCTGGTGCCAAGAAGCACTTGCTGACAGGAGCCTGGTATAGCTGTCCCCTGAGAGGCTCTGCCAGAATCTGACCAATATAGATCCATATGCACACAGCCAACCATTTGATTGAACATGGGGATCAGAATCAAAGAGTTAGGAGAATGACTGAAGTAGCTGAAAGGATTTCAACCATATAGAAAGAACAATACCAACTAACCTGTGTCCCCAGAGCTCGCAGGGACTAAACCACCAACAAAGAGTACACATGGAGGTACCCATGGTTCCAGATGCATAAATAGCAGAGGATTTTCTTATCTGGCATTAATGGGAAAGGAAGCGCTTGTTCTTATGGAGTCTTGATGCCACAGCAGAAGGGAATGCTAGGGCCATGAGGCTGCAAGTGGGTGGGTGGGTGGGAGAGCCACCTTATAGAAGCAGAGTGAAGGGGGATAGGATGGGGGGAGGTGTGGAGAGGAAAATGGGACTGGGACTAACATTTGAAATGTAAACAAATAAAATAAACAATATAAAACACTCTATTTTTTCATTCTATTGCATTGCTATAAATGTTAGTTGACTCTATATAAACAAAGTATGCAAACCTGTGGCTGTCCATTCTTGTCCCACTGCTGTGGTAGCCAGAATTGGCTCTTCCTTCACAGCTTCCCCTTCATTTTTCTTTTTTCTTTTTTTTCTTTCTTTAACTTTCCTTTTCTTAAGACTTGTATTTCAAGTTGCTTATTTGTTCAATTCCTATATTATTTTAAATCCAAATTTTCTTTCCAAAGTGGCTGAAATAATTCCATCCTTAATGATCTTAATAGTTTTCCTATGGTGTATACAAGTTAGGAATGATATTTAAGGTTTTATTAACTGTAAAACACGAAGGGATCTCGATGGAAGGGATAACTGAAACAGAAATTCTGTAATAGTGTATTTTCCAGTGATATAAAAATTAGAGAAAAGTCATCATTTTTGATGAAATAGATGAAATCACATTTTCATATTGTTTTCCTACTCTTACATGTTTAAACAATGAACTCTGATTTTTCCTGCGAAATTGAAGGGTTTAGAAGACTTGGAGCACATATGCTTGGCTTCAGGTGCAGGGTCATCTCTGGCTGTTGTATGATAAACAAGCAAGTTTTTATCATGTGTGATGAATGGGACAACATCAACTTGCATTGTTAGGTTTTGTGGAGTGAAACTAGATTTAAAATCCCAATGTTTAAACAAAAATGAGAGAAAGGAGTACTAAAACAAATACACATGTGGAAAATTTATAATATAATTGTGTTCATCATTAATGCTTAAAGCCACAAAATACAGACTGGCCCTGCAGGGAATCCTGTGTTTGACTTCCTCACTCATGCCTTAAGTATAGAGAAGGACATTAAGTACTCATTCTGAACTATTTTCTAGAGGAACAGCAAAATGAAATGTCTTTCTACTGCTTTATAAAAAATATTTATGTTGTTTAGACTATGATTTTTAGCACAACATTTTACAGTTATTAATTTTTAAACTCTCATGAAATATCATAGATGAAATACAATGAATCATACTGGGATATCTGCATCAAAAGATACATGTCCATCTCTCTCTCTCTCTCTCTCTCTATCTATTTATCTCTCCTTCTCAGACTCTCTTCATCTCTATCATATATATCATCTTTCTATATATATATATATATATGTACATATATATGTATATATGATCTTTGTATATGCATGATCAAATTTGATGAATCACACAGAAAAGAAAATTAAAAAATTCTAGGGATTCTTTAGAAAACCACCAGTGGCCTTTAGGAATAATATCTATCCTATGTGTCTAATAAGAAAGCAAGAACCAACACTTAGGTTTCCTTTTTCCTTCACTTTTATATGTGCTCATCTCCTTTGCCTCTTTTCTGTCATTGTTTTAAATGAACAAGTGGGCATGTGAAATTAAAGGATTCACATGCTTTAAGATTATTACTGTTTCAAAACTCAGTGGTTTAGATTCTCACTATGGCATTCAGCATCACTGTTCCAGCCATATCTAACCATGTGAACTTCATGTAAACATACCTAGATTGACTCTTTCTCTAAAAGTTCCACATGGGGTATCCTGATTTCTTTCCCTCTACAAAGATATCTATCTACCTTATATTTTTTTCTGTGGACAGAGAGCCCAATGCAAATACCAATTCCTCAGCACAGCCCATCTAGATTTACACAGGACATTGCTTCTTATACTAAAACAAGTCTTGTAAGCCTTTTGTGCCTTTGTTGAGTCATCATGCCATCTCTAGCACATCCTTCTCTCATCTTCGTTTCAGCATAATCAAAGTATTCAACTTTACTGTCCCCAGTGAGACAAGTTTGTTTTGTTCCAGTCTGCACACAATAATAAAACATATTGCGTTTATCAAAAATCAGTCAGATAAGACCCAGAACAAGAAACAAAGCCTTTGTGCTCAAAGTATTCTAACCCCTATTCTCTAACAGCTGTTATCTCTATTATAAGTTTGAGAAAAGACATCACCACAAGGAAAATAATGTCATTGCCAGTAAGAGGCTGAGGAAAAAGATCATGAGACAAGCAAGAGCAAGTTTAAGGTAATGTTAACAAAGTACTATAGAGTGTTTTAAGATTTAAGGGGAATTTGTTTTTCCTTGAATTAGGTTTTATATCCATTCCACTGGGTAAATTTTAAACTGAAAAGTTATACCAGACACCAATCCAACACTGGTCGCATCAACATCGGAATCTGTCTCAGCAGCTTCAGTGCAAACAGACTGCCTATCCACAAGCCTCATACCTATTCTTGCCCCGACCCCTCATTCTGCAAATAAGTCTGCAAAGTCCAGTCTCTCAGACGGCAGTATAAGATAAATAAACACAAACTATTTCCACCTTCTCATCAATGGATTAACATGATTCTGTTCCATTAGGTTTTACAGGAATGAAAATGAAGATAAGCTAATTGTGAATCAGAGAAAAGATTAATAATTTAATTATATTTAAAAACTTACTCTTTCTTTTCGAAATAAATACTGTTCCCAATACATTGCTCTCAGTTTACTCCTTCTGTTTTGATTTTCTGTGATGATGTATCATATACAATATAATCTGCACATGTAGATTGGAGAGCTGAATGCTGGCTTTCAGGTGTAGAAATGATGGAGAGAGGAAAAACTCCACAGACAAAATCTATAGAAGATTGGAATTTCATTCTACCATGAAGGACTCAAGAGATCAAAAGATCTCTCTCTCTCTCTCTTTCTCTTTCTCTGTTAAATAATAACCCCATATTTGAAATAATTCAAAATTCACCTCTGAAAAATTCCCTAGGATTATATGAGAAATAAACACCTTTAATACCCACAAAATATTTATAGCTATATGGTAATGTGCATAAAAGCCCAGTCTCCAGAGGTAAAGGCCTTCCCCTTTCCAATCACACTTGAAGGATTTCATAAATGAGCATCTTAACAGAACAAGTACAGTATCATAGCAACTACAGAGGAAATTATTCCCAGGAAATATTGTCACAAACATATTGTTTCCCCTGCCCCTTCCTTCTTATTGTAAGGGATATTTGTCATATTATTACTGAATATTCTATCCAATAATGCTGTCAAAGTCACATTGAACTTTAAACCATGGAAGCAATACAAGAAATAAACTTTTTGAATGATAGGCAAACTATGGGACCTGTTTGAAATTTGAATATATATGACATAGTTGAGTTTTAGATCTACCATTTGAATCTGGAGCTGTAGATATATTTGTTAGTGAGTTTCTAATTATAAAATTGTTACCATTATAGTCAGAGATACAACTAAAATGGAATATGACCAAGGCCCTTGATCCAGTACCCAGGACCACACCCATATACACCCATACACACATAATACACATGGATGTTAAAGTGTACTAAATTACTATGAATCATTAAATATATTTTATACAAATATAAGTTACATTGACGAAATGCATTTAATAGATTAGGAAGTTAGTACTGCAAACTTGAAGAGTTCGGAAATGGAATAAAACAAATAAATGGACAAAAACAAGAAAGAAAGTGTAAAAGATATTTCTATTTTATTCAAGGTACTTTAAGTATGATTTATATGTGATAAAATGAAATATTTTAAAATCAATAGGAGATAAGTTCAATGAAATTAGCGTATTTCCACTTTTAATCCTTTAAATTAACTTTAATTTGTATTTAAAGGACTAGAATTCAGTTAGTTTGATTTATTTTCAATTTAACAATTTCATAGTTTTTCATTGATTTTATTCCTTACTATTGAGTCTTATATTATCCTTTACTAAGTACTAAATGAAGTTGTTCTAAACTTCTTTAAGTTCTTAGAAATGAATGTGAAAGCTCACATGTGCTATACAAGTGGTCTCAACTCATCCTCTGATTGTTTAGGCATACTGATGATGGGTTGATCTGGTGATTAATAATTATTCCAAACTATGACAGAATTTACCTTACACAGAGATTATTTAAAAGGTGATTATATTCTTACCAGTGCATATGAACACAGTACCTAACAGTGTCTATAATGCCTGTTAGACTCATATACTTCCTGATCTATGAATTTCTTACAAGGTTGAGAAAAAATAGCAAGAGATTATTCATTTCATATAAATTTTCTGTTAAGGAAAATAGAAATGATGTAAGATAACAATGTTTTTAAAATGTACAAATGAGTATGCCAATATTTCTCTTTTGTGGATTACTTTTATTATTTCTCCAATGCTTCAACTATTATATAATGCTGCTTGATGCACAATAAAATTTATACACATTTAAATATATATACAAGAATGCAATAATAAAAAAAAAACCTAAAATGTCATTGGACCAAATAAAAATATTTAAAGACTACTAATATGTAATTTGCATGAGGTCAGGTTAGCTCAGAAACAAAGCAGAAAATAAAACGAAATAATAATGATATAGGATCCAGATTTACAAAGACATATATTCAAATTAATACTTTGGTAAGTCTAATATAAAGTATCTTGGTGAGACTCTAACCAAACAAGTGAAAGATCTGTATGAGAAGAACTTCAAGTCTCTGAAGAAGGAAGTCAAAGAAGACCTCAGAAAATGGAAAGATCTCCCATGCTCATGGATTGGCAGAATTAATATAATAAAAATGGCCATTTGCCAAAAGCAATCTATAGATTCAACGCAATGCCCATCAAAATTCCAACTCAGTTCTTCATAGACTTAGAAAGAGCAATTCTCAAATTCATTTGGAATACCAAAAAAAACCAGGATAGCAAAAACTTTTCTCAACATTAAAAGAACTTCTGGGGGCATCAGCATCCCTCCTCAAGCTGTACTACAGAGAAGTAGTGATAAAAACTGCATGGTATTTGGTATAGTGACAGGAAGGTAGATCAATGGAATAGAATGAAAGACCCAGAAATGAACCTACACACCTATGGTCACTAGATCTTAGACAAATGAGCTAAAAGCATCTAGTAGAAAAAAAAGACAGAATTTTCAACAAATGGTGCTGGTTCAATTGGCAGTCAACATGGAGAAGAATGCAAATTGATCCATTCCTATCTCCCTGTACAAAGCACAAGTCCTAGTGGATCAAAGCCCTCCACATAAAACCAGATACACTGAGTCTAATGGAAGAGAAAGTGGGGGACAGTCTTGAACATATGGGCACAGGGGAAATGTTCCTGAACATCAATGGCTTATGCTTTAAGATCACGAATTGACTAATGGGACCTCATAAAATTGCAAAGCTTCTATAAGGCAAAGGACACTGCCAATAGGACAAAAGGGCAACCAACAGATTGGGAAAAGATATTTTCCAAGCCTACTTCCCATAGAGGACTAATATCCAATATATACAAAGAACTCAACAAGTTAGACCCCAGAGAACCATATAATCCTATTTTAAAAAATGGAGAACACAGCTAGGAAGAGAATTCTCAACTGAAGAAACTCAAAGGGCTGAGAAGCACCTCAAGAAATGTTATCATCCTTATTTATCAGGAAAATGCAAATCAAAACAACCCTGAGATTCTACTTCACACCGGTCAGAATGGCTAAGATCAAAATCTCAGGTAACAACAGATGCTGGCAAGGATGTGGAGAAACAGGAACACTCCTCCATGATGTTCCCAGGACCAAATGAGGATGACATTAGCTGAAATAACCAACAAAGGAGAGAGAGAACCTGTAGCGACCATATCCAGAGTTTAGGCATGGTCCCTAGTTGAGGGATGGAGCGACCCACAGGTCACAAAAATATTAACCCAGAATTGCTCCCGTCTGAAAGAAATGCAGGGACAAATAATGGAGCAGAGATAGAAGAAAAGGCCATCCAGAGACTACCACACCTAGGGATCCATATCATCTGCAGACACCAAACCCAGACACTCTTGCCGATGGCAAGAAGTACTTGTTGACAGAAGCCTGGTATAGCTGTCCACTGAGAGGTTAGACCAGAGCCTAATACTGATGCAAATGATGCTCTTAGCCAACCATCAGACTGAGCAAGGGTCCACAAACAGTGGAGTTAGGGGAAGGACTGAAAGAGTTGAAGGGGTTTTCAACCCCATAGGAAGAACCATAATATCAACCAGATCCCCCAGAGCTCCCAGGGACTAAACCACCAATCAAAGAGTACACATGGAGGGACCCATGGCTTCAGCTGCATATGTAGCAAAGGACTATCTTATCTAGCATCAGTGGGAGGGTAGGCCCTTGGTCCTGTGGAGGTTTGATACCCCAGAGTAGTGGAATGCTAGGGTTGTAAGGTGGGAGTGGGTAGGTGAGGGACCACTTCATAGAAGCAGGTGGGAGGGGAGATGAGATAGGGGGTTTGTGGAGGAGAAAGCATGGAAGGGGATAACATTTGAAATGTAAATAAATAAAATAACCTATACAAAAAAATGAATTCCTGGGAATTTTGAGTCATTGTTCCCAACTCTCAAAACACACCAAACCAGGAATCTGAATATACTGAGAAACTTGCCCCCCTGCCAATGTGTTCTGTAATTCGAAAAATGTATCATTGTTTCAAAATAGATAAGCTTTTTAATTAAAAAAAGAAAAAAAAAAACAGCAAGACAAAAATATGCCTAAACGTGAAGTCTGTAACCTCCAAATATTTCCATCCGATTATGACCATATCTTCAACAACGAGCCTACTGTGGACACTTCATATTGAAACTGCAACAACCACAGAGAGACAGAGGCAGAGACAGACACAGAAAGAGACAGAGACAAACAGACAGACACGCACGCACACACACACATACACACACACACACGTAGACAATTTATTTGAACATACACACATACACACATGTACACAATTTATAGACCTCTTTCATCATCTACGACTTTTCAAAGATTAATTTGTTTAGTCTTAGTTAGCAGTGGGATTAGTGGGATTAGCAATGCTAATGAATTTTAACATCTATTTCTCTGTTCCTTTGCAAATCACAACACTAAATATTCAGGGAAGGAAGGTGGAAAAGTTCATTACTGTTCTGTGAAAACTAACCAACAATATTCAGATGCAAATCACAGGACTCATAGGGACTGTCTGTTTGTGTTTCCTTTCATGATGTTTCTTTATGGCATTTTGAAGATATCCCCCTTGCTCTCCAATCTTCTCTCTCATGGCTCTGTGGTTATTTTATTCTTTGAATCTTCCATCTTTGCCTACCTTAGACCTCCTACCACTTTCCTGAGGAAAAAAATCTATGCCCTGCTTTGTACTATTGTTGCTCCTATGGTCAACCCCCTCTTATATACCCCAAGAAATACAGAGCAGAAGACTGCTATAAAGAAGGTTTGGTGTCAGACAACATTTCTACGAGAAAAACACAATTAATTTGCTTTATTAATAGGATGTTAAAACACTGCACAACTATTAAGCTGGCTTTTTCATCAAAAAAACAATTAGTGTCTTAATTGTTCAAAATTTTGCTCATTTATAATTAGCAACAATGAAAATATGAATAATAATTACTAACAAATATTTTACTTTGCAACCTAGTAAGAAAAGGAACATTGAATTTATTCTGTATTAAAGAAATTATTTTTATATTACACAGTCATTTTACATACTGACTTATTGATACTAGCTCCTTGAATTGATTTATTACCTGATGATAAACATTTTTTCAAGCACAATTTTTAAATAGATTGAAACTAACCTCAGAAGAAGTGTTATAGTAATGAAATTTGTATTGTGACTGGATTTGTAAATAACCCTTGTATGATGAGACTTTGAAAAAAATCATTCTGTGAAAAGGTGAATAAAAAGAGAGAGAATTTGAGTGATTCTTACACTGAAGGTTAATCATGAATTCAGCTGAGAGTTGCTAGCTTGCCTATTTATGAATGTCATAGGCACATAAAGTAGCTTTATGACTGGTCCCAATTATTGGCACATACAACAGCTTTATGAATGATAACAGGTTTAGGGTGCATTTATGAGCTTGTCTCTTTAAACTTCCTTAGCTTGCAAATACATTGAATAAGAAAATACATTTTTTCTTCTTCTCAATAAAACTTATTTAGTTGAGGAGTTTTATGATTACACATTTGGGAAACAGCAGCACATGTCAGATTGTCCAAAAACATTTACATGAGAAAAGATTCTGTTCTATTCTGATCAAATGTTACAGTGCCACAACTTTCTGTTTATCTGGTTTTATAATGTTTAATCTACTTGTTAACATATAAAATAATGTGATGCATTGTGGTCTTTTGTTACACACAGTTATCTCTCCTCCCTCTAGCCCTCTTGGGAGCCTCCTACCCTTTTTCTGATTTGTTTGGATTTGTTTTCAAATTATTTTCATAACAATGCATTTGGAGCATATTCTTTTTTGTTTCTGACTCCTCCTAGAACCTCTCTGCCTCTCTACCCATCCAACAACATGTTCTCCCCCTCTTTCTCTTTCTAAAAAATAAAAATAAAAATAAAAACAAAATAAACAAACAAACAAGTCAAAATACACGAACAAAACGTATACAAAATCCCATGGAATACATTTTGTATTGTCTAACTAATCCTGGGAATGAGTCCTATTTTGGAGTAAAGATAAAATATTTAGTGGCACTCCACAGGACACAAAACAGATTTTTCCTTTCCCAGCAGGTAATCACCTGAAACTAGCATCTTTGTTAGGGGGGATTTGTGTCTACTTCCACTTTGCCATTGTGGAATTTAGTCCAGATCTTAACTTGCTCTCATAGTCTCTGTGACTTCACTTGTTTATTAGTCCTATTGTTTCTGAATGGTGTTTTTTCTGAGCATCATTTACCACCTCTGGCTCTTACTTTTCTGTTTCTTCTTTAGCACTGATACTGAGCCTTGAGGGGAGGGTTTTAATAAAGACATTTCATTCAATGCTGAGTGTTCCAAAATCTCTCATTATCTGCACATTGTCAAGTTGTAAGTCTATTTTATTTGCCATCTGCTACAAGAGGAGGCTTCTCTGATGACAGCTGGGTGATGCACTGGTTTACCAATATAGCCATTGTCATTAGAAGTCATTCTATTGTTATGTTTCCTTAGCATAATAGCAATAGCTGGTTCCTTTCTTTTAAACTGTTTTTATGTTACATATATTCCATTGCCTTCATTTCTCCCAATTTCCTGGTTCCTTTATAGCTTATCTTCTTCATATTTTACTTTCTATTTTCATATATTTTTGTGCTTTTCTAGGGTCACTCCTTCCCCCTAAAACCTGTTATCTTCAGTTTTAATGCTAATCACTTACTTGCCTAACAACAGAAAGCAATATATACATTTCATGGTTGATTGTCATTTTATATCCATTTCAAAGCATTCAATGATTGCTATTACTGGGACCCAACTGTGCCCACTTCATCATATAAGCAGGCAGATTCCATTAAGAATAATTAGTTTGCATTAGTGGAGCTAACACAAGGATGCAATGTACATACTTATTTGCTAACTCTTAGACCTATCAATATTACCCAAGTGACCATTACCTAAAGTCAGCAGTCCCATACCTATATACATTTATCTTACTGTTAATTTAAATTCACAAAGGTAACAGATTATTTCATTTATATTTCTCATTCAACTTTTATTTCAATGGTCAGGCTCTTGAACATGTTGAAGATGTACCCCATGTTGCTCAGAGTTGCCTAACAAAATGATGTGTAGACACTGGACCATGCTCTAGGATGGTAACCTTGTAAACGTTCTCTCCCTATATCTCAGGATCTCCATCACCTAATCTGTTCTTCCATTTGCTTTAGTCATCAGAATGATGCAGGTTTCAATATAAAGGATATACTGGATATTCCACTTCAGCTTTTATGTACGTGTAACAAGACTAGAACAGGAATTAAGACTGTGGTTATCACTACTGTAAGTGTTATATAACTACATTCTATTCAATGAATCTAAGGTGAATTTACATATCAAAAGATACAGGTGCACTCCAGTTTAAGTAAATTTGTCAGCTAGACAAATAAAAAACATAGACAAAAGCTAACATCCTTCCTCAGGGTTTATTATTTTTCTTAATTCATACTTATTTTAACTTTAACCAAGCAAACAAACAAACCTGTTTACTTAATTATGTATTCATTAATTCATTCATTCCTTGGTCTTTGTTTCTTTTCCCCTTTTTATTGAAACTGTAATATTTCTCATAAACTGATCCTGACTAATAGTTGGATGTATAAAATAGACATTCCTTTTCTCTACAACACAGAATACCTCTTCTTAAGCTCCGGGAAATATGTTCTTTCTAGATTTCATGTCTCAAATCATTTTTTCAATATTGTGCTGCTGATTTATTAAAATCTTCCAATGTTAACTTTTATAAAAACAATGAAAACATACTCTCTTCCTATGGATGTTTCTTGGAGACTTATTGGATCTTCCTTATTTCTTTTGTCTTCATGATTTATTTAATAGTAAGAAAAATCAAAGCCATGGATTTTCAACTAAATAGTTGAGAAAATTTTTGCTTTTTAATACAATTTAAACAATTTTCAAGAAGAAAGTCTCGAGTTTTCCTATTTGTATTTTGTGCCTTTAAACAAAATTAAGTGGATTTAGTTTACATCAGGGGACTGTGTTCTATAATTCTCACTCTTTTTTCTCATTTAATTCCCTTTCCTGCACTAAGTGTTAGTGTGTGTTCATGAAAAGAGTATACTTGATATTATATCAATTACTGTAAATGCCAATGTTTAAATTATCATGCTTGTTTATAGATGTTTCTTCTTCCCACTGTGTTAACACAGGTAGCTATAGCCTAGGTTAGCCTTGAACTCCCAATGCTTCCACTTCAGTCTCCAACTTACTATACAACAGATGTGTTCAACCATGAACAAGAATATTGGTATTTTTTATACTATAGTCTTAAGACTATTCTAATTTTAGCCTACATCTTAAGGATTATTTATATAGAGTATACAGGGTTGTATAAAGAATAAACAAAAGTATGTTCGTAGACATATTTTGCATGCATGTGTGTGTAGTGTGTATGTGTGTGTTAGATGTGTGACAATGATAAAGAAGAAGTGGCTACCAACTTGACAGTGAGGAAAGGAAGGAATTGAGGGAAGTTGTCTTAGAGTGGCTGAAGAGATGACAAAGAGGATGGAAAATTATAAAATTCCATTTCAATTAAAATCATATTTTTAATAAAGTAATACATTAACTGTATTTAGTGATGAGTAAAGGAATACATGAGGAGATGATACATGAAATGAGAAATAAGATCATATTTTCAAAAATTCATTAATCATGTTTTCAAACATCCTTCAAAACAATAATAAAGGAAGCTAGCTACAGTTTTCTTCTGAAATTATATCATCGACAGTCAAAATAATCTTACTGACATAGAAGTCAAGGGCATTATCTTCTCTTACAAAACTGTGGAAAAACATGGAGGTAATATGTCTTTCAACAATTCTAAATTTAAATTTGTTTCCACCAGAAAACTCTTGTGAATTTGTAAGGGATTTCAGTGATTAATATCCAGGGGATGCATAGTGCCTGGGATCTCTCAATCACTAGCAACATCATGTATGGCTGGATAGTTATTTATAACCCACGCTAGGTGCTAGTTTCAGTTTTTCTGATAACTTATCCCTACATGAAATTCTTCTGGTGAGTTTATAATTTTGCAGGTATATCATCTCTTCTGAAAGGAAAATTCAACATACAGAATTAAAGACAAATAGTTACTTTAGACTCTATATTGATTTATAAAATATCCAGTGATTTTTCTATCTATTTTTTTAGTAATAGAAGTAATTTTAGTAATAGATAACTGTAATGATTTGACTAATTTGGATCTTTAACTCATTCTACTTATCTTAAAAGTCTTTCTTCCTATAAGAACATGACCTTACTTCTGTGAATGTTTCATGAGTAGGTGTCAGTTGTCTTTAAAAAATTCAAGATATTTTCCTATAAGCATCTACTAGAGAGAGAGAGAGAGAGAGAGAGAGAGAGAGAGAGATGGATAGATCCAGGAAGAATTTAAATGTTGAATAGTATAAGTATGTAGAGGAGAATTAAAATGTTAGTGTAGATAGCCACACAAACAGGATAAAGGAAGTGAAATAATGGAATCCCAAGGTGTGAAAGAAGGTGCTAGTATAAATAATTTGACCTTGCCAACATCTTCTTTGAGTATACTCTCTGCTTTTTGCCCCCACTATGTAGAATGTAATGTAAGTATGTATTAAATAGAATTAATTGCTTTGAGTTGGAGATGGAACATATTTTTACATCAATTCAAAATGCTGTTAACAGAAATTATAATGTGACATGTCAGAGATACAGATGGGCACAGCAGGTAAATGATTTCTACTTAGATTTAAAAGAAATCACAAAATGGGAAATATCATGAGAATGTTCAATAGATCAATGAAGTGTTGATTAAGCAAAAAGTTATTTACAACCTACCAAGAAATTCAGAAGCACAAATTGAAACATGAAATAGATTCTGGCAAAATCTACTTGCTCCCTCCCTACTCCTCAGAGGGAAGTAAAAAGGAAAACATACAAACATACAAAAATCAAACTCACATGAAAAGAGAATTAACTGTAGTCAACTGTACCCCAAAAGGAACAAGCCAAATTGAAGCATCTCCAGATTTGAATGTCTAATTATAGTTGCCTTTATCAATGTAGACTGTCTTGATGATTGTACTTATTATTGAATAATTACTTTCACATCAAATTAAATAATTGAAGTGATTTATTTTAGTCATTCAACAAATATTTAAGAATGCTTGACCAGTATTGGAAGGAGATCAATAAAAACAAGAAAACTGGAAAGAACTGATTTTATCCCCTTTACAGGATGGTGTTATTCCATGAACTTATCTAATACTTAGGAGTTAATTATTTCAAATTACCTAATGATAAAAACTTTGCTTATAAATGTACTTACTAGTACTATTATCATCAGAGGAAATCTATTATAGGGAAAAAAATCACACAGAGCAATGGGAGGTAGCTGGGATTCAAAATGCAATAGAAGTAATTTTCTTACTGTTAGAAGCATATAAGGCATACCTTTTAAAAAAAAGGATTAAGTTCATAAAAATCAAATTTGGATAGAAATTACTGTTTCAAGATTTAAAATGAAATGTTTGGAGCCATTGTAGCTCTGTTTTAATTAGTAATGATTTTATTATACTTCATTTAGAAGTTTTATTTTCATTGCATTAAATATCACTCCAGTATAATCATTATGATATTAATGACTTAATATATTCTTTGGTAAAATGGGTTTACTAAGACTTCTTAGTGTTATTTCATTTAATGTATTAATTCCTTTAGGGAATTTAGAAACAAGGAAAATGGGAAAGATTGAATACCACAGTAAGCGTATGCCTATTGATCCTTCTATGAAAATAGCTTAAGAAGGTCAGATACTTTATCATGCTAATACTATAATAAGCCCTAATTATTTCACTTTTGTATTTTTAAAGTTTTACTAAAAATTAATTTGGCAATGATTGTAGAATATACAATCTTAGTGAAAATATTGTTATACATTTATTAAAATATGTCACTATTATACACATTAAACTAAAGGCAAATCATTAAGAGTAGAAAACTAGATTAGAAAATATGTCACTTTTTTTTATCCAATTCTGCTCGTGAAGAATGGCTATTGTAGCTACTGTAATGGCTGTGAGGCCTGAGGCTGAAGAATCAATGGCTTTTTACACAGGAAATTTTTCTTTTTTTTTTTCTTATTTTTTTCTTATTTTTTTTTTTTTTTTTTTTTTGGTAATAAACATATGGAATATAAAGAACAGAGGAACACATCTAGGTTGTAATTTTATTGTCTGTATATTCCTTTCTTTTATTAGGTACATTTTAAAACTCAATTTTGCATATACTAACAATTTGAGGCTGCTTTGATACACTAACAGTTATAATTCTAATGGCAAAAATAATGTTGAGAGAGGTGAGAAAGTGCACGTTAATTTCATCATATGAATCTGGATATATTCAGTTTATGCAATCTACTTACCTCCAGACCTAGAAAACTCTAATGTTATAGTTCTGACATGTTGGCTGATCCTGCTATGAGCTTCTTTACATGATCATGAAGACTCAATTAATTTTTACATTTTTCAGTCTACAACTATTCTCAGCTGTATATCAAAGTAAACTGAACATGGTGACATATTTGGTAAACATTCTTTCTTTTATTATTTATTTTTCTTCTCCATCTTTACATTTAAACTTAAGACACAAGGGAGGAAATATTTGGCCTGTATTTGAATATTGAAGGAAATGAACCGAACTCATACTTCATGTGAGATCACACTAAAATTCATTGCTTTGTTATGTACAGAAGCCAATAAAATCTTTTCAGTTCTAAACACTCGATGGAAGTTTATAGGAAGAAAACAATGAGTTAGCAAAAAATTGAAGAAAAGTCTGTCAAGAAACAAAATAAAGTCTCAGCTTTGGCTTTGTGGAAAAGAATAGCTAGGGATTCAAATATATTTTGAAACTGGAGTTATAATTCCAGGCCATATTTAGTAAAATATATTTTCAAAATTTGTTATCAATAAGACAGAATGATCATTTAGTTTTTATCAAGTATTATTTAACAACTCAATTTCTCAGTGACTCATGTTATATGTGAACTAAATTTTAATTTTACTTTTTTGGGAAGAACAATGAATTTTATTTTCTTTGTACCTGACTATAATAGTGCTGCTGATAGATTCTTATGAACAAAAATGACTTTGAGTGAACATGACTCCATAAGTAGCAAATAATTACTTATGTCTCAGTTAAATCTGTCTTAACAATGGATATTAATTGTTTAGTTATACTGTAATTATAAATCTTAAAACTATACTGTAGAAATAAATTCTTTCTTAACACTAGTTTTCATTTTTAATGTGAAAGTTAACATGGACAATGTAATTTATAACAAAGAGATTAGAAGGGAATTTAGCAAATGAGTAGGTAAGTAATAGTCTTTTAAAAATTGCTAGAATATACAAAATATTTCAGTAATAACCATAGCTTTGCCCTTATTTGAATTCAAATTTATTATAACAGCATTGTTTAGTTACTCTGTTATTTTTCCAGTACGGTTGGGAATGGTAATAAATTAGAAGTACTCACAATCCCTAATCCACTGTCTCAATCTTCATGAATCAAATCTTATTGGGTTGTCATCTTATGATTAATGAATAAAATAAAAATTATATGATTGATTCTCTTTGTGACCCTTAATGAAAATAGGGAATCTCTTCCCTTCTTACCTAAGTTATCCTTTAATAATAAAATGTCAATTTCTTCAAAGAAGTCAAATTCACTGAACTCTTGGAATATTATTCTCTACTATCAAAGTTTAAATTACAAATTCAGACCATACAAATCTCTGAATATGAAGTCACCGTACATTTATTGATTTATTTGTTATTAACTCCTACTGTGCAATTATTTCTTGGTAGATTTCCACATTTTATGTGGCAGATAAACTTGATTAATAAAAACAATTAAGTATTATAGAAATATCCAGGTCAGATAGGTACCAATAGAAATAATTTTATATGACTTGTTTTATAAAATAAACAATATTAAGATTCTTCATGCATTTTTACAAGCACTATATATTGAATAAAATAAAAATTAAAAGTGGAGTCTTTCATTTAATAAATATAATAGAAAATATATTTACATTTTATTTATATTTAATAATATATGTGTTATGTAATATATAGATAAAACCTGTTTTAGTGTATGTATATGATTTCAGAACTGACAACATGGTTTTGGGTAACCAATTAGAGATCTCACTCATCAGGAGGAATTTATTTTGCTCTCAGCACTCCTTAGTTACCTATAATTCTTGTGTGTTTGGCAAGGGTGAATCTCCCATTTCTATGTTAGCATGTCTACAATACCTTCACAGGTCTTGTGTAGCAAGACATATTTTGGTACGAGGGATGTAGCAGTGGGGGAGGGTGGGGTGGGATGGTTGGAGGGTAAAATTGAAGGGTGGAAAAGATATGTTTGTATTTGATATAAAAATTTAAAAAGCAAAAAAAAAATTAAAAAGCAAAATTATGTAAGTGAATTTGTATTCCACTATTAGTTTTAATAACTACCATATTACATGAATAATTAAATATATAATTTTAATGATATAACTATAGAAATAAATATCTTTTAACTACAATATATTTAAATTATGGTGCTAAAATTACAGATAATAAAAGAAAAATGGAAAATTATTAATTGAATTTAAGGTGGTGTTTTTATTTTGTGCATGCTTGTGTGTCTTTATGTTGGCATAAGATTTATAGAGCAGGAGTTGCTTGTAAGTAACCCCACATGGGTGCTGAAAGCCAAACTCAGATCCTCTCTATGAGATTTACTCATTCTTAACACTGAATGATCCCTACAGCCCCCTGAACAATTAATCAAATTTTATGGACTTGCTATTTAGACTGTTCATTTTTCAGTTCATACACATATCTATGTATATAAATTGTGTTCAACTTTATTTTATTTTCTATATGTTTAAATTAATTTAAACTACAGTACATCCCATGAGTCAAAATTTGACCTACTGTTTAAGATTACACTTTTCTTGTGCTTTGAATTATACTTTTATTTTTAACGATCTTAGAGTCTGTTAGTATCCCAAACTCATCTTTTACAAGAACTTAGTTGCATATTGAAAACGTTGAGTAACCATAATTATAAGCCAGTCTTTTATTATTGATGAGTCAATTCAATGTTATTCATGTGAAAACTAACATAAAATCAATAGGGTTATCTTTCAATCACAGGCTGATGTCAGTGTTAATTATCGATGATCTCCATATTGGTGTCCCTCATTAATCTGTCTGTCTTTTCAGGGACCTGCCATGTTTTTCTATTTCACTGAACTATGGAGAATGTTACTGTGTTCATTCTCTTGGGACTTTCTGACAATCAAAACATTGAAGTCCTCTGCTTTGTATTATTTCTATTTTGCTACATTGCTATTTGGATGGGCAATGTTCTCATAATGGTTTCTATCATGTGCACTCAGCTCATTGACCAACCCATGTATTTCTTTCTCTATTACTTATCACTTTGTGATCTTTGCTACACATCCACAGTGACACCCAAACTCCTGACTGATTTACTGGCAGAAAGGAAGATTATTTCCTATAATAATTGCATGGCACAGCTCTTTGTTCTTCATTTCCTTGGTGCCATTGAGATCTTCATTCTCACAGCAATGGCCTTTGACCGCTATGTGGCCATCTGTAGGCCCTTGCACTACACTGTCATTATGAGGAGACAGAGATGCAATGAAATCCTTGCAGCTTGTTGCACTGGAGGATTTGTGCACTCAGCCAGCCAGTCACTTCTCATTGCCTTTTTGTCCTTTTGTCACCACAATGAGATAGATCACTACTTTTGTGATGTATATCCTTTATTGAAATTGGCTTGCGATGATACACATAGAATTGGTCTCTTTGTCATTGTTGATTCTGGCCTAATTGCTTTGATGACATTTGTAGTTTTAATGGTATCTTATTTTCTGATAGTACACACCATTAGTGTTTACCCTGCAGAGAGCCGTTCCAAAGCTCTTTCCACATGTAGTTCTCATGTAACCATTGTGGTCTTGTTTTTTGTGCCTGTTCTCTTCATTTACATCAGACCAAATATAACATTCCCAGAAGACAAAGTGTTTGCTCTTTTCTACACCATCATAGTTCCCATGTTCAACCCTCTGATCTACACACTGAGAAACACAGAGATGAAGCGTGCAATTAAAAAAATGTGGTATCATCAAATACCTTCATACAAGAAACAAATGTCATGAAAGACATGAAAACGTGTATATGTGAATATCAAGTCATTCTATAACTGTCTTGTTCTTTTCTTCAGTTATTAGATTTAAATAACAATTCACAGATTTTTTGTGTGTGTGTTCGTTGTTCTCCCTTTTGTCATTCAGTGTGACTCTCATTAGACTGAGATTCATTTTGGTTAAATCAAATGCTGATTTTGTGAATTTTGTTTTCTTCATGGCCTGTTATTTCCTTGTGGCTTTTTTTTTTTCATCAACTGTCACATTCTAGAAAACTTTAAAAATTAACTAACAAGGTTTCTTGGGTTCTGCATAGTGATCATCTTTGTTGCCATTGTGTTTCTAAAATCACGGTTTAGTTGGTTTTCTTAGTAGAGACACAGGGCCCGAAATGTTTAGGCCTGACTGATTGTATAATATTATTTTAATTAAATATCATAAATAATGTGTTCCCTTTTAAAAGTATAAATTTTATTATTAAGAATAAAAGAACTAGAAATTATGTCAGGAATCAACAATTCTATAAACAAATTTTCTTGTATAACTACATATGTAATTTTTCATTTCTATAACTGTATAGACTAATGAATAGTATAATATAATATATATGCAAATATGTTATTAATTATACAACTATATTCACTGAGAGTATCATCTCTGATATTGTAAATTGAAGGTTCAGGAAGCCATTATAGTTTCATGTTGAAACAAATCAAAGTCATGGTGCATGCAGAGGAATTTTAATCCAGCAGCATGGTTACTCTGGCTGGAATATAGACATGTCCTTTATATATTCTTTTAATCCCAAATATGAAGTCCAATTGAGAGACAGATAAACAGACAAATCAGAAAAAAAAGTTGGCAGAATAGGATATGCCCAACTTTCATAAGAATAGCACAGGTAAGAGAGGCTATTTGGAGAGTGCAGGGAGAGGCAGTGGAGTTGAGGTGAAGTCAGTTCAGTCAGTTTAGTTTAGTGCAGTTGAATTTAGTTCAGTCAGCTGAGTCAGTTGCGGTGAGTTCAGTAAGTCAGTGCAGTGGAGTTCAGTTCATGCAGTTCAGTTCAGGTCAGCAGAGGCAACTGTATCCAGAGAGTAAGGAGGCAGAGGATTAGAACAAATTGTCAGAGTTGGTTTGAGGCCAAGCAAAGCCATTCAGTGAGAAGCTGAAAGAAGTCCTATTTGAATCAATTAGCTTGGAGAGGAGTTTGAGCTAGAACAGCTGAATTGAACCAGGCAGCTAGAGTTCAGAAAGAACTAGAAAATGTAAGCTTATTCAGAAGTAAGTCTCAGAGGTTGAAAACATTGAAGGCCTAGATTAAATTGTATGATGGCTAGTAACTTTCACGACAAGGCCTAGGTTATCTGACAGAGGCAATAAGCCACCAAGGAGACAATTACTTCAGCCAAATAACAGTTACTGTCACACATGTTAGTTTTCTAGGGGCATACTTGAAAACTCTTGTGGAATGAATGATTGACATAAATGAAAAGGAGAAGTTATTTTTTCCTTTCCTTTTTCTTCTCATTTTTGAAAGCTCAAAAATTAAGACACCAATATGTAAGATTTCTAATGAACTAATCGTGGCTTACGATGGGCTACATTCTAATTATGTGTTCATATGGTCTTTTCTCTCCAAATATTCTCAGGATTTGTGAGTTAAAATATTGCTTAAATATAATATACTTAGTCAGATTATATTGAGCTTAAACTAAATACCTCTTTGTAGCTCCTATATCCAAATGCATATTCTTCAAGAACGAATGTTAAAGATTCATCATATGAATTTTGAGTAAACACAGTTTAGGCAATAGCAATATACATAGCAGTATGAATGAGTGATTGGTATATGAATTGACTTTCATGTGGTCATCAATGTCAGATAACAAAATCAAACTCAACACTACATGAGATAATTGATAATAAGTTTTTTCTCATGCCCATGAGCTGTGGTGCTATTATGAACATTGTCAGTAGGAAAAGCAAACCTATGTTCAAAATGATGGTTTCTCTAAGAAGAAATTCTGCTCCTCCTATTCTGGATGATTTCTAGCATATTCAACCAAACAATAACAGAGGTCAATATTCTCATTAAAAACTGTAACATGTTGGACACTCAACATTGTTGTGGCATAATATTTTATAAGAATATTATACTAAAATATTTTCTGCTATATGATTTGTGTACTTTGTAGGATTTTTAAATTTGTAAAGTTATCAATTAGTGGGTAGTTTTGAATAGTATGATTTACAAAAGCAATGAATTGATAGACATTTGAAAACATAATGCAATTAGCCAATATTCAGAGGTTTCTAATATAGTGTAAGAATTTAAACAGATATTTAAAGTGAAATATTAGTTAAAATGACAAAATAATATTTATGTCAAATTTTTAAAGTAAAATTAATAAAGTATATACAATATAAATCAATAAACATAATATATACTGTGTTCATTTAAACATTAACATTCTTAACATTGGAGAATGACAGAATGAATGCTTGGGCATTATGGATCATATGAAAAAATAACCAGAAAGAATTTCAACCATAACTCTCAAATGAATATAGTTATAATAAAAGAATATAATGTCTATTCACAAATAAGTATTGTGATTCAAAAGTTGTGTATTTTTGGAAGATACTACAGGAAATTTGGCAAAATGAAGACATGTTTATTGAACATAAGACCTTTTTTCTCCAACTGAGTTGATTCAATACCAACTGCAATCAAATTCCCCAGGCATATTATACAATACAAGAAATATCAGATTGTGTTTAAGGCATGATTTTTTGAAGAAATAAATATTTTGAGAATTCTATACATTAATGTTATTTTCATAATTTTACTTCCTCCCTTTTCACTCTCTAATCCCTCATTGCCTCTCCCTGAATCAATGTCAAGTTCTGTAATTAGTATTGTTGTACCTTTTAATGTTCCTCATATACATATTCTTAGGAATGACCACTTGAGATTGAATCTCTTTCCGGAGGTTTGTTCATGCCGAATGTTGACTTACTCCTCTTTCAGCAGGCATTGATTGCTCATAAGGCATTATTTACAGATGTGAACTTGTAAAAAAAAAAAATTCTCTATCCAAATGGTATGTTCACTGGTGGTGAGTATAATTATTCAGCTCTTTCAATCACCGATATTTGAGATTTCATGGGGTCAGCATCTGCATCACATCTAGAAGACATAGTCTATCACCAGAAGTCCTCATCCTCCAGTTCTCATAGTCTTTCCATCTCTCTTCTGTATGTTTTCTGATGCTAGATGTCACAGTTTCCAAAATAAATCAACTGAGCATCTACCTATACACAAAAGTTTACAAATATTAGAGGAGAGGCTAAAGATTCTGAATGCAACAGGGAAAAGAAGTTAAAGCATAGAAAAGGCAGAGGAGGAAATTTTCACATTTCCCCATGCCCACTCATCCAAGCACCAAAACAGGAAAAAAATTATGTAGAAGGAGAGAAGTGTATATTAGATCTTGCTTGGCTCACTAACTCTGTGCATAACACAGAGAAACCCATTATTTGGCATGGTCAAAGCCCCAGAACCCATCTGCAGAATGAGTCTCTCCAGCTGCCGTGTGCAGGCCACACCAGGATAAAACCTTAACACTTTGCGAGCAGATTTGGATTCCAGGCATGTTGAAACACATGTCCCCAAACCCAGGCTGACCCTTAAGTTCTGTGCTATTGTTTACCCCAAAATAATGCTAGACCCTTAAGCGAGGGTTCCAGAGGATCTTGACCATATAGCTATTCTCAGTCTTCAGGTCTACAACTCTCCTCTGTGAGAATAGCACCTTTAATATTGAGAAGATTCCCTAATTATCCCATTTTTTATTATTATTGTTAACAGCAACTTTAATATTTCACTGATGAAAAAGTTATAGTCATGATGCTTTTCACATAAATTTACAATAGAGCAGGCTATACATTTATTACATAAATTTAAGTCATAAAATTTCTATTTGATAAGATCAAATTACTTTGATGTATCCAGATGATGGCATAGTTTTTAATTGATAGTTGAGTCCAAATTTGCAAAATATAGATTCTGCTTCTGACCACGATGCTTTAAAATTCTTCAAAATACATTAATATATTCTATTTGTAGGGAATATATTACCCATAGGCTTTACCTTGCATTCAGGGAAAGCCCAAGCTGAATTTCCATGTTTTAGCTAGCCTCTGTGATATGGCAGAGGCTCCTCCATACAAACCTTAGTTTGGGGCTTGATCACACAAGATCTACCTTCTGATTCTCTTCTAGGAATAAAACATGTGTTGCCACAGTAATTCAGATAAATATAGAGGGTCATTTAGATTTGAAGTAGTTCAATACAAACATTCCTCCTAACCTTTGAAAACCTGCTCTTGTTTTTGTTCTAACCAATCTCACAGAAATTGCTCTTACTTCTCTGCATCAAATCTTCTTAGGTAGTGTCATTTGGAAATCAGAATGATCTCTTTGGGATTTGTGTCAACACATAGCACAGAATTTGAAGTTTACTGCTATGCAGTACAGGTCAGCCCTAGGATTACATGCAGACCTCAGAGTGTAACTTATTAGTAACTTTGGAGAAACTACTTTTGAAAGTCTGAGAGGAATTAAATCACTTAATGTTTCACATGTGCCCAGTGCTCTTTTGGGATATGCCTCATGCCTCAGAAAAATTAAAAGGATACCTTGAGATCTACTCTCTCAGGTAATATACTTTACGTAGCTTTAGCCAGAGAATTTATAACTATATTTACCACATCTATAACTAAATGGACATATCTGTTAAGGACAGAAATATGAAAATTCTTCCCCAAAATCTCAGTGATGGTTTTCTTTCTGGAAAGTATGCTTTCTCTCAGAAAGGAGCAGGAAAATCATAGAGACAGAACACATATAGACTGATGGATTACCTGGTATGTAACATAGTCATTCAGATGGAAGTAATAGCTACAGCAAAAAAATAATTAAGAAATTGAATTGCCTACATTCATATAGTTTAAATCATGTAAATATGTGCATACCTACTTTATAATTCCTCTTTCATTATTTTGAAAACATTTTTCTACGTTTCAAATAAAGGTATTAATAAAGGGTACAGAGGGATTAATGAATTGTTAATTTATGCAGTATGATAAAGAGATATAAAAAAGTGAATTAAATGTAATAAAATCTGTTAGAATACAAACTATTTTTTTCTTTTTCTGCCTTCCTTGTGAGATAAATACATAGAGAATAGTGAAAGAAAATTGGAAAATGTCGTGTCGTGATTTGAATTTCCCATAGTCAGAGGACAGTAAGCATCATGAGGATCACAGTTAATTGATAGAATATCAGAGTGAAAAGGAAGTTAAAAATTCAATTATAATTAAATTAATAGAGACTCAGAATTGTCTGTGAGACAATGACCAAAAGCTTTGAAGTAAATTTATCAATTGATCTTTACTCTAATTTTTTTTTTTTATATAAATTCTTTGAGATTTTCATACATTGTTGCTTGGACATATTTGTCCCTCAACTCATTTATGTACCACCTTCTCAACCCTCCAAATTTGTTCCATCCAACTTTGAGTTCACTCCTTCTTTTTTGACTGTTTCCTTCTTTGTTCTTCATGTTCAGTACGTGCTGCTCAGCTCATCTTGAAACTGGAGCCTGCTATGGTCTATGGTCAGAACACAAAGAATAATATCATTCAAAGAAAACATCCAACTCTCTCTCTCTTTCTCTCTCTCTCTCTCTCTCTCTCTCTCTCTCTCTCACACACACACACACACACACACACACACACACACACACACACAGAAGCCATCAAATGTTAACACCTTGTCAGCAAGGGGTTGGATTTTATATCCACTGTCCACTCTTCATGCTTGGATTTTGTCTAGCTAGAGCTTGTACAGTTCCCTAACATGCTGCTCCAGTTGCTCCAGTTAGTCTAATTCTTGTGTGCCACTGTCAGGTTGTATCTGGAAAACTCAGTTTCTTTGACTTTATCTACAACTTCTTATAATTTTTCCTGTTCCTTATTGGCAAAGATCACTGATAATTAGAATGAGGTATGAACATCTGTTACAAGGTTAAGCACTCTGCAGCATTCAACAATTATCAGTTGTGGGTCTCCATCTACTGTTAGAGAAATCTTCTCTACTGAGGTTTGTGAGATGCTTTGATATATGCACAAGATTAATGACATTGAATTCATGTGTTTTGATAAACAGTTACAAATAAATAAATAAAACACTATAAAATTAGAAGTTTGGCCATGTAAAGCACATTTTTAGGATTTAAATAGCAGGAAAAATTTTAATGAGCATTATATAAATAATCTTCAGTATGTGTATATCTAATTTATCAATAATAACTGTTTTCAGTTATTGAAATGTTGAAAGAAGAATCTTGAGCTTTTGTAATGTAAACAATATATTTGACATAAAACACTTGAGATTGTATTCTGACAAAAAGGTAAAAAAGTAAGCACATATTAGTTGTTATTGTTGTTTCTCTTGTTACCATGGGAAAGATAAAGAATATTTGTTTTGCGTAAATAGTGATATTCAGATTAAAATTTGAATATACCATTTGTAAGGTTTTTTTGAATACTTACTGTGTAATCACTATATATTTGTATCTGGTAAGACAAAATTCATCTACTAATGCTTGTTATCAATTGAACACTAGCTAATTTAGCCTCTGTGTTGATGGCAGATTGAAAATAGAAATACTTCTGCTAAAGAAGAGTGGGTAAGCATAAGGAAGGTTAAAATCTTTGTCTATAAAACTATAGCCAGAACTTGTCTAAATATTAAGCTTGTGCATTGAAATAAATTGATCATGGCAGAAAGTTATGAAGGGCAGCAAAATTATAAGACACAGTAGTTGCTTGTTTGAAGAACTGCCTTGAAGAATCACAGAAGAGATAATGATAGCATCGGTGGAATCATGCAGGAGTCAAAGGAGATGCAGATGGACAATAGTACAGAGGTTAGGGAAGTTTCCTAAGGGTCAAAGAATAAATGAGAAGGCCTGAGTTAACTGAATCACAGGTCTAGAGATGGAGCTGCACGGAGATCTCTTGCTTACTATGGAGGAGCCTACATTCAGAGCATAGTAGGTTAGAGTTCAATGAAAAGAAGTTGAATTTTAAAGTCTAAAGAAAATTGACACAGAAACTAAGAACCTCCTACATGATGTTCAAAAATCCAGTCTGATGCTTATTTTTATGAAGTTATTTTTACAAATTGACAAGTGTCTAAATTCTAAATATTCATGCAAACATGATTAAACTTTTCTTGTGTTTGTATGTGCTATTCATGTCTTTGAATGCTGGTTTCCTACCAGAGTTCAAAGGGACTGTTGCAACATTATTTTGTCACATTATAGTCTAAGGATTACTACTTTTAATCTATGAAATTGAAAACAGTACAACTACTTAACCTTCATTTAATAGGGTGTTCTTAGTCCTGCTTCATATGGAATTCACAATTATATGATACTATTCAAGACCTGATCAGGGATTGGATGTGGTACCTGTAAGGCTTTCCATGACCACAATTTGATAACCAAATGTTTCATTATCAAAAGTAAAAATTTCACAACAAATATTAATCTATAACAATATTATATACTTATTTGTACTTCTTCCCTCACTTTAAGTCTCACAATTCTAAGCTACCAAATGGGCAAATTACATAGTGATAAGGAGATCATGTCCCTAAACTCATTTGTGTAAAGTAATGGCATAACTTTGATTATGCTTTCAACTAATATTATTTTTAATTTTATGAAGTTTTACTAAAATAATGTGATTGAAATGATGATGATTTTCAAATGATGAAAATTTTGTGTAGAAAATAATAATTAGAAATAGACACATACACACTATATATATATATATATATATATATATATATATATATATATATCGAGAGAGAGAGAGAGAAAAGTATATTTGAACATGTTTTGGTGAGTGTACTAGTTACAATATTTGCTGAGTCATACCATGATTAATAAACATTCTTAATCCTATTCTGTTATTTCCTTTCAGCTAATGCCATTGAATGGTAATTTCTTTGGAACATGGAAAGTACCAATAACATCACTGAATTTATACTCTTAGGACTTTCCCAGAACAAGAAAATTAAAACTCTGTGTTTTCTGTTGTTCTTGTTTTGTTACATAGCTATTTTGGGGGGAAACATGTTCATTTTGATTTCTATCACATATAGCCAGCTAATTGAGCAGCCAATGTATTTCTTTCTTAATTACCTTGCTTTGTCAGACCTGTGCTATACCTCCACTGTGACACCCAAGTTTCTCATTGACCTTCTCATAGAAAGGAACATAATTTCTTATACCAGCTGCATGGCTCAACTTTTTACCATGCACTTCTTTGGGGGAATTGAGATCCTCATACTCACAGTGATGGCCTATGACCGCTATGTGGCCATCTGCAAGCCCTTGCACTACACCATCATCATGAACAGAGGGAGGTGCCATGCCATGGTCACTGCTTGCTGTGTTGGTGCTTTTATACATTCCTTCTTCCAGAACCTTCTTGCTATCAGTCTCCCCTTTTGTGGCCACAATGAGATGGATCACTATTTCTGTGATATTTATCCTTTGCTAACTCTTGCTTGCACCAATACATACAGAGTCGGACTTCTGGTGATTGCCAATTCAGGCATGATGGGACTGGTCACCTTCATAGTCTTGATGTGGTCTTACTCTTTCATATTATACACCATCAGGGCTTACCCTGCAGAGAGCCGTGGCAAAGCTCTTTCCACATGCAGTTCTCATGTCACCGTTGTCATTTTATTCTTTGTGCCTGTACTTTTTATTTACATAAGACCAGCCACCACTTATCCAGAAGATAAAGTGTTTGCTCTTTTCTACACCATCTTAGCTCCCATGTTCAACCCTCTGATCTACACACTGAGAAACACAGAGATGAAGAATGCATTGAGAAAGGTTTGGTGCAACAAACTTTTTATTTGAAAGAGAATCATATGATATCCACTGCTAAATTAGCATGAAAAAGCTAAAATGGGATGTTTGTCTTTCTAAATCTCAAAGCATTTGAAGGTATAAAATTCCAAGTTTAATCAATAATAAAAAATATTAACTCTCATGGACTCATTGCAAATATTATCTCTTTGATTAAAGATTACTATCACATTTAATATTAATATTCATTACTTGTGACTGTTAATAATATATTTTAATCAGATTCAACAGTAAATAGCAAGGAAGTGTGGACTTAAACTTGTCTAGGCCTCTGACTCTGTGAATTGCACAATAAACCCCTTCACTTTGCAAGTACCAAGACTCAGACTCCACCATGTTAAAGTCTTCAGAACGATCTATTTCTTGCCTGCCATATGCCATGTCAGATCCTGTTTACCCAAGTTAAACCTTATACAACAGAAATAAGCTATAGTCAGAACACAGTGCCAGGACAGCCTTATACCCATAGATTTCAGCAGAAATCCATGTGTCAAATACCAAGGCAAGCCTTTTGGGTTGTATGGTCCTCTCAAGGGGCAGGCTAGCTCCCAAAGCAAAGGTTCCAGGTTACGTTTTTACTATTATTATTTTCATTTCTATTCTGTTTTTGATACTTTATTTACATTTCAAATATTTTCCCCTTTCCAGGTCTCCCTTTTGGAAACCCTCTATCCCATCCCCCTCCCGCTGCCTCTATGAGGCTATTCCCCCACCCACCCACTCCCATCTTCCCTCCCTGGCATTCCCCTATACTGGGGCATCTAACACCCTCAGGACCAAGGGCTTCTCCTCCCACTAATGGCCAACAAGGCCCTCCTCTGCCATATATGTGGCCAGCACCATGGATCCTTCGTGTATTCTTTGATTGGTGGTCCAGTCTCCGGGAGCACCGGGGGGTGGGGTGGGAGGGGGAACTACACTCATTTTTATTCTTAAATCCTATTTTAGAGTTGAGATGAATCCCCTTCTTACTCTGCCTTACCCCTCCCTACTGCTCTCCTTCCCATAGCTACCCTTCATCTCTAAGAAGATGTCCCCACACCACCAAGCCTCTCCATTCCCTGGGGCCTCAAGTCTCTTGAAGGTTATATGCATCTTCCCTCAATGAGGCCACACCAGGCAGTCCTCTGCTGTATATGTGTGCGGCCCTCATATCAGTTAGTATATGCTGCCTTGTTTGTGGCTCAGTGTCTGAGAGATCTCGGGGATCCAGGTCAGTTGAGACTGCTGGTCTTCCCATGGGGCCCCCTCCTCCTCACCTTCTTCCAGCTTTCCCCCAATCATTGCTCTTTTAAAAAAATGATTATTTTATTTATTCACATTCCAAATATTGTCCTGCATCCTGGTACCCTCCCCCCAACCAGAGTTCTTCAACCCATCTTCCCTCCTGTTTGCCTCTGAGAGGGTGCTCAGCCCCACTTCCATCCTTCCACTAGCCTTTCCCCTTCCCTTGGAACACCAAGGCTCTACAGGATTAGGTGCATTCTGCTCCGCTGAGGCCAGACAAAGCAGTGCTCTGCTACGTATGTGCCAGTGGCCTTGGCCCAGCCCATGTATGCACTTTGGTTGATGGCTTTGATTCTGGGAGCTCCCAGGAATATGAATAGTGGGCACTTTTGGTCTTCCTATGGTGTTGCCATACCTTTCAGCTCCTTCAATCCTTCCCTTTACTCTTCCATAGGGGTGCCCCCGGCCTGAGTCCAATGGTAGGCTATAAGTACCTACATCCGTCTCAGTCAGCCGCTCTCAGATGCTCTCAGAGGTCAGTCATGCCAGGCTCCTGTAATCGTGTGAGGATTTGATGCTTGCCTACGGGATGGATCCCCAGTTGGGCCTTTTACTGAGTGACCTTTTCTTCAGCCTCTGCTCCATTTTTGTCTTTGTATTTCTTTTAGACAGGAATGATTCTGGGTCGAAATTTTTGAATGCTGGTTGGTGACCCCATCCCTCCACTGTTGGGCCTCTTTATCTTCGAGAATGTACTCTTCAGGTTCCATGTACCCACTGTTGGACATTTTGGCTAAGCTCACCCCTATTGATTCCTGGAAGCCTTTTACATCTCATGACTCTGGGATTTTCTACAAGTTCTCCCCGCAGCTACATATTTCCATTTTTTCTCCTGGCCCTGCCAGCTTCTTTCCTGGCTCCCCTCATACCTGATCCTGACCCCCTTTCCCCCCTGCATTCTCCCACCCAGGTCTCCCCTTCCCTCCGCGCTTAGTAATAATTTTGTTACCCCTTCTAAGTGATATTGAACCATCCTCACTTGGGTGTTTCTTCTTGTTAAACTTCTTGTGGTCTGTGGGTCGTATCATGGATATTCTGTACTTTTTGGCTAATATCCACTTATCAGTTAGTATATCCCATGCAAGTACTTTTAGGTCTGGGTTACCTCACTCAAGATGATATTTTT
>JADRCH010000454.1:32310-99043 GCA_019843965.1 Rhynchomys soricoides
TGCAAATCTCATGATGTCCTTGTTTATAATAGCTGAATAGTATTCTATTGTGTAAATGAACCACATTGTCTTTATCCATTCTTCTGTTGAGGAACATTTGGTTTTTTTTTCCAGATTCTGGCTATTATGAATAAGGCTGCCATGAACATAGTAGAGTACATGTTCTTGTAATATGGTGCAGCATCTTTTGAGTATATGTCCAGCAGTGGTATAGCTGGATCTTCAAGTAAAACTATTTCTAATTTTCTAAGGAACTACTAGATTGATTTCCATATTTACATATTGATGGCCATATTTCATGAGTCCTACCTCGTGTCATGTTGTCCTCTATCCTCTTTCTCTCTCACACCCTTGTGGTCCTTTTCCTCTGACGCAAAACCTGAGAACCAAAAACATCACTCACTTTTCTTCTACCCAGCTCTATCAGGTAATAAGAGATACTTTTACAAATGACCTATAGATCATCTGTCAATAGTTATAGATATACATGCATGCTTACTGAATGTACCGTATAGTTACTACTCGTGTAGATGCATCATGTTTTGTTTCTTAGTGTGCTTATTCCTCTTTGGCTTAAAAGTAAGTATTCAAAGGGAAACTGGTTATATAGGACAATTATTACTGCATAACACAGAAGATGTTAACCCCTTCAGAGTTGCAGCAGTATTAGTGGCTACGTCTTCTAATACCAAGGTTAAATTTCCAAAGTAAGTTGTGGTATAGAAGTCTGCTGTGGGACAGTCAGTTCTATACCAGTTCCTTTACAGGAAAGATTAATTATATGAGTTGTTTAGAACTTTATTATGGTCTTTCTTTCTTTCTTTCTTTCTTTCTTTCTTTTGTGCTTATATGGGTGTTGTGCTACCTGAAGATCTATGTGCTGGCATTGATGGGTTCTGGTAAGAACAAGCAAAAGTTATAGCATTAAATTGGGTGTTGTCCTTAATCCGTTTTTTAATATTCTCTTGAAATTGAATCTCTCACAGAACCAAAATCATTCTATTTTGGATAAGTATACTGGGCTAGTGATCTCACAGAATTCATTTGTCTTTTCCCCTTTATTGAGGGGAAGGGGGTTTATTTGCATGTGAAGCTATGTCTGATATTTTTCATTAGTGTTGGGAATTAGAACTCAGGTCCTGCACAGCAAGTGGTCGTACCTGCTCAGCCATCTCTGCAACCTCATTACCATAAGACAGTGGTTTTCATCTTGTAGGTTGCAATCATCAGGGGTCAAACGAATCACAGAAGTCCCATATAAGATATCCTGTACATTAGATATTTACAGTAGCAAAGATACATTTATAAAGTAGCAACAAAAATAAATTTATGATTGGGGTAGTCACCACAACAGGGAAACTGTATTAAAGGGTCACAGCATTAGGAAGCTTGAGAATCACTGCCTTAATATGTGGTGGTAGTGATACGGAGTTCCTGAGGCTGTAACCATCCCAGAGTACAATGATCCATCAACCAAGTATTATGGATGCAGATATTAAAAAAAAAAATGTTCACGTTGGATGAACATGGTTTTAACTGATCTCCAAAGGCAATGGATGTGACCTGAAATATTCTCAAGGGGCCGTCAGAATTAATAAACCAGGACAAAGGTGGACAGTGCCAAAGAATCAAATATGACTGAGGAGAGCTGTGGTACTGTGAGATATTGCAACTTATAAGCTTGTTCGGCCCTTGGATCTATAGATAATCTCCCAGATAGAAAATAATGCCAGATCTAAGACACTGGAATAAAAGAATGGAGGAAGAAAAGAAAAAAAGTGAATGTTTGTTAGGAAGTAATTTTTTTGCTTAATTCTAAAACAATTTTCTGTTTATATTTTATTGGGTCACAGCAATGTCATGGTGTTCTCTTGTTTATTTTTATATACTTAAAGTATAAACATTTTATTTTCATTTAATTGGGAATAGATATATGTTCTGATTATGGCTCCCACATCGCAGTTTCTCTGTGATCCTCTCCTCCTCCTCTCCCATGCAAATTCATATCTTTCTTGCCTTAGAAAACAGAGATATCTATTAAAAAGGGAGGCCTGGTTGGGGGCTTGGTAGGGGGTGGGGACATCCTCTTGGAGACAGGGAAAGGAGGACTGGGATGAGTAACTGTGAAAGGGTGGAAGGGTGGACCAGGAGGGGAGTAATGAATGGACTGTAAAAAAAAATAAAAATAATAAATTTTTAAAAATCAGAATAGAACTAACAAATAGAAGTAAAAGAGTCAAAAGAAAATTTAAAAAAAAAACCCACATAAAGACTCAGAAAAATATACATTCACACACACACACAACATAAATTACACAGCTAGAACCATAATACATATTCAAATAACTGAGCCGTTAGTTCTAAGTGGTTTAAGATGAACTCTCAAAGCAGTTTTAATTGCATTTAACTCATTACTAAAAATCTATAACATTCTGTAAGTGCTTTTTAGCCATTTGAGTTCCCTTTTTTGAAAATCCTTGTTTATATCTCTACCTCATGCATTTGTTGGGATATATTCCAGTTTACAATAATATTAGTTATATTTTAAGATTTTCTCAGCCAGGCAGTGGTGGAGCACGGCTTTAATCCTAGTACTTGGGAGGCAGAGACAGACGGATTTTTGAGTTCAAGGCCAGCCTTGTCTACACAGTGAGTTCCAGGACAGCCAGGGGTATACAGAGAAATCCTGTCTTGAAAAACAAACAAACAAAACTTTTCTCTCCATATATATATATATAGTTTCTGAAAAATACACACACACACACACACACACACACACATGCACACACATTCAAGAATTTGCTGGGTTCTATGCAGAGACTCTGCCAAGTGTATATATCAAGTCCACGTATGTTTCCTACTCAATTATTGTTCAGGGGTTTCATTATAAATGTAAAACTTAGATGAAGATTAACAAGGTTAAATGTTTGAGAAAATTATTTTTCCAGTTCTCTTTGACTTGTGAGACACTTTAAACTGAATTGTAGGGCTACTCCATATTTTTCTGTTTAAAGAGGGTTAGCCCGTGTTTCTGTTTACAAAGACCAAGCCCATGGTTTTTCTGTTTAGAGAAAGCTACCCATGTCCTTTTCTCTACAACCTCCTGGATCATACTTACAGCTCTTAGAGATTCTTGCTTTATTCAGCACTATGTTGGGTGTTTTTTGAATTAGACAAAGATAAACCATCTTACAATCCATTACATGTTTTTCTGAGTCCTTTGAACTTTGATTAAATCAGCATTAAGTATTGATTGGCCTCAGACATATCTTAGTTTTACAAATATTTTTGATTTTTGTGCTAGTTCAATGGTAACATTCAATTATCACTAACTTTTCAGTGATTCTTAACTATTAAATAAGGAAAGAAACTATTTCAACCTTCATTTAAAAAGTTTCTTTTTCAGAATAATAAATGATTATTGCAGAAACACACAACAGAGCAATTCCCAATGAATAAGTGTGGAATGTTCATTTTTAAATGAAACATCTGTGACACAATGAGACCTCACATGGCACAGGACACACTTAAAAAGAGGGAACTATTGAAATTTTGGAAAAGCCAGAGAATGCCAAGGACTACTGTGAAAGAGAATTTTGGGGTTTGGAAAAATGAATTGATTTTAGAAACGTAAAAGGTTCAATAACATGCTCTTTTTAGAATTAAACTACAATATAAAAATGTAGGAAATATTCTATCACATAGGAAGTATATCATATATATATTCTCTGATGTGGGTACAGATAAGAATTGTCTTTGATTATTACTGGAAGCTGGATCTAGATTGAGTTTACTAGACATAGTCATACAACATATTGCATTATATGTGCTCTCTGTGTTCACTTGGGTAGAAAGGTACTGTGAATGACTTTCTGTCAAGCATAATTAATAGTAGAACCAAAAGAGCAGTTTAGTACAAGCAATGTAGACATCAACAATAGCAGAAAATTAGAATGCCAACACTACAGTCAAAATGTCTGGTTTAATATAGAAAAGAGTAAATATATTCTCATTGAGAAACCTGTACATATCACTAGGTATAATTCACATTGACAGGACATTTGACTTTTACTGATTAAGTTATAAAAAACCTTCAAGAAACTGTGTGATTGTGGAAAACAGTGATACCATTCAGCCTGTTCCTTTCAGTCACTGCCATACGGTAACAGAGTCTCTTGATTGCATTCTTCATCTCCTTGTTTCTGAGTGTATAGATCAGGGGGTTGAGCATGGGAGCAATGATAGTATAAAAGAGAGAAAATACTTTGTCTTCTGGTAATGTAGTTGCTGGCCGAATGTAAATAAACAGTAGAGGAGCAAAGAAAAGGACTACCACAGTGACATGTGAACTGCAAGTGGAAAGAGCTTTGCGCCGATTCTCTGCAGAGTAGGACCTGACAGTGTATAAGATTATAGCATACGATATCAACAAAACCACAAAAGTCACTAAGCCCATCAGGCCAGAGTTAGCAATGACCAAGAATCCAATTTTTCTCGTGTCAGTACAAGCTAATTTGAGCAGAGGGTACACATCACAGAAGTAGTGATCTATTTCATTGGGTCCACAGTAGGGTAAGAAGACTGCCAGTAGAAACTGACCAAAGGAATGCAGAAATCCCCCAGTGCAGGAAGCAATAACCACCGCATTACACTTCTGCCTGCTCATGATGATGGTGTAGTGCAAGGGCTTGCAGATGGCTACATAGCGGTCATAAGCCATTCCTGTAAGAATAAAGACCTCAATGCCCCCAAAAAAGTGCATAGTGAAAAGCTGTGTCATGCAACCATTGTAGGAAATCGACTTTTTTGTTGCTACTAAGTTGATAATCAGCTTGGGTGTCACAGTGGAGGTATAGCACAAGTCTGAAAGTGCTAGGTAACTCAGAAAAAAATACATGGGCTGATTGCAAAGGTGACTCCATGTGACAGAAATCATGATAAGTAGGTTCCCAAATATAATTGCAATGTAACAAAGTAAAAATAATACAAAGCAGATAACCTCTATATCTTTTGTCTGAGTAAGTCCTAGGAGAAGAAATTCTGTGACATTAGTCTTATAGTCCATGATCCACAGTGTCTGTATCTATCTGAAATTAGACAAATTATAAACAAGTGAGAAATATGTTCTTCACAATGCTGAATGTTGTCCCATTTAGAGAAGAAGATTAGATTAAAATTTTACAAGGTTTGAAGAATTTTGATATTTAATTTTTATTTAAAAAAGATTCCTGAGAGTGCTTTTTGTAACACCTTGAAAATACAAATTGATGCTAACTATTGTTACATTCTTGAGATGAATATTCATTTTCTAGGATAAAATATATTTGTGTAACCACTCTATAATCATGCATTATCCAATAAAAATGTTTATGAAACCACCAAATAACTACAAAATAGATACTTCTAAAGGATCAGAACCCAGTATAATGTTTTGCTCTTTATTTTAGAATGCATAAATGAATGATCAAGTGTAAATATAATTGCATGTAAATATATGAAGTGTAATATTTGAGTACTGCCTCATTTAAAATATATTGAGACACCTTCCTATGTGCAAATGTTCATGGAAGATGGGCTTTTGTATTTGGAATCACTAGATAGCTAGATAAAATTTTGTCTCTTAATTAAAAAATGTGTTTTTAGTCTCACTAAAGCAACTATTATATTTATGAATATATGCATTTATATGTATATAAAGAATTTATTTTCTAACTTACAGAATAAATATTAGCACATGAAAAAGCACCCTAATTTTTTAAAAAAAAAAATCAACTATTTACCTACATCCTACATGTTAAAGTGAACAATAATATATTTTGTTAGTATTTTAGCATTCTACCCATATCTTGATCAAACACTTAAGTCAGCTACAATTTAATTAATAAATACAAGTCACTAAACTATTCTAGACTGTCTGTTGTAATTTGATTTTTGTTACTGTGATAAGACACTGACCAAAATAAATTTTGGAAGGAAAATGTTTATTTGACTTACAGAAAACAGTTCCTGATGATAAGGCAAACCAAGGACAAAACTGGAGGTAAGAACTAAAGCAGAAACGATAGAGGAATGCAGCTCAGCTCTTAGCTCTACGCTCATATACTGCAACCTTTCTTATACAGTCTAGACCCAATTTCCTAGTGATAAAATGGCCCACCTTAACCTGGGACCTTCTATATCAATAAACAATCAAGCAAATGCCACACAGACATGATCATAGACCAGTTATAAGCAAATGATTCTTCATCTGAGGCCCCCTCTTCCCAAGTGTGCTAAGTTGACAGTGAAGATTAGTCATCATGTCATCCTAAACTGATATTATTATCAATTTTCAACATACCACTGTCAAAATCTCGAGCTGAATTTGTCACATTCTTCCAATTATTTTACCTACTCTTCCTATTTTTCATTGTCTTGTAATAATGTAATTCAGACATCATTAGTGTTTCTGTGTTCACTTTTTGCTAGTACTGTTTACTTTTGATGATCCTAAGGATAGAAACCAGACTTTAAACACACTGGGCCACTGTTCTCTCCACACAATCAGATTTCAGAATGCATGAACACTTTTGAATTGTAGATTTTAAAATATCCTCTATACAATAAGGAATAATCTAGAAGCAAACTTTTGATAAGTCTGCTAGATCACAAAAGAAATTCACTAAACTTTTTATGCAAAGGAGAACTTCATAAAACATTTTATATTAATTACATATAGCAAAAGTGCTGGTGAGTTTACAATTAATTTCCTGTCCAGTGAAGTTGTCAATATTATTTTAAATCTTAATTATCGGTCTTTGAAATAAGTTATACAAAGTTTCTGAATCTAATATTTTGGTCCATCATGAATGGAAAATAAAACAAATATCCTATCAATTTGCATAAAATTAGTCATTTAATCTTTGTCTACTATGCAGTAGGTATTATGTAAGGTTATCAATCCCTAAATCATTGAGGGTGGATTAAGATCACCTGCCTCTTCTTTCAGGAGGATTCTAAACAAACAAATCACAAACTATGCAGGATTTCATAAATTAGATACAACACTTAAATTTAATCAATTATTCATTGGTGACTTCACTAGGCTTCACTGGATAGAGGCTCTGGTAAAATTGAGTGAGTCAAAAACAAAATCAAAAGTCATCAATCTTCAAAAATGATTGATAGGTAAGGGAGTTAGATAAGGGATGAAGAAAGGTAAGAGAGAAGGTGTGAGGAGAAAGTGACCAGAATGTATTACTTATATGTACAACATGCCAAAGAACTTACTACATAAAAAGCCTTCCTCTTTTCCACTGTATGTAAATTGTTCCTAAAATATAAAACAAATGGTAGAAAAATCATAAATAACCATTATATTTAGATTTTTTAAATGTATTCTAAAAGCATGGTTCCTATTGTCCCATGCACACTTTTAATTGAGAGCTGATTAAGTAAAGCTAATTCAAATGTCCAATTTACTAGACACTTGATTTAAATTTTAGATAGCATGATCTACAACCACTATTAGTTTGGAATCAGCCAATAAGTGGAAAAACGTATATATTAACAAGTTTGACTTCATGGTAGCTATTTATAACCTGAAAGTAGATCTTACCTGTTATGAAGGAGAAAGCTTGTGGTTTCTTTCCAAAACAAACTCAACTCTTTCTAGCTTTAGGTAATATAATTAAAGAGGTGGAGAAGCTGATGTCACTTTCATGTGTGTTGACAAATATACGCAGCCCACTTCCAATAGCACATTTGCTGTACTCCCTGGAGAAAATGAAAATGGAGATATTTCAAGGTGTTCACTTAAAAAAAAAAAAGTAGTTTTCTTGGCAGATACAGTGCTTAGAGAAATACAGCACAGAATCACTGTGGATCTAGATGAGGCCATTGGGATTACCTGGCGAAAATGAAGTGTAGCCTTTATTTAAAACTCTTTTTAAAAGACTAAAAAAGGGAAAAAATAAAAATAATCTAAAAATAGTTTGCATCAATGAAGCCATTGTTTGTGCATACCAGAAAGCTACAATACAATTGCCTGTCATTGTGGTGAGGAAGTAGTGATGGAAATCTAATGGTTGAGGAAGAAAAGATAACCTTAGACATTCAGTAACAGCAGCAGCAGCAGCAACAACAACAACAGAACTGGAAGCTTTAGTTGGCAAATTCAGGAGAAATATAAATGCTATCTCTACAGTTTTTGAAGATTGCCACATATTCTAGTAAGTAAAAAATAATTAAAAATTAGTATAACTTGTCTTCACCTTCTCTTTCTCTTTTCTCTCAATATGTGTGTATTATCTTGTGGGTATATGCACATATTTGTACAGTTCAAATATACACACATGAATATAGAGATCATTGGTTGACTTACTGTATTCTTCAATTGCTCTCCATCTTGTTTGGGAGAGGATCTCTCTCTCTCTCTCTCTCTCTCTCTCTCTCTCTCTCTCTCTCTCTCCACCTATGGACAATTTATTTTTGATAAAGAAGCCAGAAATACACAATGGAAAAAAATAAAAGTATCTTTAACAAATTCTGTTTTAACTGGATGTCTGCATGTAGAAGAGTGCAAATAGATCCATATTTATCACCTTGCATAAAACTGAAGTTCACATGGATCAAAGACCTCAACATCAAACCAAACACACTGAAAAGAAAGTAGGGAATAGCCTCGAATGCTTCATCACAGATAACAACTTTGTAAACAGAAAACCAATAATACAGGCTCTAAGTGTCACAATTAACAAATGATACCTTCAATAGACTCAGAGCTCTCATGTCAACAATATCTCATAGGTAATGGTTTAATTGCTGCCAGATTAGGGAAATCCCGACTACCTTGCTCTCCACAGCCTGAAGTGCCACTGCCTGAACTCCTTCTAGGGACTGTTTCCAACTCTTCCTCTATTCCCTAGTGCTTCTTGTGGCCATCTTCCTCAGCAGACATTATGGTAGGGTGTTCTCAGCCTTCTTGACTTGTGATTGTTCCTTATTTTCAGGTCACTAGGAATGCTGATTAGTTTTCACCATCCTTGACACAAACTATAACCACCTGGGAAGAGAGGTTTTATTAAGGAATTATCTAAATGAAGTTGCCCAATGTGTGTGTGTGTGTGTGTGTGTGTGTGTGTGCATACCCATGTGTGTTTAATTATTAATTGATGTAGGAAGTACCAGCCCATTGTTGACAGCAGCATTTGATTGGATCATGGACCACATAAGAATAGAGAGGGTGTTAGCTGAGTACTTCTAGCAGGCAGTTTGAGTACATTCCTGTTTCTGCTCTTGACTGTGGATGTGATGTGACTAGCTGCTAGAGTTCCTGTCATGATTTATTGAAATAATAATCTGGAATTGTAAAGCAAATAAGCCCTTTTCTACCCTGTTACTTTCAGTTGGGTCATTTTATCTCAACAACAAAAATGAAGTTAGAGCATCAGTATAACTCAGACTCAAAAAAAAAGACCCATTTTAAGATTGTTCTGGCTATAGTATTCTGAGATAAGGGGAGTGATGGAGTGGATTTCTTCTCCAGGCAGTAGCCTGCTATGCTGGAGTAGTCACTGTCACACAAATTCCATGTTGACTTGAGGTTTCCAGAACCACAGTTCCTCCTGAGACTGGGACTGCTGACCCATTGTCACCAAGGACTGCTTGGCTTATTTTCCCTAGAAGAGATGGGTAGAAGTTGTTGGGTGTTTTCCTGTTTTCTGTCTTGCCTTTCTGCTACTATCTTCATTCAATGGTCACTGCTTTTTCTAATCCTCTTTATTTTTTTGTCAGAGTATTTTATTTTAATTTTTATTAATTGATCCATTCATTTACATGTCAAATGATATCTCACTTCCTGGTTACCCCTCCACCACCACCTCTAACCCACATTTGCACTCTCCCTCCCTTTTGCCTGTATGAGAGTGCTCCCCTACCCACCTACACTCTTCTGCCCCACCCCACATCTTCAGCTTCCACCTACTTTGGAGCATCAAACCTTCCCGGGATCAAGGGCCAATTTTTTAGTCTTATCAACAAATGAAACTTTCAATACCAGGACTTCATCCACACAGTTGGATGACTGGCCAAAGGAATCCTGCAAGGAACCATAAAGTTAAACTGGCCTAGCTGCCTTTAAAAGCATGTGTCATAGGTTTTTCTGATTAGAGTCTGTGACTACCTGAGCAGTGTGCCTTCCAGTTCCCGAGAGACTCCTACACTGCGACAGACACTGAAACCTTCAGGCTGCTTTGTGTTTCTCTGTATATCCTCTTAGTAGTCAAGGAAGCATGAAAACATGACAGGACAATTGATCTTAGACATCTATTGTATGTACCCTTTATAGCTTGCAAATATCATTGTATTTTGGAAACTATAAATGTATTGATTCTGGCAATAACCACTATATTCTGTTTCTGATAAAATCTGATTTCTCTGAATAAAATTGTAAAAGCATCAGTTCTGCTGTGGCTCCTCCAACCTGGACTGATTTAATTACTATTGGCCATACCAAGTGACCTTGGCCTAGTATGTAAGCATGGGCACTTACTTACTATTTCCTATGGAAATTCCCAAACAACCTAGGTTGTTGCCAAGACAGTAGGTTACTTACCACAAATGGACAGCAAGACAGCAAGCCCCCATTGCTTAAGACAACAATACAACTTACTGGAGACAAAAAAAAATCAAACTGGTTCTTGCATAGAACTTTTACCTCTATGTTATAGTGTCTTTGGTGTGGTAAGATACTCTGTAGTCTACCTAAAAAGAAATGAAAATACCAGACTAATCATAAAACCTTTGATCTATAGTACTGTCCTGCCCATGAGAGATGGCTCAGTGGTTAAGAGCACTGACTGCTCTTCCAGAAGTCCTGAGTTCAATTCCCAGAAACCGCATGGTGGCTCACAACCATCTATAGCAAGATCCAATGCCCTCTTCTGGTGTGTCTGCAGACAGCTACAGTGTATTCATCATATACATAAAGTAAATAAAATCTTTAAAAAAAAAATATGCCAGGACAATGGTGGCACAAAACTTGTGAGAATAATCAACCAATATCTGATTTTACTTAAGACCCATTGTACAAGAAACAACCCATAGCCAAAACTGTGTGGGTGACCAAGAACCAAAGACTGCATATCCCTGGGTTTTAGCATAAAAGCAAATACTACTAGTCTTACAAAAAAGAAAGTAACTATAAAATAACTTTCAATAGGTCATCTTATTCAGTCATCATTAGAGAAATGACTTCTCTCTGAAGCAGATGGTAACAAATATAGATACCTACATCCATTCTAGAGAGAGAGGAAGAGAGGGGGAATAAGGAGGGAGAGAGAGAGAGAGAGAGAGAGAGAGAGAGAGAGAGAGAGAAGGAAAGAAATCTTCAAGCACATGAATGTAAATGGGATATCGCCAACAAATCCTTTTCTTCAAAACTCAAGAGAAGTCCACAAAAGAGGTGGTTCACAGAATGTCAGAACCAAACAGGATGGTGATCACCTTGAGAACAAGGCCCACCAAATCAGCACAGCAAAGCTCATATGAATTCAAAGTGACTAAAAGAGCAAGCATAGAACTTGTGTGGGTCTGCACCAGGTATATATATTAAGCATTTCGATTTAATATTTTATTGGACTCTTGAGTGTGTGTACTAGTGGTTCTTGTGCTTATCTTGGGCTCCTTTTCTTCTGTTGGTTTGCATTTTCTAACTTCAGTATGATTTTTTTGTTTTGCCTTATATTTTATTTTGTTATTTTGTTGTTATCTCTTAGAAGCCTGTTCTTTTCAACTGAGACATGAAAACAAATAGATCTGGATGGGAGGTGTGAGGAAAAGAGAGAGCTGAAACTGTAATCTGGATATATTGTATAAGAAAAGAAACTATTTTTAATAAATAGGGGAAATCTTAGGGATCCATATGTCTTTACTTCCTCAGTACTGAGATTACAAACATGCCACCATGTTGTTTATGCATCTCCTAAGGATCTGAAACCAGGTCTTCATGCATATAAAGCAGGTATTTTACTCACTGAGCCATCTGCCAAGTCATAGACTTTGTCTTCATGATGCCTTTTGCTGCTCAGTTTTCTGCCATTATTTATGTGAGAAATCTATTATAAATGTCTCTGTGATGAAATGTAATCCAAAGTCCCTTTATTATGATTCATTTGTGAATCAAGAAGTATTTAACTATACACATATATATATATATGAATTTTATGTATATATGTGGAACACATACACAAACACACACACACACACACACACACGGAAATAGATGCAAACACTCACTGCCAAACATTAGATGGAGTTTGGGGAATCTTAAGGAAATGTTGGACAAAGAATTTAGGGAACCTAAGAGGACAGAGACTCCACAGAAAGACCAACAAAGTCAACTAACCTGAACCTTTGGTGGCTGCCAGAGACTGAATCACCAGCCCAATACCAAGCACGGGGTGGACCTAGGACCTCTATACATATACAATAGATGAGCAGCTTGGTCTTCATAAGGGTCCCCCAACAACTGGAGTGGGAGCTGTCGCTGAGCAAGTTGCCTGCTTGCCTGTGGATCCATCACTCCTAAATGGACCCTAAATGGAGTAAGATGTTCCTGGTGCCACAGTGACTTGATTTGAGGAAATTGGGGGTGTGAGGGAGCAGAGGAATGTTAATAGAGGGCGATAGTGCCCAGAGGGGAGCTTCCATTTCTCTGTGTGAAATGGGGGCGGGGGGAGGGACTTGTATGAGGAGGTGCTGAGAGGAAAGGTGTGGCCGATATTGGGATGTAAAGTAAATAAATTAACACACACACACACACACATACACACACACACATTATAGGTGGAAGTACTTGCAGCTAAGGAGGAATACTTGAACTTAATCCACAGGACACACAAATTTGAGGGAGGGAACTGACTCTATGACATTGATCTCTGGCTTCTGCAGGTGAAATTAGTCACACCTGCACACACACACACATTTAAAAAGTATAAATAAATTTAATGTTAGAATAAATATTATACAGATTAATGGTATAACATGATAATCTCATGCATGCTTAAATTATGTACTGATAAGATGAGGTTAATGTGAAAGTCTTGCACATTAACTATTCCATATGATGACGAAATTCAAAGTACATTTTTTTGCTATCTATAATCATCCTACTATGTGTGTCAGGACTTCATATTTGTATCTGTACAATTGTACCTGTTGATCGTTCTTTCTACTGCATGTGTCCTCTGATCATTACTGTTTTGTTCTCAGTGTCTATCACAACAGGTTTTAGATTGCATGTCCCAGTTTAAGTCCACCACACTTGTCTGCCTGTTACTGGCTTATATCACTTTTCTTTTTTTTTGGTTTTTTGAGACAGGGTTTCTCTGTACAGCCCTGGCTGTCCTAGAATTCACTCTGTAGACCAGGCTGGCCTTGACCTCAGAAATTCACCTGCCTCTGCCTCCCAAGTACTGGGATTAAAGGCATGCACCACCACTGAGGCTTAGTTCAATCTCTTAAGTAGAAAATACTTAATTTCAGTCTCTATATAGCAAAATGCATTTTATTTTTTGATATTTCTGTTTTCTCTTCTTTTAAAAAATTATTTCTTCATAACAGAAAGCATTTTATTTTAATGTACACCATATTTTCTTTTTGTTTTGTTTATTATTTATTTATTTATTTTTCCATTGGAGTTCTTGAGATTGAACTCAGGTGAGAACTTCAAGCTTTATAACTGATAGCTTCATTGGCATAAATTATATTCACAACACCATACACCATTTGTACTTTCACAAATACATTTATGATGTTTTCTTCACCCCAAGTAAATTTTGCAGGTATTAAAGTTCTCCCTCCTTGCTCTGCCTCTTCAAGTGTTTCATTTATCATCTAATTCAAAATTTATAAATTTTTTTGTGATCAGAATTGGGGGAGGGCAGTGGCACGTGTGTACATGCACATGAGTTCACAAGGCAAAAAAAAAATGGTATCAGATTCTGCAGACCAGAAGTTATAGGCTGCTCTGAGCCTCATGATATGGGCACAGAAGACTGAATTTGTTTCCTCCAGGAAAGTAGAATGTATGCTCAATTACTGTACCATGGCTCCACCCACAATTTTGCCTAGTCTTGAGATTTAGTGTAAAGAGGATTACAGCAAAAGTCACCTCCATTTGCCCAATGTAATTTTCATCTCAGAGGCTCACTGTTGAATAAGTTCACCCTTTCTAGCTCTTTCTGAACTCTGGCTGGCTGATTTAACTGTTATGGTTCAAACTCATCTCCAGGTTGTTTGATTCAATTTGGCTTATCTATCTCAGTTTCTCACTAAATTGCTCTGCTTGGCCTCAAACTAATCCTGGCAATCTATTCTAATCTTCTGGCTCCTTTTCATTCTCTAGCTTGTTCTGTCTAAATCTGGGTCTACCTTGTTTTTTCTTGTTTTTGTCTGTAAAATTATTCCAGTTTAAAAAAGTGCCTGTGAATTACTTAAACTGAACTGCCATGAACTGCACTCCACTGCACTGACTCTCAACTCAATGACTCACCTGAACTGACTGACTAGAACTCAGAGTTGTGTATGCCTCTCTCTTGAGTGCTATAATTAAAGGTGTGTACTACCACACTTGGACCTAAGATTTTCTTTACCTAAAACTTGTTCTATACCAGGCTGAACTCAGAAATCTGCTTCTGTCTGTCTCCTGAAATTAAAGGCATGCTGATTTCCAGCCAGATTACACAGACCTAGAAGGTCCTTGTATGTGAGCACCTGCCAGAACAGCCATGTTGCTAGGTTAAAATTCCTCTTGAAATCACTATAATGTATTATTTACTATGATTGTTACAGTTAGCATATCTTAAGCTTTCTTGGTGTTATATTAGTACTACTTCTCTTAGTTTATATTGATAAATAGATCCCATTTATGTGATTGTCTAATACAGTCTCTGCTTATGTACACTTGAGACTAATTTATCTTTGACTATTGCAAACAAAACTCTTAGACACATTGCCAAAGACATGTTTGTATATTTAATTAAAATTATTTTAATTTAAAATAGTGTTTTAAAATGATCATTACTTAAGATCCCATCAGTTTATTTTCTGTGGTTACTTCTCTCCGCAATATATTAAGTTCTTAGTATCTCATCAACATTTGCTATTTTCTTTGTATTTTGTGGAGTTTCTGTTTGTTTCAAGGTTTTGTAGCCAAGTCTGATGAGATAGAATAGTGTCCATTGACATTCTCATTGCATTCAGTCTTGTTTGGTGATGTTGAGCATTTCCCTATTTTCTCATTATCTGATTCACTGGCTGCTCAATATAATCACTTTTTCTTAAGCTTAGTTTTTGGTTTGTTATATTATAGAAATTCACTCTGTGTGTGTGTGTGTGTGTGTGTGTGTGTGTGTATGCACGAGTGGGTGTATGTGTGTGTTTATGACTGTGTGTTTGTGTGTGTATATGTGTGTGTATATGTGTGCCCATACAAGCTCTTGCTTTATTTAATACATATTCAAATTTATTGCCAAAATTTAAGATCATTCAGGTTTTTCTTTTATAACTTCCTCCAACATTGTTATAATCAATCAGATATTAATTCTTCCTTTGTGTGGTATGGAAAAATATCTAACATCAATCGATTTTATTATAAATTCAATGGTCAATTATTTTGGAGAAAGGCATTGTTCATTAATAAAGTTCTCATTCTTTTCTAATATAAATTATGTACATTTGTTGCTATCTTCTATCACTTGCCTATCATCTATTTATCTATTCGTTGTCATAGTTTTCTTCGATGTTCTGGATGTATTTATTTGGTTTCAACCCTAACACTGTTGCTGAAGTCTAGAGGTACTTGCTGACAGGAACCTGGCATGGCAGTTCCTTGGGAGGTCCAGCCAGCAACTGACCGATACAGATGTGGCTGCTTGGTGCCAACCATCAGACTAAGCTCAGGGAAGCTAGTGGGGGAGCTGTCGGAAAGACTGGAGGAGCAGAGAAGGAATTGCAACCCCACTGGAAAAACAACATAGGCTGGTCTGACTACTCAGCTCTTCCAGAGTCTAGACCACCAACCAAGGAGTGTACTTGGAGGGATCCATGGCTCCAGATACATATGTAGCAGAGGATGGCCTTGCCTGACAGCAATGGGAGGGGAAGCTCTTGAACTTGGGGAGGTTTGATGCCCTATTGTAGGGTGATGCTAGTGTGGTGGGGCGGGAGAGGGTTGTTGGGTGGGAGAGCACACTCATTCTGAAAAAGGGGAGAGGGTAAGGTGAATGTGGGGTAGGGGGTATGTTTAGGGCTAACTGGGAGTGGGATATCATTTGAGTTGTAAATGAATTGAATGATACAAAAACAAAGAGCAATTCTCAACTTTTTATGAGAAAAACAACAATAGCAACAAAAGGCCAATATTTCAAAAACAATCCTTAACAATTAAAAAGTTTCTGGAGAAACCAACATCCCTGACCTGAAAACCTTCATGGTGTTCATATTGAAACAGACAGGTTGATCAATGGAATCAATCAAAAACCCAGAAATAAACTCACTAACCTATGGACACTTGATTTTCATCAGTGAAACCAAATCATTACAATGTTAAAAAGAAAGCATCTTCAATAAATGATGCAGGTCTAACTGGATGTCTGCTATTAGAATGAAAATAGATCCATCTTTATCACCCTGCACAAAATTTAAGTCAAATTGGATCACAAAATACAATATAAAACCAAATACACTAAATCTAATAGAATAGAAAGTGGGAAGTAGCCTTGAATGCATTGGTGCAGGAGACAGTTTCCTGAACATAACACCAATGGCTAACATTCTAAGATCAACAATTGGAAAATGGGACCCCATGAAAATAAAATGGCAAAGGACAGTGTCAGTAGGACAAAGCAGCTGCCCACAGATGGGGTCTTCATTAACCTTTCATCCAACAGAGGGCTAATATCCAAAAATACACAAAGAACTCAAGAAGTTATACTCCAACAAGCCAAATATTCCAATACTGGCCCCACTTGAAACCCATGCCATGAGCAAACATCAATCTCTAATACTATTGTCTGATTGAAAGAATTAATTGAATAACCCTGTATCAATAGGTAAAGAAACATTATTTTTCTAAAATGTAGCAGACTGACAATTATGTAGGCTAAAAATATTATGAATAATTTTTTTCAGTAAACAATTTAGTATCCTGACAATATTTCATGGTTTAACCTAGATTAATTAACCTTTTTAAATTGAATGACACATTGTGAATTATTTTTACATTTTAAATAAAATATGATAACAAAAATGGAGTACAGAGCTAAACAAGTTTCAACAAAGAAATCTCAAATGCCCAAGAAGCACTTAAAAGAATGGACAACATCCTTAGTATTCAGGGAAATGCAACCTGAGATTCCAGCTTGAACCAATCAGAATGGCTAAGGTCAAAAACTCAGTGACAGCACATGCTGGCAAGAATGTGGAGCAAGGAGAGCACTCATCCATTGCTGCTAAGTGTGCAAACCTCTGCAACCACTTTAGAAATTAATGTGCTAATTTCTTAGAAAACTAGAAATAGTTCTACCTGAAGACCCAGCATTACCACTCCTGGGCATATACCCAAAATATGCTCCTCCATCCCACAAAGACATTTTATCCACTATGTTTGTAGCAGCTTTGTTCATAAACAGCCAGAAACTAGAAACAATATAGATATCTCTCAATTAAAGAATGGATACAGAAATGTGGTTCATTTACACAATGGGATGTTATTCAACTATTAAAAATAAAGACATCATGAATTTTTCAGGTAAATTGATGGAACTAGAAAATATCCTGAGTGAGATAACCCAGACCCAAAAATGCATACACTGCATATACTCACTGGTAAGTGGATATTAGACATAAAATACAGAATACTCATGATATACCTGCCAGACCCATAGAAGATAAATATGAAGGAAGGCCCAAGCAAGGATGCTTGAATTTCACTTAGAAGGGGAAACAAATAGTCATGGGATGTAGAGGGAGGGAGGGAACTGGGTGGGAGAGAGAAGGTGCAGGGGAATTGGGGTGGAGATCAGGTGTATAAAGAGAGACAGGAGAGAGGCCCAGAGAGTCAGGAGAAGGAATGGAAATCTGCAGCTGCAGGGTGTTTAGGGTTAGGAGGAGTGTCTAGGAACACCCAAAGTCATGGAATGAGGGAGGCTCCGAAAAATCAGTGTAGGTGACCTTAGGAAATGCCTAACAGTGGAGATATGTAACCTGAAGAAGTCACATCCTGTAGCCAGGCAGGATCCCAGTTGAGGGATAAGGACACCAAGCAACCCATAGACTTTCTATTTAAAACTTGTCCTGACTAAATGAAACACAAGGACAAAGATGGAGCAGAGTCTGAGGGAATGTCCAATTAAAATGGGCACAACTTGAAACCTATCCCACAGGCAAACACCCATCCCTGACACTATTAATGATTCTATTATGCTTACTGACAAGAGCCTAGCATAACTAACCTCTGGGAGCCTCCACCCAGTAATTCACTGAAACAGATGCAGATAAGCACAGCTAAATATTGAAATGAGGTTGGAGACACCTATGAAAGAGTCAAAGGGAGGATTGATGGCCCTAAAGAGGTTGGGAATCACACAGGAAGACCAATAGCGTAAACTAGTTGTGACCCCTGGGAACTCTCAGAGACTGAGCTACCAACCAAAGGACATGCACTACTATATATATATGCCTCCGACTTGTAGCTCAGTCTTCATGTGGCTTCCCCAAGAACTGGAGCAGAGGTTCTCCCCTAAAAGTGTAGCCTCACTGTGGTATCTGCTCCCCAACAGAGCTGCCTTGTCTGATCTCAGTGGGAGAATGTGTGTCTAATCCTGCAGAGACTTGATGAACTGGTTGGGGTAAATACCTGGGGGAGGCAGAATATGTGGATGGGGAGATGGAGGAGGGATTCTGAGAGGGGGACTGGAAAGGGCAGCATGTGGGGTTTAAATAAATAAATAAGAGAAAAAATGAAGAAATAAAATTCATCATGTTTATGTTTTAAAAAAGACAATCTGAGATAAACCATAGATTCACCTGTTTTGATGACTTTTCTGCACTAATCTCATTTTCAACTATCTTCCACACTGTCTGTGAGGCCATACTCAAAGTGATGGTTTTCTGCAACCTGTACTTGCTCAACTATGTTCACTGCTGTTTTGTTCATAATAACCAGAACCTGGAAATGACCTAGATGTCCCTCAACAGAAGAATGACTAAACGATATGTGGTTCATTTACACACTGAAGTATTATTAAAATGGTTTGAAAAATTACATCCAAATGCATGAAATTAGAGAAAAATCATCTCGAGTGAGATAGCACAGTCCAAGAAAGAGAAATATGATATGTATCCTCTTTCATACAGGTATTAGACATTATGAAATTAATAACCATCCTATAATCTGTAGATTCAGAGAGGTTAGGTATAGAGGAAGGGACAAGAAGAGAAAACATGGATCTCTCTGTGAGGGGAGATACATTTTATGCATGGACTGAGGGAAAGGGGACTGAGGTAGGAGGATCTTTTGGAAAGGGGAATAGGATTATTTGATGGAGGAAATGTGGGAAGAAACAACTAGAATTGACAAGCATTGGACATTGCAAGGGGTTAGGGAAGTTTTGGAGATCTAATGCTGTAGAAACTTACTACAATATCTGAAGGTGATCCTAATGAAGTCTCCAAATAAAGAGGAAGATGAAGTCCCAATTTGGCATCATTGATTCTTTTGTTAATCTGTTGTTTGTTTTTTGTTTTGTTTTGTTTTGTCTTGTTTTTGAGGCTGGGTTTCTCTGTGTAGACTTGGGTGTCTTGGAACTCATTCCATAGGCTAGTCTGGCCTTGAACTCAGAGATCTGTCTGCCTTTGCCTCCCAAGTGATAAGATTAATGGGATGTGCCACCATTGTCTGGCTGCCATTATGTAGTCTTATTGTAAGAGAAATAAACTCTCTCCTTTTTAAGTTAGCATTTGCATTTTCTTTTCTTTTCTTTTTCTTTTTTGGTTTGGTTTGGTTTTTTGTTTATTTACTTTACATCCTGATCACTGCCCCCCCTCCTAATTTCCTTTCCCATACTCGCTCTCCCCATCTCTTGTCCCATTCTTCTCTGAGAGTGTGGAGGTACCCCTGGCTATCTACCCACCCTGGCACATCAAGTCTCTGCAGGGCTAGGTGCTTCTTTTCCCACTGAGGCCAGAAAAGATAATAGAGTTAAGTGAATAGATTCCATAGACAGGAAACAGCTGTAGAGAGATAGCCCCTGTTCCAGTTTTTCAAGACTCACATGAAGACCAAGCTGCACATCTACCACATAAGTGAGGAGGGTCTAGATGCAGCTCATGTATGCTCTTTTGTTGGTGGTTCAGTCTCTGAGAGCTCTCAAGTGTCCTGGTTAGTTAACTCTGTTGGTCCTTCTATGGAGTTTCTATGGAGTTCCTATCATCTTTGGGGCCCTCAATCCTCTTCCAAACTCTTCATGAGTCCCTAAGCTTCATCTGATGTTTGGCTGTGGGTCTCTGCATCTGTCTGTGTCAGCTGCTGGATAAAGCCTCTCAGAGGACAGCCATGCTAGTTGCCTGTCTCTGAAGGCTGTGTCCTAGACATAAAGACTGGTAAGGGATTGGTGAAGGAGGGTGTCAAACTGTTTAGTCTTAGGGGTCCCAAGCATTACCATTGGGAAGCAGGGAGCTCTTAGGATCCTGTCAGCATTGTGTTTTATCACAACAACAGAAAAATAATACAGAGTTTATTTATGATCAAGTATATTGTATGACAGTCTCAAAGAAATAATAAAAATTGTTTTACAAAAGCAGAGCATCTGTTAGTACCACACAATCCATTGTCTACTATTATCTGACCTGCGGGCCATTCGCATTTCCCAGACATTTCAGAGCAAAATACCAGCAGGTCTTAATAGATCCCTGGTTCCATAGAAAGTTTCTTTAGTTATCACTGGGAAAATGTGTACATTACTACTTAGGTGTGAGCACTCAATGACTTGCATATAGCAGTTTGTTTCTTGGAAGGCAAAAACACAGTGGTACCAAGCTAAGACTGGCTGTCATATCTTCACAGTATATAATTCTCTTTGTCATAGTTACTCTTGTATAATCCTGCCTTTTGTCTCCTCCTTTTTTCTAGCATTACAAAGGTGGTCCATGTCTGTTGTTGGAATCTAAATGCTACATCTGAACTATAAAACTATCAGTGTTTCTTTTGAATTTTGCTTACTTTACTTATCAAGATGATCTCTATTCCCATCCAATTTCTGGCAAAAAAAAAAAAAAAAAAGATTTAATTGTGTGTGTGTGTGTGTGTGTGTGTGTGTGTGCACGCACGTGCGCGCATGTATGTGTAGTCCAATAGTCCATTGAAAGTAAACATCACATTTCTTCATTCACGCTCATAAAGGCAATCTTTTGTCTTTCTGCTTTATTTTCTTTTAAACATACTGCCTTAGTTAGGGTTTCTATTGCTGTGAAGAGATACCATAATCATGACATCTCCTATTAAACAAAAAAAGCAAACAACAACAACAAACAAACAAACATATTTAATTGGAGGTGGCTAACACATTCAGAGATTTGGTCAATTATCATTATGGCAGGAAGCATGACAGACACTGTGCTGTCAAATGAACCAAGAATTCCACATCTAGAACAGCAGTCAACCTAGAAGAAAAAGAGACACTGGGCCTAGCTTGATCATTTGCAACCCCAAAGCCTTTAGCACACTTCCAACAAGGTCACACTTACTACAAGTTCATACCCCTAATAGTTCCACTTCTTAATAATCAATGATTCAAATACACGAGCATTTTGGAGCCATTTCTATTTAAACCAACACACATAGTAAACTGGGGTATGTATTTTTATGTGTATCTTTGACAATGTCTAAAGAAGAGAAACATTTATTGTATATATCAAAAAGTTATTATAAAACACTAGCCCAGACCTTTGTAAAGGGTATTATTGAATATTACTCAGCATCAACTATGATATTTGTTTTGCAGGATACCAACATGCTTTAGAGAAGATTAACTGAATGAAAAATTTACTTTAAATGTGGTTCGTACCATCTCATGGTCTGCAGGATTAGCTTGAATAAAAGAAAAAGACAAACACACAGATACGTGGACACACAGAACACACATATGCACACACACATTATATGTGTGCATGTGCGTGTTCAGTGTGTGCATATATGTGTGTGTGTGTGTGTGTCCGTGTGGTGTGTATATGTCTGTGTGTGTGTGTGTGTGTGTATGTGAGAGAGAGAGAGAGAGAGAGAGAGAGAGAGAGAGAGAGAGAAAGAGAGAGAGAGGGAGAGAGAGAAGGGGGAGAGAGAGAGAGAGAAACACAGTGGGCAATGAAATTTTACTTTCTCTCCTTCCTTATTTGCTAAAAAAAATTGGTCTTCCTTCTTCTTAGGCTTTATATGGTCTGTGAATAGAATATTGGCTATTCTGAACTTTTGGGCTAATATCTACTTATCAGTGAATACATACCATGTTTGTTCTTTTGTGACTGAGTTACTTCACTCAGGATGATATTTTAACGTTCTATCCATTTGTGTGAGAATTTCATGAAGTAGTTGTTTTTGATAGCTGAGTAGTATTCCACTGTGTAAATATCCCATATTTTCTGTATCCATTCTTCTGTTGAGGGACATCTGGGTTGTTTCCAGCTTCTCGCTATTATAAATATGGCTGCTATGAACATAGTGGAGCATGAGTCTTTATTACATGTTGGAGCATCTTTTGGGTATATATGCCCAGGAGTGAAATTAGCTGGTTTCTCAGGTAGTATTATGTTCATTTTTTCTGAGCGTCTGCCAAACTGATTTCCAGAGTGGTTGTGCCAGCTTACAATCCCACCAGCAATGGAGGAGTGTTCCTCTTTCTCCACATCCTCACCAGCATCTGCTGTCACCTGAGTTTTTGGTCTTAGCCATTCTGACTGGTGTGAGGTAGAATCTCAGGGTTGTTTTGATTTGCATTTCCCTGATGACTAAAGATGTTGAACATTTCTTTAGATGCTACTTAGTCCTTCGAGTTTCCTCAGTTTCGAATTCTCTGTTTAGCTCTGTTCCACATATTTTAAGTAGGGTTATTTGGTTATCTGGAGTCTAACTTCTTGAGTTCTTTTTATATATTGGATATAATCCCTCTATTGGATGTAGGATTATTAAAGATCTTTTCTCAATCTGTTGGTTGCTGTTTTATCCTATTGACAGTGTCCTTTGCCTTACAGAAGGTTTGTAATTTTATGGGATCCCATTTGTCAATTCTTGATCTTAGAGCATAAGCCATTGGTGTTCTGTTCAGGAACTTTCTCCCTGTGCCTGTATGTTTGGAACATTTCCTTACTTTCTCTTCTATTAGATTCAGTGTATCTGGTTTTATGTGGAGGTCCTTGATCCACTTGGACTTGATCTTTGTACAGGGAGACAGAAATGGATCAATTTGCATTCTTTTACATGTTGACTGCCAGAAGAACCTACACTACTAGTTGAAAATGCTGTCTTTTTTCCCACTGGATCATTTTAGCTCCTTTGTCATAGATCAGGTAACTGTATGTGTATGGGTTCATTTCTGCGTCTTTGATTCTATTATATTTTTCTATTTTCCTGTCACTGTACCAATACCATGCAGTTTTTATCACTACTGCTCTGTAGTACAGCTTGAGGTCAGGGATGTTGATTCCCCCAGAAGTTCTTTTATTGTTGAGAATAGTTTTTTGTTATCCTGGGTGTTTTGTTAAGGGTGAACAAAATAATCACAGGAGGAAATATGGAGACAAAGTGAGAAGCAGAGAATCAAGGAAAGGTCATTCAGAGATTGCCCCACCTGACTATACATTCCATATACAGCCACAAAACCCGGAAGTTATTGTGGATGCTGGGAAGTGCTTCCTGATGGAAGCATGATAAGCTGTCTCCTGAGAGGCTCAGGCAGAGCCTGATAAATACTGGGGCAAATGCTCCCAGCCAAACATTGGACTGAGCATGGGGTTCCTGGATAGAGGATTTGGAGAAGGGACTGAAGGAGCTAAGGGAGCTCCAGCCCCATGGAGAGAGCAACAGTGTCAACTGGTCAGACCCCTGGAGCTCCTGGAGACTGGACCAGCAACCAAAGAATACACATGGAGGGACCCATGGTGCTGGCCAAATATGTGGCAGATGAGGGCCTTGTTGGCCATCAGTGGGAAGAGAGGCCCTTGGGCCTGAGGGTGTTTGATGCCCCAGTGTAGGAAAATGTCAGGGCGGGAAGACTGAAGTGGTTGAGTGGGTAGGGGAGCACCTTCATAGAGGCAGGGGAAGGGAAGATAAGATAGGGGGGGGGTCTGCAGAGGACCCCTGGAAAAGGGGAAACATTTGAAAAGTAAATGAAGTAAATATTCAAAAAAAGAAAAAGAAAATAGGATCCCTTCACCATGCCTTTAAGTATCTGATGAACTGAGTTAAATCATACTTCCCTTCTTTAATTCACTTCTTGTCAGAGCTTTAGTCATACAAGCAAGAAGAAAAGCCATTCTACACATTATCATTTCTGATCAGCCATCCATTTGTGTGTCAGTCAGGCTTCTTTTCTGAAACTGGGAAGACCAATATTCAGCTAAATATTATATGTATTATAATATTGCTGTGATTTACTACTCCCATTATTGATAAGTAGTGGCTTTCTTTATCTCTTCTGACCACTTTTTTTTGAAAATTGCTAACTTAGAAACCAGTGGGGCAAGGGACATTTGCTTGTGTTTTCCAGTTGCTGGACGGTGTTTTCCAGCCTTCACTTTCACTCTTCTGTCACTGCAGTTCTTTAGCCTTTCTAGCAGTTAACACAACATGGAATTTTGTTTCTGTTAGTTTTTAAATCCTTTAAATTAGTTTGAGATTTTTTAAATTGGAGAGTCAATTTATAGTACTCACTGAAGTAGCATGTACATACTAAAGCAGCAACAATTAAAATAGGATTATCATGACTATTGTACAAAAATTCATGTAAATTCTTGAAGTGTGCTGTGTGTTTTAAAGGCCATTATAACTAGAATTATTTAATTATTAAGTCTTTTTCTCTTATGCATTTTAGTGTTGATTCTGAAAGGACTCTAATAGTCATCTGGTAGCAGTAAAACACGTTTAGAAACTGATGTTGTTGTTGTTCATTTGTTTGTTTCTTTGTTTTTGTTTTTTCTTTAGCTTTGAACAAAGCTTTTTTTGGAGGCTCTGCTCATGTACATAGTAAATGATGTGTTTAACATTGGTATTAAATCTAGTCAATATTGTAGCTTCAAATTAAGATTCTAATTATGTTATAGTTGTTATTTTATAGACAACTATGCCTTTTCTTCTTAAATTAGTGATAGTGACAAGGAGCCAAAGAATTGTTTCTTGTCAAAATTAAGAAAGTTAGTAAAAAATATATAATGTATATGAACATTTGAATTCAGTCATATCTTTTATTACCCTGGAGACTTGCTTATCATACAATAATTAATATAGCAATGGAATGGATAGTCAAGCTCTACTAAAAATAAAAATAATGTTATATTATAGTACTATGTAGTTTTCCTTAAAACAGTAGATTTTTTTCTGTTGATTAGAATTATGGTGTCATTCTGCCACCTAGTGGAGTTTACTTGTAAGCAAAACTCAAACAACTATTGTTCTGAAGAGGTTTGTTCTCTGATTAGAGTATGAGAAAAGAAATTTCATAAAATTTTACAAGATGTGAAGTGTAAACACAAATATTAGACTTAAAATCCATGTAAATATATACATGTAGGCAATACATACAGATATTTCTAAGTCCTAGTATATTTATCCGTTATAAACCTTATACTCCCTCTGCCAGTCCCAGGTCAGTTATTAATGCAAATTTAACCCTCCTACCGCAAACATCAGGAAAATGAGGATGGTTATAAGCTGTGGATTAGACAATATCGTGATAATTTCATTTATCTAATAAGCACAAGTAAGGAGGAGCACCTGAGGGTCAACTCTCCCTCTTGAAAATGATATAAGATTTCCAATTTACATGTATAACACTAGACTCATGATGAGTTTCAAACATGGAGATTAAAGTATGTACTAGTTTAGCACACAGTTCTAAGAGTTTACTTCAATACTTGGGACAATTATATGAACCTGTCTGGAACTGAAGATATGGCTCACCTGTTAAATGCTAAGCTCTCAAACAAAACTATAAACCTTTGTGATAGGTTATCTTCATCCTTGTCAGAAATGGATACTTTAAGCTTGTCTTAATAGGGTTTAAGTGAAATTCACCTCATGCTCACTATTACATCATTATTAACCACTCACATATTTAGCCAGTTAATTTCTTTGTCATTTTTTATAATTTTTAATAACTTATTTTAAAATGCCTTGCATATAAATTTATCAAACAAACACTTAAGAGAGTCCACATTTTTGTATCCACAAACGTGTACATAGGGCTTCTCTCCTCTCCCTTATTCCTGGTCCACTCCCTCTTTCCTCTTCCCCTCCCCTCTCCAACCCAGGTTCCTCATTCCCTCTGCCTCCCATGATTCCCCCTTCTAACTGAGATTAAACCACTGTCACTTTGGCCTTCATTCTTATTAAACTTCTTACTGTCTGTGTATGGTTTAGTGGACATTCTGTATTTTTGTGCTAATACAATGCATATCATCTTGCATCTGGGATACCTCACTCAGGATGATATCTTGTAGTTCCATACATCTACATGCAAAATTCATGATGTCTTCCATTTTACCAGCTAAATAGTATTTCATTGTGTAAATGGACCACATTTTCTGTATCCATTCTGCAGTTGAGGGACATCTGGATTGCTTCCAGTTTCTCACTAATAAAAAGAAAGGTGCTATGTGCATAATGGTACACATGTCCTTAAGTATGGTGCATCATCTTTTGATTCATATGTTGAGAATCTCTGTTTAAGAGAATTCTCAACTGAGGAATCTCAAATGGCTGAGAAGCACTTAAAGAAATATTCAACATCCTTAGTCATCAGGGAAATGCAAATCAAAACAACCCTGAGATTCCACCTCACACCAGTCAGAATGGCTAAGATCAAAAACTCAGGTGGCAGCAGATGCTGGCAAGGATGGGGGGAAAGAGGAACACTCCTCCACTGCAGGTGGGATTGGAAGCTGGTACAACCACTCTGGAAATTAATCTGGCAGTTCCTCAGAAAATTAGACATAGTATTACCTGAGGACCCAGCTATACCATTTCTGGGCATTTTCCCAAAAGATACTCCATCTATGCTCATAGCAGCCATATTTATAATAGCCAGAAGCTGGAAACAACCCAGATGTCCCTCAACAGAGGGATGTAGTACATATACACAAAGGATTACTAGGCAGTGATTAAAAACAATGTCTTCATGAAATTCACAGGCAAATGGATGGAACTAGAAAATATCAGCCTGAGTGAGGTAACCCAGTCACAAAAAGAACACACATGGTATGTACTCACTGATAAATGGATATTAGCCCAAAAGCTCAGAATACCCACAATTCAACTCACAGACCATATAAAATCGAAGAAGAAAGAAGATCACACAAAAGTGTAGATGTTACTACTCAGAAGAGGGAAGAAAATTATCTCTGGGAAGTAGAGGGGAAGAGGGATCTGGGAGGGAGAAAGGAGGGGGAGGGAAAAGGGGAGGCCAGTTTGGATATGGGAGGAGATTGGGAAGAGGTACAGAGAGCCAGGAATTTAAAAGTAGGTGAGTAGCAGTGGGGGAGGGAAGTCCTAGATGCCAGGTACTCAAGAGGTTCCCAGGGCCCAACAGAGAAGACATTAGCTGAAATACCCAACAAAAGGGAGAGAGAACCTGTAAAGACCATATTCAGTGGATAGCATGGCCATAGGCTGAGGGATGAGACTGCCCACCCATCTCAAAGATAATCCAGAATTCCTCCTCTCAAAAGGAAATGTAGAGACAAAGAGTAGAGCAGAAACTGAAGAAAATATCATCCAGAGACTGCCTCACCTAGGGATTCATCTCATCTGTGGACATCAAACCCAGACACTATAACTGATGCCAAGAAGTGCTTACTGACAGAAGCCTGGTACAGCTGTCCCCTGAGAGACTCAGCCAGAGCTGGACCAATATAGATGCGGATGTACACAGCCGAACATTGGACTGTGTACGGGAATCCCAATGGGAAAGTTAGAGCAAGGACTGTAGGAGCTGTAGGGGTTTGCAACCCCATAAGAAGAACAATATCAACCAACCAGAGCCCCTAAACTCCTAGGGACTAAACCACCAACCAAAGAGTACACAGGTGGTACCCATGGCTCTAGCTGGATCTGTAGCAGAGAATTGCCTTATCTGGCATCACTGGGAGGGGAGCTCCTTGGTCCTGTGTAGGCTTGATGACCTAGGATAGGGGAACACTGGGGTGCTGAAGCAGGATTGGGTGGGCAGGAGAATATGGAAGGGATAGGGGGGTTGTGGAGGAAAAATAGGAAGGGGATGACATTTGAAGTGTAAATATATAAAATAACCAATAAAAATGAAAAAAAGAGAATCTCTGTTTAGGTCTGATTGCCATTTTGTAAATTTGGTTGTTTGTTTTTTGAAGTCTAACTTCTTGAGTTCTTTATATATTTTGGATATTAGCCCTCTATCAGATGTAGGCTTAGAGAATATCTCTTCCCAATATGTAGGTTGCCATTTTGTACTGTTGACAGTGTTGTTTGCCTTACAGAAGCTTTTCAATTTTATAAGATAATGTTTAACAATTGTTCATCTTAGAGCCCAAGTCATTGTTATTCTGTACAGGAAATTTTCCTCTGTGCCAATGCAATCAAGGCTATTTTCTGCTTTGTTTTCTATTAGATTCAGCATATCTGGTTTTATGTTGCGGTCCTTGATCCACTTGAAATTGAGCTTTGTACAAGATGATAAATATGGACCAATTTGCATTTGTCTACATGCTGACCACCAGTTAGAGCAGCACCATTTGTTGAAGATGTTTTCTTTTTGTCTTTGTATGGTTTTGGTTTCTTTGTCATAGATCAAGGGTACATGGGTGTATGAGTTTTCTTCTGGGTTTTCAAGTCTACTCTATTGATCAACATGTTTGTCTTTATACCAGTATGATGTGGTTTTTATCAAGATTGTTCTGTATTGAATTTGGCTTGAGATCTGGGATGGTGATTCCTCCAGAAGTTCTTTAACTGTTGAGAATTATTTTGGTTATTCAGTTTTTGTGTTTCCATATGAAATTGACAATTTTTCTTTCCATATCTGTGAAAATTATGTTGGAATTTTGATGGGGTTTGCATTGAATCTAAAGATTGCTTTTGGTAAGGTGGACATTTTATTTATTTATTTTATTAATCATTCCATTCATTTATATCTCAAAAGATATCTCACTTCCCCCATCCCACACCCTCCCTTTGCTCCCTCTATTTTGCCTCTGTGAGGGTGCTCATCCCCCAACACACCCTCTCCCACTCCACCTCTACAGCATCCCCCTATGCTGGGGCATCAGAGATCCACAGGACCTAGGGCCTTCCCTCCCATTGCTGTCAGACAAGGCTCACCGTCTGCTACTTATGTATCTGGAACTATGGATCTCTCAGGTACACTCCTTGGGTGGTGGTCTAGTCTCTGGGAGAACTGGGTGGTCAAGCCAGCTGATGTTGTTCTTCCAATGGAGTTTCAATCACCCTCAGCTCCTCCAGTCCTTTGGCCAGCCCCCTCACCAGGTTCCCTGAGCTTAGTCTATTGGGTGGCTCTAAGCTGCCACACCTACATTGGTTAGTTGCTGGCCAGACCTCACAAGGAGCAGCCATATCAGGTTCCTGTCAGCAGGTGCCTCTTGACCACAGCATCAGTGTCAGGTTTGGTGTCTGCAGACACCAAATGATGGTTCCCAAGGTGGAGCAGTCCTCAACTGGTCCTTCCTTCAGTCTCTGCTCCATTGTTGTCCCTGTTCTTCCTTTGGACAGGAACAATTCTGGGTTAAAAACTTTGAGATGGTGATCCAGTCTTAGGGAGCCAACCAAAGAATACACATGGAGAGACCCATGGTGCTGGCCACATATGTGGCAGAGGAGGGTCTTGTTAGCCATCAGGGGGAGGAGAGGCCCTTGGGTCTGAGAGTGTTAGATGCTCCAATATAGGAGAATGCCAAGGAGGGAAAATGAGAGTGGGTGGGTGAGAGGGTGGGGGAATACCCCCATAGAGGCAGGGGGAGGGGGAGGGAATAGGGCAGTTCCAAAGGGGAGATTTGGAAAGGGGGAAACATTTGAAATGTAAATAAAGTATCAAAAATAAACAAACAACAACAACAACAACAAAAAGAAACAAAAACCTTTGAGATGCTTTTGTGGCCCCATACCTGGACCGGGCCGTGCCTATCTACTGGAGGTGGTCTCTAGAGGTACTATCTTCCCTTCTCTGCTAAAATCATCCCCATTGGGTCCTAATTGTCTCTTGTTTCCCTGGCATCTGGGACCCTCCAGTGGCTATTTTACTACACTAATATTACCAATCCATGAGCATGGGAGATCTTTCCATTTTCTGAAGTCTTCTTTGATTTCTTCCTTCAGGACTTGGAGTTCTTGTCATACAGATCTTTCACTTGCTTGGTTAGAGTTACATTAAGGTATTTTATATTATTTGTGGCTATTGTGAAGGTTGTGGTTTCCCTAATTTCTTTCTTAGCCCATTTATCATTTGTTTAAAAGAAGACTACTGATTTGTTAGAACTACTTTTATATCCAGCCACTTTGCTGAAATTGTTTTATCAGCTGTAGGTGTTATGTGATAGACTTTCAGTGATTGCAAATATATATTATCATATCATCTGCAATTAGTGATACTTTGATTTCTTCCTTTCCAATTCGTATCCCATCAACCTCCTTTTCTTTTCGAATTGCTCTTACAAGTACTTCAATACTACATTGAATTGATAGTGAGTGGGTAGACTTGTCCCTGATTTCAGTGAGATTGCTTAAAATTTCTCTCCTCTTAATTTGATGTTTTCTGTTGGTTTGCTCTATATTGCTTTTATTACTTTTAGTTATGTGCCATGAATTCCTGATCTCCTCAAAACTTTTATCAAAAAGAGATTTTGTATTCTGTCAAAGGCTTTTTCAGCATCTAAGGAGATGATCATGTGCCTTTTTTTCTTTGAGTTTGCTTATATTGCTGATTTTGTTTTGGGATTTTTTTGTATTAAACCATCCTTGCATCCCTGAGATAAAGCCTACTTGATCATGAATGTTGTTTTTGATGTGTTCTTGGATTCAGTTTGTGAGAATTTTATTGAGTATTTTTGCATTGATACCCGTAAGCAAAACTAGTCTGACATTCTCTCTTTGTTTGGTCATTGTGTGTTTTAGGTATCAGAGTAACTATGACTTCATAGAATGAATTAGGTAGTATTCTTTCTGTTTCCATTTTGTGGATTAGTTTGAGGAGTATTTATATAGAGTATTTGTATTAACTTTTGTTTGAAAGTCTCGTAGAATTCTGCACTAACAACATCTGTACCTGGGCTCGCTCGCTCTCTCTCTCTCTCTCTCTCTCTCTCTCTCTTTCTCTCTCTCTCTCTGTTTTTAATGACTGTTTCTGTTTCCTTAGGGGTTATGGTACTAGTGTCTAGATAGTTTACTTGATCTTGATTTAACTTTCGTACATGGTAACCACATTGAAAATGCTCTATTTATGTCTAGATTCTCCAGTTTGTCAAGTATAATCTTTTGTAGTAAGGTAAGATGATTTTGTTAAGTTCATCAGTTTCTATTGCTTGTCTAGCTTTTCATTTTTGATTTTTTTAATCTGAATAGCATCTCTGCACCCTTTAGTTAGTGTGGCTAAAGGTTTATGTATCTTGTTGATTTTCTCAAGAAACAGCTGCTAGTTCTTTTGATTCTTTGTGTCATTTTCTTTGTTTCTAGCTGGTTGATTTCAGCCCTGAGTTTGGCTATGCTTTCTGTCTACTCCTCTTGCTTGTGTTTGCTTCATTTCATTTTAGAGCTTACAGGTGTGCTGTTAAGTTGCTAGTATGGCGTATCTCCAATTTCTTTATGAAGACACTTAGTGCTATGAATTTTGCTCTTCACACTGCTTTCATTGTGTCCCATAAGTTTGAGCATACTATGCCTTTATTTGTTGAATTCTAAATAGTCTTTAATTTGTTTACGTTCTTCATGACCACATTATCATTAAGTAGTAAGTTATTCAGTTTCCATGTGTATGTGGGCTTTCGGTTGTTTTTGCTGTTATTGAAGTCCAGCTTTAGTCTGTGGTGATCTGATAGAATGCATGGAATGATGTCAATCTTCATGTGCCTGTTGAAACTTGTTTTTGTCCTCTTATATGGTCAGTTTTGGAGAAGATTACCTCAGATTCTGAGACGATATATTCTTTTGAGGTAAAATGTTCTGGAGTTATCTATTAAATCCATTTGTTTCATAATTTCTGTTATTTTCACTGTGTCTCTGTTTAGTTTTTGTTTCAATGACCTGTCCATTTTGAAGTGGAGGATGTTGAAGTCTCCCACTCTATTGTGTGAGATTTAATGTGTGTTTTGAACTTTAGTAAAGTTTCTTTTGTGAATCTGGGGGCCCTTATATTTGGGACATAGATGCTCAGAAAATCTTGGTGGATTTTTCCTTTAATTAGTATGAAGTGTCCTCTACCTCTTTTGCTTATGTTTGGTTGTAAGTATATTTTATTGGATATTAGAATGGCAACTTCAGCTTGTTTCTTGAAACAATTTTCTTGGAAAACGTTTTACTAGCCAATTACTCTGAGATAGTTGCTACCTTTATAACTGATGTGCATTTCTTGTATGTAACAAAGAGATACTTCCTGTTTTCTTATTCTCTCTGTTAGCCTGAGTCTTTTTATTGGTGAATTGAGACCATTGATGTTGAGAGATACTAAAGATAAATGATTGTTAGTTCCTGTTATTTTTGTTGTTGAAGGCGGTTTTTGTGTGTGTGTGTGTGTGTGTGTGTGTGTGTGTGTGTGTGTGTGTGTATGTGTGTGTGTGATTCTCATCTTTGGGGTTTGTTGTGAGATTAATTTCTTGTTTTTTTCTTGGGCATAGTTCGTCTCCTGGTGTTTTCCTTCTATTATCCTCTGTAGGGCTGGATTAGTAGAAAGATATTGTTTTAATTTGGATCTATCATGGAATATCTTGGTCTCTTCCTCTATGATTATTGAGAGTTTTACAGGATATCACAGCCTAGGCTGGCATCTGTGATTTGTTATGGTCCATATGCTATCCGTCCAGGATCTCCTGTCTTTTAGAGAATCTTGAAAAATATGGTGTAATTCTGATACATCTGCCTTTATATATTATTTGACCTTTTCCCCTTATAGTTATTAATAATATTCTTTCATTGTTCTGTACATTTAATATTTTGATTATTATCTGTTGGAAGTATTTTATGGTGCAATCCTTTTAGTGTTCTGTTGGCTTCTTGTATGGCCATCTCCTTCTTTAGGTTAGGGAAGTTTTCTTCTATTATTTTGCTGAAGATGTTTTCTGGCCCTTTGAATTTGGAATCTTCACCCTTTTCTATTCCTATTATTTCGATGCTTGGTTTTTTCAGAGTGTTCCAAATTTTCTGGATGTTTTGAGTTAGAAACTTTTTACATTTAGTGTTTTCTTTGACCAATGTATCAATTTCTTCTATGTTATATTCTACATCTGAGATTTTGTCTTCCATCTCATATTCTATTGGTGATGCTTTCATTTGTAGTTGCTGTTCTTTTTCCTAGGTTTTTCTACATCCAGGGTTACCTCATTCATGATATTTTAAGTGGTTTTATTACCTTTTTAGGTCTTGAATCATTTTGTTCTATTCTTTTACCTATTTAATTTTATTTTCCTGTATTTCTTTAATGTATCTGTTTCCTCTTTAAGAGCTTGTACCTGTTTGCCTGTGTTTTCCTCTATATCTTTAAAGGAGTTATATATACCCTACTTAAAGTCCTCTATCATCTTTATTAGATGGGATTTTATGTCAGAATCATGCTCTTTGGGAGTATTTTGGTTTCCAGGGCTTGGTATAGTAGGAGAACTGGGTTATGATAGTGCCAAATTACAGCTTCTGTCATTTATATTCTTGCTCTTGCCTTTTGCCATCTGGTTATCTCTGGTGCTAACTGGCCTGGATGTTTCAGAGTGGAGTAGGCCTCTTTGAAGGCAACTGTAGTTGTTTATCCTGGGTTAGAGAAGCCCTCTTGGGAGTCATTCAGTACTGTCTGGTTAACCAGACCTCCTGTGTCTCTGGTTAGAGCAGGTCTCATGTGTTACTGGTTAGAGAAGTCATCCTGTGTCCTTGGCTTGGGCAGACCTTTTCGGGAGATAGGCAAGCTGAACTCCATAACTCTGCCTATTGATTGGTTGTGATTTTCTGTGGTGGTTTCCAGCTGTAGCAAAGAGTTTTCTTGATCGAAGGTGAAGACTAAATTTATCTCTGGGTATAAGAACAAATATTCAGAATGTGGTTATAGCTTATGCTATTTTAGTAAAATGGTGTTGTAGGATCTCCTCCAAGACCTGTGTCTTCACTAGCATTGAGTACTTAGTTATCTAGGTTTCTAGTACTAGACATGATTTCCCTCTTGTTTGGGGTAAAGGGGTGATCTTAGGTCCATTGAAAGAACTTTTGGATCCTGAGAATGTATGCATGCTACTACTCTACTACTACAATAGTTATACTACTATGTTGGTCATGGTTGTGGTTCAAGAGGGATTGCTAGATAGAACTGTTGGTTTCTCCCATCCTTTGGAAACTTGCACAGTACCTTCTAGTACCATGGAAACTAGTCCTCAGTTTATGCATTATTTTATAGTTATTTTAGAGCTATTTGTACATATTTAAGTTTAAAGAATATTGATATCTTATAAAATATTTTATAAGATATTTAAAGTATTAAACATTGCTTTGAAAGTATTACTAAATTTAGATACAATTACAAACAAAACACCACATGGGCTTTTGTTTCATATTATTGCTTGATTTAGGCCTCCAGAGCAATTCCTCATTTGCATTCTCCAGGGCTCACATCCCCAAGGTATCTGTGACATAAATGTGGGACACAGATTGATGCTAAGGGTTTGTGTTTTTTATTTCCCTTTCTCTCAGTTATCACTGAGATTTGTTTGTAAAGGTTATATGATAGAAGTAATTTTTTTCTAAAATATTCTTTGCCACATACAGTAAAACTTGTATTTTCCCATATTTTCTATTATATTCCTTAAAATAAATAAAATTTCTAGCAGAGGCAGACCTAAAGCCTATCAATTTTATAAAAAGTCTTAAATGAATGCATCAAAATTTTCTGCTTTGTGGTGAATTTATTCAACTCTATTTTATTTTATTTTATTTTATAGGAAAAATAATGTATGACCATAATTTTCTCAGGCTTTAAAATGTATACATGACTATAACTTCTACGATAAGCATTTATGATAATCTTCCTAACTAGATAAATTTACCATCATCTGTGCTACTGTATTTGTTATTCTTATGTGACCAATATTTCTAGAGAATATCTACTTATTCATTATGTATTTCTTCTTTATATAGAGAGACATTTATTTTTTATCAATTATAAGTTATGATATGTATGTTACCTCATAATAATCTCATAAAAAAACTAAGAAGACAAATTCTATTTAATATTTTTGTTTCTAAAATACTCAGTATAATATTTAGCACAGACCAGAAATGTAATGAGAAAAACAAAGATGCAACTTACTAGAAATGAAAGAATGAATTTGCTTATTGCAGATAAATATGCACATTGTGTACACAGCCCATTGAACCATAAAACAACTGAACATAAATGATAGACACTTCCCTAGGCAAAATGTGTGTTTTTGAAATTCAGTCCCAAGTTCATCAAGATAAACACAGATATAAGAAGTGGGCCCCAAAGTTAAATTTGTTTAAAAGATGTGTCAGAATTTGCTGAAGCAAAATTTTTTATTGGTAGAATAATAATCAATCCTAAGTTGCTCAACTTTTACTAGAATAGGATAAAAGAATGAACAGAGATTTGGGTCAAGTTTTTAAAAACCTAATTATAGAATTTGGGCTCAATATAATTTACATGAAATTTGTACATGTATTCAGGATATAGTAAGTTCTGTAGATAGAATCAATAAAATCTAAAGTAAAAGTTAAAGAAAATCGTACGTATATGTTAATAATATATTTATATCAAGGACACAAGTTTAATATTATCTCAACAAATATAATGACAGTATGGTGAAACTCTAGGGCTTTTAATCTTGGCATGCAGACATGTCATTCTTATCTTAAGTGCAATAGTGTTAATTTTATATTGAGTAATAGTTTAATTTTATACTGATTTAGGGATAGTAAATAGTTTTAAAGTATTTCTAAGGAAAATGTAATTAGAGAGTAGAAGGTAGTAGTTGAGACATTTGGAAGAACATAGGACATAGAGAAATAACTCATTCCATTTTTTCATAATTAGAATTGCTTTGAATAATTAGGAAATTAGATGATATGCAGTATCTCTGTGACTGCTGTTTTGTATAACTAAGTTATATTTTAGATATACCACTAGTTTACAGTATACCTGCTACAGCAAGAAATAACATTCTATAATTTTATGATATGATTTTATCTAATACCTGTGTGACTTCAGACTTGTGAAGTACAAAATAGTAAACTACAAATGATAAAAACATTTATTATAATATATTAATTTATCCTTTGAATTTAAATTATTGTAACCACTGGAACAAACTTTTATACTGCTCTTTACGAGCAATCATTAAACCTCCAAACACTTTTTTTTCAGCCTATCTTATTTGATTGCTTCTCTCTTTCAATTTTTCTATTTTAACTCAGGGACCGTGAAAACCAGACTTATTCAGTGATCTTCATTCTCTTGGGCTTCTCTGAATACCCGGATCTACAGGTGCCCCTGTTTCTTGTGTTTTTGACCGTATATACAATCACTGTGCTGGGAAACCTGGGCATGATTGGCAACATCAGGGTCAATACAAAGCTCTGTAATGTCCCCATGTACTTTTTCCTTAGTCACCTTTCTTTTGTGGATTTCTGTTAATCTACTGTTGTAACACCAAAACGTTAGAAAACTTGATCACGGAAGACAGAACCATCTCTTTCTCAGGATGTATTATGCAGTTCTTCTTTGCATGTACATTTGTGGTGACCGAAACCTACCTGTTGGCAGTGATGGCCTATGACAGATTTGTTGCAGTGTGTAATCCTCTGCTTTACACTGTTGCTATGTCCCCAAAGCTGTGTTCCCTTTTAGTGGGTGCATCATACTCTTGGGGTTTAATCTGTTCCTTGACACTTACTTACTTTTTGCTGAGATTATCCTTTCAAGGAATTAATATCATAAATAACTTTGTGTGTGAGCATGCTGCTATTGTGGTTGTATCCTGCAGTGACCCTTACATTAGTCAGGAGATTATTTTTGTCTCTGCTACATATAATGAAATAAGCAGGCTAGTAATTATTCTTACTTCCTATGTTTTCATCTTCATCACTGTCATGAAGATGCCTTCCATTGGGGGCCGTAGTAAAGCCTTCTCTACATGTGCCTCTCACCTAATTGCCATTATTATTTTCCATGGAACAATTCTTTTTCTCTATTGTGTACCTAACACAAAGAGCTCTTGGCTCATGGTCAAGATAGCCTCAGTGTTTTATACGGTCTTCATCCCTATGTTAAACCCCCTGATCTATAATCTCAGAAACAAGGATGTCAAGGAGTCAGTCAGAAAGTTGGTGACCAAAAGTTTATAATGCCTTATGTTGCCGTATTTGTGCGGTTTGCTTACTCCTTCATATTCAGAAATATTTGTGCAGAATTTATAAGATATTTAAAACAATTAACAAACTAAAACCAACCAAACAACAACAGTGATTTCAATACCAAGTTAGCAGATTATTCAAAATCTATTTAATTTGAGGTTGGTATTCAACTATAAAATAATAAGCAAAGTAGCAATAACTTTTTGGTTTAAATAATGATTTCATGATTGAAATTCAACATGCATAATTTTTAGTTTAGTACACATTAATGATAAAACAAATTTCTCTTTTCTCAGTGCTTGGAAAATAGAGATATGCATGCATATAATTGACTGAAAAAAACTCTTTCTAATTGGTAGGCTATTTAATTGTTTTAACTAAATGATTATATTTTTACTACTATCACTTACTAATCACGATTCATATCTTTTGGGATATCAAACCCTGGGCAAAATTTAATGTACTGCAATGCCCATTCTGCTATAAATTGCAAATCCTAGTCTGCTTATTTTCTTCTGAATTCTTGCTTCTTACTTCCAAAAGAAATGCTGTAATTTGTTTATTAGTAATGATTTATAACAAACTGATGCAACTAAAACTTTCTAAGATTTTAAAAATAAAAATCAATGTATCAAAAATTCATGTACTTTAGATATAGATATATATCACCTATTTAAAATCTGGGACACTGTAAATCAGAAATGATAATGCATTTAACTAAATGTTCTGCCAAATAATATATACATTTAAATAAAATAATATTTAGAACAAGAAATAATGTTTTGGGTGGTGAAATCACAATAAAAATGAACTATATTTGTCGCATAAGACCTTATATTTTGAAATCCCAAAATTTTAAAACAGTAGATAGTAGATATAAAGTAAATTATAATTCTGACACTGTAATTGACTTCTCTGTTATGTAGAAGAAAACAGAAGTAAACAAATAACTATATTAGAGGTAATCCACAACTCTAGAATTAGATTTGGGACCCACTTTATAGGAATGAATCCATACGTAGTAATGTAAATCTTCTAAGGCATGGCAATATAGGGTATTGGATCTTTGGAGAGATTTAATCCTGATGCTTAGCATGAATCGACCTTCTAAATATGTATGTTTGTATCCATACAGAACCAGCACTAATAGTCTTAATCGGTGAAATCTCTCTCTCTAGTGAACTTCAGTAAAGACTGTTTTACAGCTATACAAAGTACTGAAATAACTGGTGGTTTAATACTGAGCACTAAAGTGATATGTACTTGAGAGTATCTCAAAGTAACTGTACTTCATGCGATATAAATAAAAATGAATGGTGATCTGGGCTGAGAAGTGGATGAGTCTAGTGATACTCATTTTCATGTTAGAATATCTAATTTATTGGTTCCCTTCAAAATCTCTGTGATTTTAGTCCTTGCAATTTCTATAGTGTAAAATAATGTGATAATGATATGTTAATTAATGTGTCATCTTACACTGATGAGCTGACTTGATGGAGCGATACCACAGTTACTATAAAAACTAAATAAAAGTCTTAAAATGATATGCTATACTACATCAATTGTCATTGATTATCTATCTTTATTACATCGTTGGTTATTCAGTTGCAGTCCATTGATGATCTGTCAAACAAAGACAAAGGATACTTTTTGTAAGCCTTGAAAATTCAGAAGAAAAACAGGATGAAAATGACTGGTATTATGAAAATATCAGTAACAATTAGGTAGCAGAGATGTGCACCATTATGTACCATCTGATCACTGAAATCATGATGATGGTGATTAAAATAAAGGACAAGCATGGAGAGAAAAATTCAGGCAATGTATTTTATTCAAAATTTAGAGGGAAATAAAACATTCTTCTGTCTCATGTCTTATTCAGAATAGTGCCAACAAGCTTTCAGTAGTTTTCTTCTGAACATAGTAGTGTGAGAGGATCATGTGAGCAAACAGCACATTAATATTAAAGAATCATTGGTAGCTCAAAGTCACTGACAAAGAAGAAGACTACAACTTTTTAGAAAAGATGATTAAGGAGCACCACAAATTAGCAATAGCTCAACTCTACTAACATAAATGCACCTAGTAACAGATGTACATACTCAGAGTCTACAAAGATGTGGTTAAGAACACATCGTCCTCTTAGAGAATGTGATTTCATATCCCGACACCCACAGTGGGCAGCCCACAACTGACTGTAACTCCATTTTCAAAGGATCCAACACCATCTCTGACTTTCATGGACACTGTACTCAGAAGCATAAACCCACTCTGTGACATACATAAAATAATTAAAGATAAAATATTCTTTAACAACATACATACAATGAAGAAATACTTGGTACATTCTGTGAAAGAAATGGCTCTATCCTCAAAATTAGATTTCTTAGCAGTTTGTGAAGAAAATAGTAGAGGAAATAAACCAGAAGGAGACACTCATATGTCATTGCAGTACTTCCAAAAGGAAATAGTACAAGAAATCCGTAGTATAGATAAGCATGTATTAAAAGCCAATATAAAAGTAAGTGATGTTTCCCATAACATAAATACTGCTCTGAAAATAATCTATAACATTTTAGCTAACCTTAATATGTTGCAAACATTAAGTTTTGTGTTTGTTTGTTTGTTTGTTTGTTTTTTGAGACAGGGTTTCTCTGTGTAGTCCTGGCTGTCCTGGAACTCACTCTGTAGATCAGGCTGGTCTCAAACTGAGAAATCCACCTGCCTCTGCCTCCTGAGTGCTGGGATTAAAGGTGTATACCACCACCACCCAGCAAACATTAAGTCTTTGAATGTACAAGGATCTGGTATATAGACAAAAATAAGTTTTATAATCTTGAAACCAGTAGTTAGATACTGCAGTTGAAAGAAAAGTTATAAAAGTTATAGTTCCCAGAGTGTAGTTCTTTTTTAGTGAGGGAAGACAGAAAAATTGGCACAAAAACTGATCATGTAAAGTTTGTTGAATGTACTGGATCTAATATGCGTTTTTATTGTTTTCTGGAGAAAGAAAAAAGGGAATTATCATCCACATATACTCAGATATGAATGTATAAGGGCTTATGTACAATTACAAACAAGCACACAAGAGGAATGAATATAAAGGATGGAGAAAGGAAAAGAATGGCTACATAACAAGAAAAAGAAAGGGAAAAGAAGAGTAAAAATAAAAGCGAAATACAAAATCTAAGTGAATTAAATTTGGACATAATTAGAGAACAATGATTTAGCCTTCTCCATTCTAAGATACTATAATTTCCGTTCTCTATAGATATTTGTAGTGATAATGTAACTATTAAACACATACACTCACGCACACATTATTCCCACCGTTTCTAAAAATATTTTGTTTTTGTTTCATTATTTTAATATTAGAAATTCAATGAATAAAGAAATTAAGAAAAATATTTTAGGGGTGTGTGTAAGTGTAGTGTGTGTGTATCTATAATGACTGAGAAAGGATTTTTATGTGAATTAACTTCCTTACAGTCTCTTTTACATCCTTATTTCTTAGGCTGTAAATAAGAGGATTAAGCATAGGGATGACCATGCTGTAAAATGCAGTGACTATCTTAACAGGAAGCAGTGAGCTCTTTGACTTGCGCACACAGTATAGAAGGAGAATAATCCCATGGCAGACAGAGATGACAGTCAGGTGTGGAGCAAAGATGGAGTGTAGTGCTCCTTTAGTAGGAATCTTGATGACAGTGATGAATATGACAACATAGGAGACAATGGTGATAAGAAGGCTACAAATCTCATTGAACATAAAAATTAACAAGCATGCTATCTGGCTGATGGAAGAATCAGAACAGGCTGCAGAAATTATGCCAGAGTACTCACAGCAAAAGTGATTAATGATGGTAGATCTACAGTAAGATAGTACCAAAAGAAAATATATTAGTGTGGTGTCACAGAGCTTACCCCATAGGTAAGTTCTAGTTACTAGGAGAGCACAGAGCCTATGAGACATAGCCACTGTGTAGAGCAGAGGGTTACAAATGGCCACAAAGCGGTCATAGGCCATTACTGCTAACATGAAGGTTTGGGTAACCACACAAGCACAGCCAAAGTAAAACTGGATTATTTGAGAGACATAGATCTGTCCTCTGTTATCAGAAAGTCTAGCAGTTTTGGTGCAATCACAGTGGTGTAACAAAGAGCAACAAAGGATACATGGCTGAGGAAAAAGTCCATAGGAGCATGGAGTTTAACATTGATCCTGATGACCAAAATCATACGTAGATTTTCCAAAACAGTGATGGTGTATATGATCAAAAAGATCAGGAATAAAGGCACCTCTAAGTTTGGATACTCTGAGAATCCCATGAAGACAAGTAAGACTCCAGTACTCTGATTCACTTGATACTGCACTTGGAAGCTTTCTTGAGGAAATCAGGGCTTCCATCCCAGGCAGCTGGATACAGGGGAAGATGTGGATATTCTGAAGGGAAACAGAAGAATATATCTTAATTCACGGCATATCAATACCAACAGGTACTTCAAAAGAACATAGACTGGTTTTTAATCACAGAGTGTTTCTTAGATCCGTAGGGGAAAATAAGCATCTCACTTAACATACACTGAGAAGACATGTACAACCCTGTGTAAACACTATAATGTTATCACTCAGTGATAGGCTACACTTCAAACCGCATAGAAATCCCAGTTAATCACCCAAGCCTTAAGATCACCTTCTCTGATCATATTGGTACAGCAGGATAGCTTTAAAACTAAGCTGTTATTAAACAGATATGCCCAATGGTTTTGAAGCCCCAAATAACTCTTCTGAAAGGATAGCTCAGAGTTTACTGAAAATCTTTAAACATTCTCTTATTAGATATTATGATGATCAAGTTTTACTGTCTACTTCTATGTTTCTGTCTTCCTGCCTCTATGTGGAAGCCTTTTACATGGAAAATGTATTCATCAGTAGTAGTTACAAACATTAAAACACTAACTAAAAGAAATGAATTACATAGATTCTTGTACATCTTGGTAAAAGAATATGCATGGAAAGTAATATGGTATAAAATCTTAAATTGTTTTAAAGTACAATGATATAAACCAAATACAAAAAGTACTGAAATTTGCAAATGAATTTAGTGTCATAAGCATGATTTTAACATCTTGAGACATTAAACAATTTTAGCCTACACTATAATAGGCAATACTCCATGGACTTTTCCAGTGTAAGACAGGTTTCCAAGATTAAGTCATTTTCAGTACTCACTCAACTCGTCTTGCCCATAAATCATCAATGCAAAGGATAGAAAGCCATATTTAATTGAATTGCTTATATGGCTGAACAAAATGCTTATTTTAAAATATAAATGTTAATTTACATTATTTAGGGAGACCTTGCTGGTTTGAAAGACAGAGATATAATATAAACCACCATTTTCACAGTGCAACCCAAAGGATCTTGTTTTTTGTTTAATGCATCAAGCCATTTGCAGTGGTTTTTTTCCCTTTCTTGTTTCTTAGGTCAAAATTCCCTTCTGCAGGATTCAGCCTGGTCTGGATTCTTCTGTTGGCACTACTTAGAAAAAGATCACTAAAGAATGTAATATCTCATACAGTATTTTATCTTCAAGCACAAATTCTTTTTTTTGTTTGTTTGTTTTTTTTGTTTTTTTTGTTTTTTCGAGACATGGTTTCTCTGTATAGCCCTGGCCGCCTGCCTCTGCCTCTGAGTGCTGGGATTAAAGGCGTGCTCTACCAATGCCTGGTGCAAGCACAAATTTTCATTGTTCAATCATTTGCAATCTTAGAAGAGTTAGATGTCTTAGCATTTTCTAGCAAGCCTGAATCTCTAAAATCATGTGGGCCTTTGTGCTGGGAGCTTTCCTCAGGGATTTCTGGTCCAGCCAAATGAGAGGGTACAGCAAAGGGGAGAGAACGAGCAGGGACCGAGTCTCCTCCGCAATTGCTGCCTCAGTTGCTCCAAGGCACTGCACCCGCCACCCTGCGCTAAGTCGGCCCTGGCTGAGCCCAGGAGAGGCTGACTAGCCTGTGAGGAGCGCAAGAAGCTTCTGGTGGAGTTCAGGAGAGCAGACCTCTTCCAAAGCAGCAGTGATACAGCTCTTATGATAGAAGCTCTCAGACGATGGAGTAGTTCTCACACCTTTATTCCTTCCTGAGGGGATCTCCCCTATACAGTTCGGGGTGGTCTAATATACTGTTTAGGATGAGTCAGGGGCCTGATAACAGGTACTTTCCATTGTCTTGGTCTGAGAGTTTAAGGGCACCTTATCTGCATGTGGGAGGGCTGGTGTTGCACCTACATGACAAATTTCACATGACAGACCTCTCTATAGGGGGCTGTGGAGGTTGTAGCCTTCCTGGAGCTTTGGCAAAAACATTTCCCAGTCCGTTGGGAATTACTCCACCGGGTCTCCCAGAGTTTTCTGCCTGTGCTCAACCAAATGCCTGACTGCCTGCCACAGACCACTGCCCCACAAAATCAGGTTGCGTGTTACTTTGGAATAGCTTTAAATGTCTCAAAAGTTTACAGTATTCTGTTTGGAATTTAACATTCAGAAGTAAATATATATTTTCCTTTTATACAGTTTTTCATTGTACTTCTGATACTTGTAGCTTTTGTAGATAAGCACTACATTTTCAGTAGTACACAATATACTTTTCAATATGTAAATATTTTACGTTCATTCTTATATCATATGTAATATCATTTTGTCATCACAGATATCTGAGATGTCTCTCTTCTTTGCATTAATTTGATATTTAACTAGCTTGTTCTAGAACTAAGATCATTCCATCCAACAACCTTGTCTCCAGTATGTACATGACACAGCTTATTACTCAAGTCTTAATAGAGGGCCACTTACTGAGTCATTTTCTGTTTACAGATGGGATGTTTGTAAGATCTTTGACTGGATTGAGTCAGCATGGATTAAAATTCTGCTTCAGTAAACTTTTCATATGTGGCTCCTACAAGTTGATTACAGTCTTTTCCCCATTTCTTTTCACATGAAAATATAATGGCGAATTACTAACTCAATATTATTGCTGCCACTGTTAATATGTTATGATGGATCTTAAATTTTTAATTGTAGAGCCATAAATACTGTATTATACTTTGCAGTAAATGGCCACAAATCAAAGACTGGTTTTTTTTCCCTCAATGTCATCATTTCCTCAGTTTACTTAGAATTTATAATACATGAGAAACAAATATGCAATTATTAAAGTTATTATTTTATAAATACTGTTGGTACAAATAAGAAACCAGAAATGAAAGCACTGGTTTCACTGGCAGAGACACACTAAAAAGAATGTTGTCCCTGGTCTTCTTATGATTATCTATCCCTAAACCCTCAGCTGTAACTTCCTGCAGCATTTCAAACTATCATTTTTAATCTTTTCATCTTATTCCAGTTAGGGGAAATACAAGAATTACTCAGCACACACTCTTGAGTAGATTTTAGCTTCACAGCATTTATATTTATCAAATTAGCAGTGTCTCTAAGAGACATATTTATATGTCCATGCAGTCTTTAAAATTGAAAATTTAATTAATATCATTTTAATTCCACCAAGTTTATTAAACATATGGTACATCAATAAAACTCAAGGACAAAATCAAGTCAAGATTTTTAAAGATGCAATAAATAGTTAAATACCTTATATTATAAATCTCAGATGAATCATATGACATTCCTGCTACTAGCTTCACAAAACTCCTTCTCTAACAAAACTGTACTTTCATCTTAGAATCTTGCACATCTGACATGTTAATTAACTGTCTATCCAAAACTAGGCATATTCTGTAGGCTCATTTATCGATGGTTTCTGTAACCAATCCAGTAAATTATAAAACAATACATTTTATAAAAGTTTGACTAAAGACAACTAATTTGGAATTAAGCTATAAGACTTTCATACTAAAAATGTGTTACTAGAAAAGCCAAGAAAATGATAGTTTGAAATGCTGCAGGAAGTTACAGCTGAGGGCTTAGGGATAGTCATAAGAAGACCAGGGACAACATTCTTTTTAGTGTGTCTCTGCCAGTGTGCTTTCATTTCTGGTTTCTTATTTGTACCAACAGTATTTATAAAATAATAACTTTAATAATTCCATATTTGTTTCTCATGTATTATAAATTCTAAATAAACTGAGGAAATGATGACATTGAGGGAAAAAAAACAGTCTTTGTTTTGTGGCCATTTACTGCAATGTATAATACAGTATTAAAATTCTTATAAAAGAATAATGGTCAGCATAAAAATGCTCTCAATGTGAGTTAGACTCTGAAGCCAAATTTGGAAATCAAAGAGTGTGTTTTAAGTCTGAATGCATGGCCCCAGGGAATCAACTACAGCAATCTTTGAACAGATATTTACCATTAACTAGAAACAAGATTACTAAGAAAACAGTTTCCCAATAATGAGCATAATTAATCTAAATCACGAGATCACATGGGACACTTCAATAGGTTGATTATCTTTAGTAGAAAAATTCTACCAATTAATAGCAACCATTATGCAATTAAATATAAATTTATTGCTAAAAATATGACACCTCAGAAATTATATCTTGCATTATTTGTCAGCTTTATTTTCTTAAATAAATGAATAACAAACTGTATGAAGCATTATTTTCTTTTAACTTGTCAATTTAAACTAATTGTTCATCTTATAATAAGGCTGATTATCCATGTACACATTTATTTTTCAGTTAATAGACCTTTTGAAACATAATTTTTTTGAGTTTTGTTAAATTGTGTTATAAAAAACCTAGCAGAAATTTCTGGGCAATATCCTTAAAGCTTGTTACCATTTCCAGCTTATTTAAGCATAATACCCAAATCTTATTTTATTAAATTATTGTCACAATGCATGTCTTACACTGTGTTTTTACAAGACTTACAACTTGAGGTTAAGATAGTTCAGCTGATTAAAAGTAATGTTTTACTACTTACCTACTTATTTTGTTAAAAGGAAGTCAATTGTCCATCAAATTATCACTTTTTTGAAGAGTAATGTTTCAGTTATTTTACTTTATTGAATATGACACTAAATTTTATGAGATTTCTGATTTGTTTTAACGGTTTCTTATGTGTAGGATCTATATTATTTGCAAATAGAGAAATTTGAGAGATTATTTTTCTCTCTATTGTGTATGTATGTATGTATGTGTGCATGGGTGTATGTGTGCACTTGTGTGAGTGTGTGTCCGTGTTTTTGTGTGTGTGCATGCTTGTGTGTGTGAGAGAGAGAGAGTTTATAGCCACATTTCTCTCTATCTGCCAGAGCCTGAATTTTTTAATTTGATTTTATTTTTATTAAAAATAGATTCTTATATCGTTCCATACTTCTTGACAACAGTTTCCTCTGTCTTCACTCCTCTCAGCTCCCTCTACCTTCCCCTCTTCTCCAGATCCATTCATCCTCCTTTTGCTCTTCAAAAAAGATTAGGCTTCTAAGAGACCGAGGGACAAACAGAATAAAATAAGCTACAAGAATACAGGTCAAAAACCTTCATATCGCTCTTGCCTCTCTTTCTTGCCTCTTGCCCTCTTGCTCCCCCTCTCTCCCCATTCCTTTACCCCACTCTCACCACATGGCCAGCCTCTACTTCTCTTCTTCTCTCTCTCTCTCTTTCTCTCTCTCTCTCTCTGCCTTTCTCTGCCTCTACTACCCTCTTAACTCCCCTCCCCATGCCCTGAATAAACTCTGTTCTATACTATAAGGGGAAAAAAAGCCTTCATATCAAGGCTGCATTTACCTCATTTTACATTTAGAAGATCTTAAACATTAAGGAATGTATCTACTACTTTCAATTTTACTAAAATGTTTGTTTCCAATTATTCTCTAACAAGATTCTGAATTTCAGTATTTGGCTGTGGGTACCTACAACTGTTTCAATCGTCTGCTGGATAAAGCCTATCAGAGGACAGTTATCCTAGGCTCAAGCATGGTTGCAGGAATTGGTGCTTGTCCTTATGATGGGTCTCAATTTGGACCAGGTATTGGTTGGCCATTTCTTCAGTCTCAGCTCCATCTTCGACCCTTCACTTCTTGCAGACAGGGCAAATTTGGGTCACTAGAATTGTGGGTGAGTTGGCCTTTTTCCTCCACTGGGGATCCGTACTGCTTGTGTACAGGTGGTGGTCTCTTCAGGTTCTATATCCCCACTGTTAAGCCTTTCCGCAAAGGTCACCCTCATATATTCCTGGGAACCTCCTCATTCCAGGTCTCTGGGACTTGCTAGAGATTAGCTCAATCTTTCTACCCTGGCAGCTAAAGATTTCCAATCATTCTTCTGACCTGTTGGGCCTCTCTCCCGTCTCTTTGCAACTTAACCCTGCCCCCCATTCCCCTACCCTTCCTCTCTCCCACCCAGTGTCCTCACACCCTCAAGCTCCTATGCCTATTTTATCCCTCACCCCTTCTCAGGGAGATTCAAGCATATTCACTTGGGCCTTCTTTCTTGCTTAATTTCTTTGGGTCTGGGGATTGGCCTTGGTGGTCTCTTCTATTGGAAGCAGACAGAACTATGACGTGGAGAGTGGCATGCCCATCCGAGATTACAGGTAGAGGTATGGACTAAAAGAAAGATGGAGCTCCAGTAATACAGGACATAGCTCATGGGTACTAGGCTTGCTGGAGTCCCACCCGGTGAGGGGATTCAGGCATATGTGTCTCACTTTCGTTTCCTGAGTTGGAGGAGACCTCCCAGGAAGCATTCTGTGCTGTGGGATATGCACCAGTATGCCTATCCAAGAGTTTTGGCCTATACTTATGACAGATCTAGTGTTGCAACTTACTTTGTATATATGATATACACCTATAGTTTTTTAAAATATGTAAGTGCTAAGTAAAATTTCCTGGGAAGTGGTCAATCGTGTTTATTTACCTCAGATTGGTCCCTGACAAGAGAAAAGCAAAAAGAAAAATAAGAAACAAAAAAAATTCCCTCATGTCTAGGTTGTTGAACCAATGAATTTACTGGCCTTAAAGCTAGATAGCAAAAGGGTTACATAGAGTGCAATGAATGGCTTGAAATTATAACCAGAAAGCTCACTTGAGCACAAAGGCTCAAGTTCGCAAAGGCTGCTGTTTTGAGATTCCTGATGACCTTGTAAGCAGCTCAATTCAGGTATTTGTGGAGAGCTTTTGGTGCCTCTTAAAGAAATTTGTACTTGTCACTGGGCTCAGAGGAGGAAGTAGGATCAGATAAAAGTATTTGTATTTGGGCAAATGCAAGGATTAATGTGAACACAGCCAAGGAATGTGTGACTTCCCTTTTGTCTTGGTAATCCTGACAAGGCCCCAGACCCAGAGACTCAGGGACTTAGTTTATTGTTTTGTTTGATTACTACCTGGTGTGATCTCTTTGTTCTTTGATTACTTTGTCTTTGATCTAAGAAGTAATCCTATTCTCTGCAAGTACCTAGAGATGTAAAAGCTGACTGGAAAAAATTAAAGCCACTTCAGCCTCAGCATTGGCTGGAGTCATGTTGTAATGTTTGTCTAATTGTCTTTTTCTTTTCAATCCTCACTCGTGCCCTTGAGACCCTGTTGACTGAGATGGCTTGGTCAAGTATTTTATTTACATTTAGAAAATATTGTTTTTTCTTATTCCATTCAGAAGTAAAACAACAACAACAACAACAATAACAACAACAACAACAAAACAAGCAAAGCCCGAAAGTAATACAACAAAACTGTATCTTACTGAGGGAACTGGTTCCTGTTCTACCTTCTTTTGTTTCCTCAAAAGCTTCCCTTACTCACTTTTAGAAAAAATATTCCCACATCATTGTTACTAATATAAATATGTAAGTTTCCAAAAATATAAAGTGAGAAAAAATTCATGATATATATTGAGAAATCACTTATTATGTCTTTGAAATGACATTTTAAAGAGTTTGTAAGTCTTGTGGTAGAAAAGATATTCAGAGACAGTAACAGTGCAGGAGAATTCATAGCATCATTAACATATGAGCCAAAAATAAACAATAGAATGATGTTATATAGATAGAGAGGCCATTGCATATTCTTTCCATAGAAAACCGTGAAGCAGTGAAACAGAGAAACGGACCTACTGGATGGCAACTTCAATACTTAATATCTAAGAGTTTCAAAACTAGACAAAATTAAAATTTTTATTTCCAAACATATACATACATGTTGTAGTGCAATGCAAAACAGTGAAGAATGTCACAGCTTTCACCATGGAGTTCATGATCTTCAGACATATTTACTAGAAAAGTGCTAATATGCTATTCACAAGTGAGAAGTTTGAAAATGTGGTAATACAAGGATTTTAGTTGTTAACAAAAATATGGAGAGTGAGAAGGAGCAGAGAATGAGGTGGATCTGAGAGGAGGGCAGAGAGATGAAGGGAAGGGAAAGTACAAAACATCCAGACAGGAAGTATAAAAATATGTGAAAGTATTTTTAACAAGTGCTTAATGCATACAACCTTAGTCAGGTAAATCTGGACACTGTGACTGATGTTTCTAAGGGTCAAACTTTGGTCATGACAGCTTCAATAAGGCAGTTTCAACCATCTACCTTTAATGTACCAATGAAAAATACAATAACTGAAACAAATAAGTGATAGTAAGAAAAATTAAAAAGAGATTTATTAAATATTCTTACTTTGGAACAGTGAGAAGATAACCAGTGTTCACCCAAGCACCTTTAGAACCTTATTATGAGGTGCAGATTTTGTGATAAATAAGGAATATTGTTCAAGGTGTGGTTCAACCCATAATTGACTCACTGTTCTTTTGTCTATTGTATCTCTTCAGAGCAGGCCTGACAAATACTAAATTCCTTTCTATAAGATATACCCTACCCCAACCCCTGCTGTCTGAAGTGTCCCCTTTTGGTTCTGTCATTCTCAAACTCCTGAAGAAGATTCCAATTTCTTGGGGTGATTTCTTCTAATAGGTAGATAGAGGAAAGAAGCATGAGAGTCTCTGTAGAATATTTCTTTGCTTCTATGGATCATTGAAATACCACTAAAGAACAATTGGTTAGCATTGTCTACCCACTTCATAAATCATATGGGGACTTTCTCTTTTGAAGAAAGGTGAGTTAAATAAATTATAATCAGTATAGCTGATATTAAATATTTATATTTATTATTAATATCAGCTATACTGATTATAATTTTATATATACATATATAAAATTATATTTATATTATATATATATATATATAATATATATATATTCTTTTTAACTTGTAAGTGAAAGTTTCTTGCAAACTTTTAGCCTCTAAGAAATCTAAGAAACTTGATTTCTTCCCATTATAAATGGAAACCTTGGGATACACAGAGTGTCTCCGATGAGGAGCCAGACTTAGGACAAATTTAACTGCCATGTTATATATTTTACAAATAACTGCATGATCAGGAGGGAATGAAACCCCTGTGTCTTTGGGGGTGTCCCTGTGAGCTGAAAACAAGATAATTAAACAAACTCATCATCCTAATTTAGCCCATAATCACTTTTAAAACATCAAGTCATATGGGGAAATTCAAGATTATCCACTGATAATCTGATGGTATGAAAATAAAATGTGTCTACAAAAGAACATTTAGTTAGTATTAACATCTTGTTTTCAAAAAGCATGAAGCTTTTTGAAATGAATTCAATAAATCATGTGCTATTTTTAAACATAGGATTTGAGGTTTATCTGTTTTTTTTCTTGTTTGTTTTATAAATAACACTGTCATACTCAACTTAAACCTATGTAGTGACTTGATTTTTTAAAAAAATACTTTCTATCCTTCTCTTTGAACTCCCTGTCCTTGATGGTCATGTCTATTTCTTATGTACGACTAATTGACTAAGTTTCCAAAATAGAAAGAAGAGATAAGACTGTTTTCTTTCATCTTGACTATCAAGTGCTACATGGTTACCAACATGGATGTGTGGTACAATTTTGGCTGTGGGAACACCGTTAACCTGAATAATTCATTTCTGGCTTTCTAGTATACAGATGATGTTGCTCCTGCTTGTATGTTTGTCTGTTTTGCTTTTTTCTATACGATATTTGTCCTTAAGTATAACTGTAGGTTTTCAGGAAAAATAATAGGTGTGAGGAAAAGAATGAAATGGATTTTGATTATGTATTATTATATGACAAGGAAGTGTGTAATAATGAAAGACAGAGGTGATGAGAGAGAGAGAGGGAGAGAGAGGATTAATAACCCAAATGACCTCTCTGCTCTGTGATTGAAACCATAGCAGATCCTTCCCTAGCCACTTAAGATAGTACATCTAGCCTATCTCCACAAACCATCTTCTTGGAAGAAGTGACATGTTCTTTGGCTTGGGTTGAAATGTAATTATGTATCCTTACAAATGAGAGATTGTAGGATTTTTTCCCAAATGGTATTATGCTTAAATATTCTCAAAATAAATAGGTCAGGGTCAGACTCTAAAAGTTTGAACCAACACAGGCCACACTGGGAGTCTTCCCTTCTATAAAGAGAAAAGGAGGGGTTGGATTAAGGGAGAAGTGAGGGTGAGACTGGGAGGAGAGGAGTGGAGGCTGTGATAGAGGTGTAAAGTGAATAAATAAAAAAAAGAAAGTTAGTTTAAAAACCTAATTACAGATATGCATAAACAAATAGAGATCATATAAGAGATATGATAGATATACTGTGTGTTTTCAGTGACTTTTGAGTATATTGTGTTTAAGATATAACAAAACCTATAACAAATGGATGCATGCCTTTACAATTACAATTTATACTCATTAAATAAAAGATAAACATAAATCTTCATTAATCTTATGATAATAAACAAAGTACAGCAGTAAGGGAGAGTTTACAATAAAGGAAATCCCAGGAGCAAATGTTTTCCTTGTTAATATGTCCAAATTTGTTGATATTTAGGGACAGCACTGTGATAGTAACTAAAATTCATTAAGTTTGATGGGGATTCCTCCTAACCAATTCTGTGAGATAGCAAGCCCTTGATAATAATTAAGAAAATAAATTAACAGCAACAAAAATTACAGACAAGCTCATTATTAATGGTGTAAATTAATGTAATACTTTCTAATCAATTTATCATAGGAAGCAAATAACATACTTATGAAAACTGGAGACAGAATAGCAGGTCATGACACAGCCATTAGCCTCTGGAACAATTAGCAACTATAATTACACAAAGATTACACTTGATTGAGCCTACTAACTTTCAGTCATTCATGATAGGGCTCATGAGGCTATGTGTCTCTTGTAGTAGATTTTTAAACAGTAGCATGGCTGTTTAAAGAGGGTCACACCTGAAGATGCTATAGATCTATGTGATCCTCTTGACTGGAATGCAGACATCTTTAATCCCTCTAGATGGAATCCGTAGTACATACTTTCAATCCCAAACAATGAAGTCTAATTCAGGGGCATAAAAGGTGACTTATCAGAGAAAAGATTTGACAGAATAAAGTAGAGATAGGATGCACCCAACTGTTGGGAGAAAACCTATTTAAAATCAGCATAGGAAGACAAAGTCAGTCAATCAGTTCAGTTCAGTCAGTTTTTCAGTGAGTTGGGCATTGAGTCAGTTGGGAGTGAGTACAGGGAGAGCAATGTAGTGGAGTTGAGTTTATTCATGAGTTCTTGAAATTCAGTGCAGGTCAGCAGTGGGATTTAAAGGCAGAGAATAAAAAAAGCCAGATTAGAACCAATTGCAAGAATTAGTTTGAGGCCAGGTAAAGAAATTCAGTGAGAAGCTGAGAGGAGCCAGAATTGAATCAATCAGCTTAGAGAGGAGTTTGAACTATGTTGAACTAGCCAGTCAAGTTCAGAAAGAAAATAGAAAAGGTAAGCTTATTCAGCAGTAAATCTCTGGGATGAAAATTACATCAGATGAATAAGTAACATTTACAGTCTGTCTGTTGGGAGCAAGGCATATGCAAGGCTTTTACAGAGTCTGTGATGTATGTCAGAGCTTAGTTGCTCATCTAAAACCAAGAACATGCTTTACAAAACCATTGATGGCTTGGTTCTTGGGTCTGATGCCTGAAACTTGGGGAAACTTTGATTTCAAATTTTTGGAATCTAATTCTTCTGCCCAAGGGACTATGGCTTCCAATCTCAAGGTCTCTGGTAACTAATTCTGTGTAGCACTTAAGTTATAATGTGTTCATCTTTGTTCAACATTGCTTCATTAGCTTCTTATTAACTCAGTCCAGTAATATAAAAGCATTCTGCTCACTCAGTCTCAATTTCCCCTGAAGTCTATATATTAGATGCAGTACTTCTTAATAAACTTGCTTGACAAAATATATAGCTTGTGCAAGACCTCCTGATTCCATGTTCCATGTCTTTATTATTTCTGACTCACTTTCTCCCACCCACAAACCTATCACTGAAGAATAACCTTATGATTCAGGTCCCCTATATGAAGTAGGGAACAAGAGTATAGAGAACCAACATATGAATTCTGAATATGGCATACTTCTTGTATACAACATCTCATCGCAGTTGTGTTTGCCTGACCAAGATCAGCACAAAATCAAGCAAATTAAAATTCTACTATAGATGGTGAGGCTCTCTGATCCCTTCAACCTTTCAAGAAAAGCTACTGAAAGCTGACAGAAAAGGAAGTACTCATTTTTGTGACAAGATCACTCACAAGATACTCATGTCCCCTGTACGTTGGCTTCTCATTTATTTGTATATGGGTAGCACTAATGGTACTTAAGAAAATTAATTACCAAAATAAAATAAAAAGAGAGATGGAACATAAAATTGGGAAGGAATATGATGGGAGACCCAAGTAGATAGTGGTCCACTGTATAGTCAATATGTACTGCAGGAATTTATGGTTCTTGGAAGAACAAAAAATATTTCAAAATTACTTAAAAATGGCTAATAAGGAACAGAACTTAAAATAGTAGATCTATTTTTTTATAGGGAATAAATTATTGCTGTGTGAAGGTACACATGAGGCTGTACTCTATTCCATGTTTGTACAAACAGTTAAATACTACTGAAGAGAGATTTTTTTTCTTCAATAGTGTAGATGTCCATGAGCTGCTTAGGCTCCAGTAAGAAACAGATTATTATGTTTCCTATAACAAACCCTGATTAAACTCATTAGCTCAAACTATGCTTTACTGAAATAGTTTCTTATTAGCATCCTATCTTAGAAGAGAAGAAATATTGTTCACATTTCTTCAGACCTAGTTCACACAACAACATGCATGTTATGAAATATGATACTGTGAAATATAAATATGAGCAACTTCTCTGAGTTAATTAAAACTTAAAGATTTCTATTCAACTAACTGTTATGATGGTTTGAATAAGAATGACCCCACCAAAAAGGATCATGGATTTCAATCCTTAGTCATCAGCAAAAGACACCATTTTTAAGAATTAGGTGGTATGGCCTTATAAGAGGAAATATGTCACTGGAGATAGGCTTTGACATTTCAAGGCCTGTAGCCAAACCCAGTATCTTTCTCTGCCTACTGTCTGATGCTTCTGATGTAGAAATCTTAGCTATTTCTTCAGAACCATGTCTGCTTGCATGTTGTCATGTTTTTTTGCCATGATGACAACACACTAAACCTCTGAAACTGTAAGCAAGCCCTAATTATTAATTTTTCTTTATAAATGCTGTCAGGTCATGGTGCCTTGTCACAGCAACAGAACACTGAGGAAGGTACATGTGGAGCACAAGTTTAGAAGTGAAGAAAGAAAAGTGTTTTAACTCACATAAATGAAATATAGAAGAGACAATGTAAAAAGATAATGAACTTTATTTTTAAAAAAAAAAAAAAATCAAATACATAACTCTTTGGTCAAGACACATTAGAAATAAGGAAAAAACGAGTAGCCCAGACTGACCTCAAACTCTTGATCATCCTGCCTCTGCCTCCTTCAGCAAATCCTATCAGCATGTGTCACCACAATGGGGAAGAGAATAATCTCTAGTAAGTAGAGGGAGAGAGGGATCTGTGAAGGAGAGAGGAGGGGGAGGGACAAAGAGGGGCCATTTCAGATGGATGGAGATGGAAGAGAACTGCAAAGGGTAAGGAATTTGAAAGTAGGTTTTAGTAGTGGGGGAGGGAGAGCGAGGGGTAGCCACTAGAATATCACAGATGCCATGGACCCAGGCCCCAACATGGAGGATTTTAGCCGAAATATCCAACAAAGGGGCAAGAGAACCTGTAGAGACCATATCCTGTGGATAGGCAGGGTCCCCAGTTGAGGGATGCAGCCATCCACCTTCCTCAAAAACATTGATCCAGAATTCCTCCTGTCAAAAGGAAATGCAGCAACAAAGAGTGGAGCAGAAACTGAAGGAAAGGCCATCTAGAGACTGCCCCACCTAGGGATCCATCCCATTCACTGACACCCAACCTAGACACTGTTGCTGATAGCAAGACATGCTTACTGAAAAGAGCCTGGTATAGCTGTCCCCTGAGAGTCTCTTCCAGAGCCAGACCAAGAAAGATGAAGCTGTATACAGCCAAACATTGGACTGTACGAGGAACCACAAAGGGGAAATTAAGGCAAGGACTGTAGCAGCTGACGGTATTTTCAACCTCTTAGGAAGAACAAAAGTATCAAACAACCATACCACCCTCCCCCCACAACCCCCCCAAAAAATACTCCCAGGGACTAAACCACCAACCAAAGAGTATACATTGGGATACCCATGGCTTCATCATGATCTGTAGCAGAGGATTGCCTTATCTGGTACCACTGGGAGAGGAGCCCCTTGGTCCTGTGGAAACTGAATGACCCTGAATAGGGGAACACTAGGCCACTGAGACAGGAGTGGGTAGGAGGATATGGGAGGACCCTCATAGAGTCAAGGGGAAAGGAAGAGGGGATAGGAAGCTTGTGGAGGGGAACCTGGGAAGATGGATAACATTTGAACTACAAATAAATAACATAACCAATTAAAAAAAAAAGAAAAGAAAGAAGACTGAAGATGCTGAGGGGTTTGCAGCCCCATGGAGGGAGATCTGGCAGACTGGACCACCAACCAAAGAATACACATGAAGGCACCCATGGTGTTGGCAACATATGTGGCAGAAGAAGGCTTTGTTGGGCATCAGTGGGAGGAGATACCCTTAAGCCTGAGGATGTTAAATGTCCCAGTGGAGGGGAATGCTAGGGAGTGAAGAAGGGAGTGGGTGAGTGGGTAGGTTGGAGAGCACCCTCATAGAGGCAGGGGGAGGGTGATGTAAAAGGTGGTTTCCAAAGAGGAAAACATTTGAAATATATATAAAGTAAAGATCCAAATAAATGAATGAATGAATAAGTAAATAATAAAAAAAGAAATAAGAAAAAAACCCAAAACAAACCTGGAAAACACTCAAAATCAGAAAAGAAAGACAAGACACATAATATGATGCCAGAGAAATTAAATAGAATCTGAACTGACTCACAAAAGAATTTGCCAACAAATTCTGTAAACTATACAAAAAAGACACATACTGTAAACTGTACTCTTTCATGATTAAACCATTAAGAAATAGAAGATAGTGGTAATCCAAAATCTCATGTGGAAATTGAATCTGAGGTAAAATATTCACCTTAAAAAGAAGGAAAGAAAAACTCTTCCATAGGACAGAGAACATCAGGTGCTTACCCAGTATCAAATGGGTAGCCCTGAAAATGTATGTATTAATAGTATTATATATCCAGAATCAGTCATATTTAGGAATATATATATATATATATATATATATATATATAACAATTAATGAAAAAAGAGGTTATAGATCTGAAAGGAATAAGGGAATAAAGAGGTATATAAGAGAGAGTTTGAAGTACGGAAAGGGAAGAAGGAAATGATGTAATTAAATTATAATCACAGAAACATGAGAAATTATTTTCAAGTCTAGGACTAGAGTGATACCATTTACAGTAGATCCATACATTCTTTTAATAGTCTTTCAAAATTTCAGAAATAAGCAAAATTAAATATTTATTTTGGGATCTCATTTGCTGCCAGTGAAGAAACTATAGTTGTACATATCTATTTTATAAATATTCATAATCCATAAAATCAGGTGAGTTATGATGAAAAGACAACAGGAGAGAGCCAAAATATATTTACTATAATTATAAATTAGTAACATTGATTATGAAAATACACTAGGGCTTTAGAAAAAGTAACATATAATCAAGATACAACATGGAAAGATATTGTTCCTAGTTGTTCTAACTCTAGTCTCCTTGGTAATTATCAGTGATATTTCCTAGTTTTTATGTCCTGGTGTCTTGAGGACATATATTTCTGACATAATTTGGTGCCCCAATTTAATTCTAAGATGCAATGTTTTGTCTCATATTTTAAATACCAAAAGTTGCATGGTATGAGCCTAAACAAATACCAATGGTTGGTCTCCTATATTTAAATACTAAACATTTTATCTACTTCACTCTGGTCTATGAGGGTACCAACACTGAAATGCATAAAACTTTTATATCAAACACAAATATACATGCATAAGAGAGTAGGATGAAGGCTAGAGAGGTGGCTAAGTGGTTAAGACAACTAGCTGTTCTTGTTGAGTATCCAGGTTCAATTCCCACTGCCCACATGGCAGTTAGCAGTCACCTGCAATTCCTGTACCAAGGCTTGTCTAGCTCTTATTTCATCTCAGTGTTTACCAGCTTACATATGGTACACAAACAAATATGCAGACAAAACACTCATATACACAAACATTTAAATACATTTTAAATAAAATTTTAAAAAGGAATAGGATAATGTCCTTAAAATTTGACATTTTTAAAGTCTTAATATCTGTATATCTTTAGGAGAATTAAGTAAGATTATTCCAGGAGAAGTCAAAAAACACATATCCACATATCCAGAACAGCTTAATACATTATATATATATTACATATTACTCTTACAATATATTTAATTAGTATAACATATAATATATTTGTATAATATATTTCCTGTACAACTGAATTAATATCTCACATTTTCCTTTATTTTCTGCATTTTATATTTATTGAAGTGAATACAGATTCATTATGATTACAAAACACAGCTGATAGTATGCATTCCCTAGAGTTTAGAGATGTAATATATAATCATATGGAACAGTGTTACGTTTAATTGTTCAAGCTGTAAACATTTTCAGTAATAATTCTTAATGTCCTAGTCCCCAAGGGCTTAATGACATATTTGTGCCAAATTTAGAAACATTTAAAGTGTTTTATCTCCTTTTTTATTTTTTAAATGTGATGATTGGTGTAGTTAGTATTTTGAGATTGTCTAAAGAGTGTCTAAATTTCATTTATAATGTTCAGAAAATATACTGCTGATGACTATTCTTCCAGGGATATTTCTGTTTATTAGCTAGCAAACAAGAAGATTTTGGTAACTCATTAATCTTAACAAATAATTTCTTACGTAAATGTATCATTGTGGACCTTCTGTGATTAGGAGAGTTGATATAGTTCTGTTATTTCATTTAAAGGAAAGAATGAAGACCTTAGTGTTCTTTACAATGGAAAGCCAAATTTGTGGATTCCAACAACTTTAAATCTGTCTTCCTTCCCTAAGAAAGAATTTTTAGTATTCTTGGATAATTCCTTCATGGCTCTCTAGTGGATATTTTCTGTACATCAATCAATGACAAATCATATTACCCCAAATAATAAAATCTAATTTATCATAACTCTCTGGAGGTGAGTGAGATCAACAATGGTCTTTGTAAAACTAAGATTTCAAAGGTATTATGGTGGCATAGGTTAATACTCTCAGTACTTGTAAGGTGGAGGCTGGAAGATCAACATTACAAACCCATTCTTGCCAGGCAGTGATGGCGCACACCTTTAACCAAAGCACTTGGGGGGCAGAGGCAGGCAGATTTCAGAGTTCGAGGCCAGCCTGGTTTGCAGAGTGAGTTCCAGGACAGCCAGGGCTACACAGAGAAACCTTGTCTCGAAAAACAAACAAACAAACAAACAAATAAAAAGAAAAAACAAAACAAACAAACATAAAAACAAAAACAAAGCCATTCTTAACTATGTTGTTACATGCAGTAAGCTGTGATTTTATAATTATATAAAGGCAATCCTGGGCACATGTGATATGGTCTAAGAAAAACAAGAAGAAATCAAAGTCAATACTTTTTAGTAATGGAGAGATAGATTCATCTTGCTTGTCTATATATGGAGAAGAATATACTGGTAATACCCCTCACAAAGAGAGATTCAATAATGCATGAGAGAAATTGGAGACAATGGAGAAACTGTAAACATAGAGAGGGGAAGAGAAAACTCAATGTTTTTAATTGAATATGTTCAATATAATAGGTTATCAAATAATCCAGAAATTGAGAATAATGTGTCAGTTATAATGAGATTGAATGCATAGAGTTCTGTAGTTGCAAAAAGTCAGAACAATGCATATTTCATGTTTTACTCCTGAAATATTTGGATCCTTAAAGTCACAACTGTCAGGCTAGCAGGATTATATACATTAATCTCAAAATGTCACATAAACTAATTTTTCTAGTTAAGGTGATTCTATGACCATATCAAACATGGGTATGGTGCATCTCTTTACATCCCCACCCATAAGTTCTGATCTTAGACTTATTTCTATCATCACTACCTTTGCACAAGTTCCTGTTCTACCTTCTTAGAAGGTTTTTGAGGTTTTTGTTTGTTTGTTTTGTCTTTCTCTTGTTTTGTTTTCTGCCTTTCTGATCTTAAGATCTTTTATATAATAATGAGCTGCAATTATTCACTGGAGCCTGGTGGGCTTATTGTTTGGTGTCAAACTGAAGGCAATGAATACTTTTATGCTAGAATCCAACAATTGCTTATTATTATGCAGGCAATTGAGCTCTATGAACTATTATCTGATCCATGAGTATTGCCAGCTTCCATTTGTGTGGAGTGAGCACAAACAACTGTAACTATGCCAGCCACAGCTGTGTCATGCCCTGAAGAAATTTCTCACCCTCCTACTTTTTTAGGGACTCTGTTTCTTTTTCCATAATGTTTCCTGATCCTTCCAGAATGTGATTTCAATAACATATTCAAGGATCACCCTTATCAGTCCATTATTCTCAGCTTGAGGAGCCATGAACTCTTAAAGGACAATTGTTCACTGCAACGACATCTGTGCTTAAGGAGAAGAGTAGCATTTGATAGAGTTGTTTCAAGTAGTAGTGATACGTCTTCGAAATGTGGCAGGAATGTAGCACTTGTGCTGAAACATGATGAGGACTGCAAAGGATTTTCCAGGAGTTGCTTGTGTTTTTCTGCTGTTCATTTGAGTAGGAAGCTGTTGTATTATTTGAAAGGATGATGCAAATATATAAGGGAAGAGTAAGTTATCTTCTTCGATTTAGTTTCTAGATAATACCCTGAAGCATCTAAACCATAGTTCAGGGAGACATTTTTTTTTATTAAACTTTATTCCTAAGTTGCATACCTGTGTATAATTTTCAGTATGCTTAATTATCACAAGATCTTTACCACCTAATCTGTTATCTCCTGTATATTGCATTCTATACTTTAAGTCCACTTTAAATTTGCCTTCTGACTTATTTCGTTTTTAAGACGTATATATTTTTCACAACATGAATATTTGTGTTTTCATTAATATGTATTTCATGTGACTGAGAGTGACTATGCATGACAGGACAGGGTGTCCCTGGAGTTAAGGTTCTAGGGAGATTTGAGAATCTGGGTATTGGTGCTGAGAAGTGAACTTGATTCCTTTGAAAGAGCAGAAAGCGTTTTGACCACTGAGGTATCTCTCCAGTCCAGCATTTCTTTCACAGTTTAATGTTATAAAACCTTTTTACTATTGAAGAAATGAATAATAACATTTAAGAGTTTTAAGCATCATTTTTAGGATGCCTCCATTTTGACAGTTATTTTGGGCAATTCCTTAAACCACATTTAAAACTCTTAAAATCCTCTGTGTGTGTGTGTGTGTGTGTGTGTGTGTGTGTGTGTGTGTGTGGTGTGTAGATTTCCCTTTTTTGGTTTATCCCGATATGAGATTATTATTTTCTGTATCATCATGGGAGTGATTACCCTCCTTAACTTTGAGTTTTTCTTCTAACACTTTATGGAAGAAAACATTTGCAGATAAATATTGCTTATATTTGAGTTTATTGTAGATTATTATATTTTTCAATCTTTGATGATGGAAAGTTTTGCTAAGACGGGAATCTCTGGTCTTCTGCAGTCTGAAAGACATCTGCCCAAGCTCTTCCTCATTATAGAGTCTCCAATGAAAGTTAGTTGTAATTCTAATAGGTCTCCCTTGGTATGTTCTTCTATCTTTTCCCCTTGAAGTTTATAACATTCTCTTTTCAGAGTGATTTGATTGTTATGTGGCAAATGAACTTTCTTTTCTGGTACAATCTTCTTAGGATTTTTAATGCTTCTTGTGCTTTTCATTAGAGATTTTGTAATTTTCTTACTGATAAACAAGCAATTGCCATCAAAATTAAATGATTTAAACTTCTCAAATAAAGACAGCTACTGATCATTGCAAAATGAAATAAAAAAAAAAGAGTCAACACTCAAAATATGGAGAAGGAAACAGAAATTTCTTAAAGGAGGCACATGTTTTTAATTGTTATTCCATGTTGGAATTATTTAATATAAACTACCTCACTGCATTTGGGAAAACATACCCTAGAGAATTCTCACTGATTATTTTTTTGAATTACAAACATATAATTAGAAGAAACTTCCTCTTTTATTTTTAGAATACATTATGTTTCAAGCAATTACTGTATTTATCTGCAGGTCATATATACAGAGTTTATCAATAATAGGTCTATATTTATGAAAAATTTTAAATTAACAATTATTTAAAGCCTGGTAGTGTTGGTGCATGCCTTTAATCCCAGCACTTGGAAGGCAGAGGCAGGCGGATTTCTGAATTTGAGGCCAGCCTGGCCTACAGAGTGAGTTCCAGGACAGCCAGGGCTATACAGAGAAACCCTGTTTCAAAACAAACAAACAAACAAACAAAGCAAGCAGGCAAACAAACAAAATAACCCAAACAAACAAAAAACAACCAACAAACAAAAAAAACCCAATTATTTGAATATATAGACACATTTAGTGAAATACACCAAGACTAATTATTCTAGTAAAAGTTTCTATGCTCAAGCAATAGTCCCGTCATATGTAATTATGGTACAGCACTAAATAAACTTAGTCTTTTATGATAAAAGAGATGAAGTTGAGTAGTGTTGTGTATTAGGTTATAATGGAGTAGATTTGATCCTATTTTATCAATTTCACATGTAAAATTCTCAATTATAAAGAAAACTTTAAATAAGTGAGATCTTATTTCTTGATTGTGTGTGACTTTGAGTCAAATATATACATTCAAAATCCAAGAAAGACAATTAAATGTTTGTCTTAAAGAAAGCTGTTTAATAAAACAAATGGGAAAATAGATGTGGTTTTGACAGTTTTGTTTTATTATCACAACAAATCTTTAAGGAGAAAACAGACTATAATGTTCACACATGAAGAAACATATTTTTAAAGTTATTTTATGACCCAGAAGTACATAAAGTTAATCTAAGAGCCCATAAAAAAATGTGTCATTGTTTTTATATTTTTAGAATAAAACACCATTTTGTAGATTCTCCTTCACATTTGCATTATCCTTTCACAGGATTACAACAGCCTCCAACCCAGAGAAACAAGGTTGGAAAAAACACAGTAATTCCTGAACAGTTCTCTATAAGAGCCATCAGGTCTCAACGCCATCCCTACACTCACACCTCATTTCACAAGCACATTCATACTACTTAAAACATTCTACCAAATGCTACTTTCCTCCTTGATCATAGAACTCATTGTAGTGAACAATAGTAAATTAGGAGGCTCATGCTGCCTCAAGATGCTGAGAATAATGGAATGATGACTGCTGATCCCTAAACATGTTATTGATAGTACATCCTGGAAGACCTGGAAACATTATGGAAGAAGGAACTGTAAGAAATACTGTATGGCAGGGTGAAAATGCTATTTTCTGGCCATGACACAGCTGTGGCAAACATACCTACAGTTGTTCGTGCTGGTTCTGAACAAACTGAAGCTGTCAGTATTTATGGATCAATAAAGGTCTATATAGCACAACTCCTTGCATATTTATAAACAAACATTATATTCTGCTTCAGCTTGGTATAAAACAAGTAGCATATCCAATACCTAGTTCCAAACTCATAGATATACAGAATATTATATAATAAAATAAAAGTCCTAGAATGTGGAAACCTAAACTTGTCCAAAAAGGACTGGTGACAGGGATGAGACTGAGGTCAGAAAGGATGGTGGTAAGAATAAACAGAGGTACTTACTGTACATGTATAGGATGGCCAAAGAACAGCCTTAACCAGAAAAAATATTTCATGTGACGTTTTGAGAATAATGTACATAATTGTGAAAACCTGCCAATCATGGCTTTAAGAATTTTAGCGTTTTTCTTTTGGAATGAAACATGAAATCTATATTGTTCTTATTTTTTAAACCACCAGACTCTACATATTCAGTCTCAATAAAACTGATGCATTCTTTTTAAACCCTGGACTATTAGACACCCTCTTATAATTGACATTTAATTGGAGGCACTTAGTTTTCTCATGTTTCTCAATATTCTCATGCATTATTAAATTATTCTCTGTGATAGATATTACACAGTATATTTGTCTTTCCATGCACAATCCACCAAAATGATTGCTATTTCTTTACTACCACTATTGTTTTTGCTGTCTTATATTTCTGATACCATCTTGTATGTAGCCTAGCCTGGCAATCAAATAACTATGTAGCCACACTTTGCAACAAACCTAGTACCCAATTAATAATGGATTTTTAATCCTGATCTTCCAGTCTCAACCTTCCAAATGCCGAGAATATGTGTCTATGACACAATATTATATTTCAAATTTTAGTTTTGTAAAGAACACTGTGGGTCTCACCTGCACAGAGTTACGATATCTTAGAATTTACTATTATTCCAAGATGTCTCTTTCCATGATTGATACACAGAAAACATCCCCTAGGAGCCATGAAGGAATCATTGTATATTTGTAAGGATTCTTTCTTAATGAAGAAAGCTTGATATATTTGGGACCCAAAAATTTGGCTTTCTATTATAAAGAACATTATAGCCTCATTTTTGATGCAAATAAAGTAACAGTACTTAATCAACTCACCTAAATATAGATTGTCTAAAATGATGCATTTACTTAAGAATTCTTTGTTAAGATTAATGAGGTACCAAAATTTTCTTGCTTACTTGTTAATCAATAGATATAACCCTGGAAGAATGTTCATCTGCAATACATTTAATGGGTGTTTTAAATGAAGTTTAGCAACTCTCTTAGACAAACACAAAATACCAGACTGAAAATCGAATTTAAAAGTTAAACATTGGCTCCAAATTTAGCACAAATATACGCCCTCTCTGAAAAATTACCTAGGAGAATACAATTTGAGCAATTAGAGGTAACGCTGTCCCATGTGATTTTGTGTTACATATCTAAAGCCCTAGGGCATTCAAACAATCAACTGTATTCTGTAATCATAATGAATAATTACAAAGTATATATGGAAGGTATATACATGTTTATATATAATATATGCATATATACATATAAGTATACATAATGTAATCACGAAATTATAAATTATACTTTACTATAGTAAAGTAAATTATACTTTAGTGGATTTCAATAAATATAATGTGTCATAAATGTATTGTCCTGGACGTGAGCATTTGACTATCCCTGAAATTATCTTATAAAAGTCCCTGAAAATATGTAGATAAGAGCACTCATCAAATGTCAAATTCTGTAATGTCATAATCCCATAGATTTTAAATTTTTAACTAGATATGTATGAGTGTTTGCCTGCACAAATGCCTATGCACCCTATATATTCCTGGTAGCCAAAGATGTCTAGAGAGTCTGTGGAAGTGGAGTGACTTGTGATTGTGAGCACTGGGTAGTAGCTATGACTTGAACCTGGGCTCTCAGCATAAGCAACTAGCTTAAACATTTAGCCATCTATTCAACCTTGCACACACCATTTTATGTACATATATATATATATATATATATATATATATATATATATATATATGAAGGGTAATGAATATATAAGTGAGGGTGCCCTTATTGGCCAACAGAATCATATGCTGGAGTTATGTAGAAATAGACAGACAATACGTGGATCTATTGGAAGAGTATTCAACCACTGAACCACCTATCTTGCTCCATCATCTCATTGTGAAATCTGACTATAAAATAATATTCTGATAAACATTTGCAATATATAGGAAGATATGGACAATATTGGTTGTGATTGACTGTAGAATCCTTCTAAAACTCTTGCATTTTATAGGTTCAAATATTTCTATGAATATTATATTATTAATGTTTGTACAAAATGTCAGCATTTCAATAATAAGCCAACTTTAAATTACTAACAAAATTATGTCTCTTTCTACGAAATGTGCTTTTGTATTTATATTTCTTTATTTTTTTATATAATAAACACTATTATAATGAAAATGGGAAAAACACTTGTGTGAAATATTCCTTTCTCAGCTCTATAGGTTAAGCCCTTTTAAATTTACTATCTTATATAGATTATCTAGATAAATATGTATATAAAATCCACAATGAAATAATACCTAGCTATAGTGAAGTCAGATATCAAAATGACAGATATGTATCTAAAGCTAAAGAAAATGATTAATCAAAGAAAAAAATCATGTATTAAAAGCTGATATGAAAATATCAACTTCCCAGTCTTAATGAACACAGGAATTGGAAGAAGAAGAAGAAGAAGAAGATGAAGAAGAAGAAGAAGAAGAAGAAGAAGAAGAAGAAGAAGAAGAAGA
>JADRCH010000454.1:99053-178848 GCA_019843965.1 Rhynchomys soricoides
AAGAAGAAGAAGAAGAAGAAGAAGAAGAAGAAGAAGAAGAAGAAGAAAAAGGAATACATTTAGTTAGAATTATCCAAATAAAATTTACATAAATAAGTACAGAAAAGCTACTTAGAAATAAATAACACAATTATGTGCACATTTAGAAAATTATTTTGACATACTTAAATATAAAGTATGGAACAAAAAGTTTATTCAATGTCTGCTAGCACATACTGGGCTTGCACTTGGTCTTTAATTTTGGTTCTCAGCCTCCACACTGTTGTTTCAAAAAGCCTCTAGTGACACCCCAAGGAAAGTTAAGCTCTCTGCTAAACTCAAGTGTACCTGCGCATAGCCACATTAAAACACAGGTGCACCTAATTTAAAATGAAGCAAGAATCTTTATAAAAATCAAACAAACAAAAAAACACAATCTCCTACTCAAATAATCACACATGCTTCCTTGACGAGTAAGTGAAGACCATCATAAAAGTATGATTTTTTAATATATACTTGAGCTAAATCTTTTCCTGGGCAGTATTACATTAAAATATACAATCATGAAAACAAAAGTAAAAACATTGGGCTTAAAATATCTGAATGAAGTAGACACTAAAATGGCCTAAATTTTATTGTGAAAAAATACAGTTGAGAAGTTCTTGTAACATATATCATTGTTAACTGATATGGAAATGATTTTTGGAAAGAAACTGAACATGAAGATTCTTATTGAAGATTTTTTAAAATTAATTATTTTATTCATTTACATGTCAAATGGTATCCCCCTTCTTGGTTACTGCTCCACAAACACCCCATCTCATCCCTCCTCTACCACCTCCTTTTTGCCTTTATGAGAGTGCTCCTCTACCCATTCACCCACTCCTGCCTCACCCCTTTAGCATCCCTCTAAGTGGGGAATCAATCCTCCCTCCCCTATCATTGATATCAGATGAGGTCATCCTTTGCTACATATACTTCTAAAAGTCCTGGCTCCCTCCATGTATACACTTTGGTAGGTGGTTTAGTTCGTGGGAGCTCTGGGTGGTCCAGTTACTTGATATTGTTATTCCTATGGGGTTGCAGTCCCCTTCAGCTCCTTCAGTCCTTCCTGTAGCTCTTCCATTGGGGTCCCCAGGTTCAGTCTGATGGTTGGTTGTGAGTATTTGCATCTGTATTGGTCAGATGCTGGTAGAACCTCTCAGAGAACAGCCATATCAGGCTCCTGTCAGCGAGCCTTCTTGGCATCAGCAATAGTGTGGGAGTATTGGTGTGGGGGTCTCTGGATGGTCTTTCCTTCAGTCTCTGTCCCAATCTTTGTCCTTATCTTTCCCTTGGACAGAAACATTTAAAATTTTGCAATGCATGAGTGGCCTTATCCCTCAACTGGGAACCTTGCCTATTTACTGGAGATGGTCTCTACAGGTTGTATATCCCCTTTCTTGTGTATTTTGGCTAAAGTCATCACCATTGGGTCCTGGGAGCCTCTTGCTTCCCTGGAGTTTGGAACTTATTAGTGGAGACACCAGTTCCCCACTCCCCACTGCTAGATGTTTCAATTCAATTTCCTGACCCTCTGTACTCCTGTAATGTCCCTTCCAATACCTATTCCTGCCCCCTTTTTTTCACTCCCCCTACTATCTCCCTCCTAGTTCCCTACCTCTCTCTACATGATTATTTTGTTTCCCATTTAATATAGGATTAAATGAAGCATTTACACTTTGGTCTTCCTTCTTCTTAAGCCTCATATGGTTTGTAGGTTGTATCATGGGAATTCTGAGCTTTTGGACTAATATCCACTTTTCACTGAGTACATATCATGAGTGTTCTTTTGTGTCTGGGTTACCTCACTCAGGACAATATTTTCTAATTCCATCTATTTGCATGCGAATTTCATGAAGTCATTGTTTTTAATCACTGCATAGTACTCCGTTGTGTATGTGTACCACATTCCTCTGTTGAGGGACATCTTGGTTGTTACAGCTTCTGGCTATTGTAACAAAGGCTGCTATGAACATAGTGAAGTTTATGTCCTTGTTATATGTTGGAGCAACATTTGGTTATATGCCCAAGAGTGGTATAGTTGTATTTTCAGGTAGAACTATTTCTAATTTTCTAAGAAACCACCAGATTGATTTCCAAAGTGGTTTTACCAGCTTGCAGTCACTTCAGCAATAGAAGGGTTTCTCTTTCTCCACATCACATCTGCTGTCACTTATGTTTTTGATCTTAGCCATTCTGATAAGTGTTAGGTGGAATCTCTGGGTCATTTTGATTTGCATTTCCCTGATGACTAAGGTTGTTGAACATTTCTTTAGGTGCTTCTATGCCATTTGAGATTCTTCAGTTGAGAACTTTTGCTTAGCTCTGTATCCCACTTTTTAAAATTTTATTGAATATTTTCTTTATTTACATTTCAAATGTTGTCCCCTTTTCTGGTTCTCCCACCCCAGAATTCTCATATCCCATCCCCCTTCCCCCTGCTTCTAGGAGGGTATTCTCCCACACACCCACCCACTCCCACTTCCATGCCCTCGAATTCCCCTACATTGGGCATCTAGCCTTCAGAGGACCAAGGGCTACTACTCCCATTGATGCTTGATAAGGCCATCCTCTGCTACTTATGTGGCTGGGGCCACTGGTCCCAACATGTGTACTTCTTGGTTGGTGGCTTTGTACCTGGGAACTCTGGGCGCTCTGGTTGGTTGATGTTGTTGGCCTTCCTATGGGGTGGCAAACCCCTTGAGCTCCTTGAGTCCTTTTTCTAACTCCTCCGTTGGGGACCCAGTGTTCAATCCAATGGTTGGCTGCAAGCATCCATCTCAGTATTTGTCAGGCTCAGGCAGAGTCTCTCAGGAGAAAGCCATATCTGGCTCCTTTCAGCAAGAACTTCTTGACATCTGCACTAGTGTCTGGGTTTGTTGGCTGTATATGGGATGGATTCCCCAGGTAGGGCAGTCTCTAGATGCTCTTTCCTTCAGTCTCTGCTCTACATTTGTCCCCATATTTGCTCCTGTATTTTTTTTCCCCTTTCTAAGAATAACTGAAGCACGTATACTTTGTTTTTTCCATTGTACATTTTTGGCATCTTTGTCAAAGATCAAGTGTCCATAAGTGTGTGGTTTTATTTCTGGGTCTTTAATTCTATTCCATTGTTCAACATGTCTGTCTTTGTACCAATACCCTGCTGCTTTATCACTATTGCTCTGTAGTATAGTTTGAGATTGGGGATGGTCATTTCCCCAGAAGTTCTTTTATTGCTAAGATTGTTTTTCCTATTCTGGGGATTTGCTTTTCCAGATGAATCTAAGAATTGATCTTTCCATGTCTTTGAAGAATTGTGCTGGGATTTTGATGGGGATTGCATTGAATCTGTAGATTGACTTTGGTAGAATGGACATTTTTACTATGTTACTTTTGCTAACCCATGACCACTGGAGATCTCTCCTTTTTCTGAGATCTTTTTTGATTTCTTTCTTGAGATACTTGAAGTTATTGTCATACAGATCTTTGACTTGTTTTGTTAGACTTACCCTAAGATCTTTGCTACTTTCAATGAGCTAAGCAATCTGATGATCATTCTCACTTCTTATGTTTTCATTGTCATCGCTGTCATGAAAATGCCTACCACTGGAGGGCACTACAAAGTCTTCTCCATGTGTGCCTCCCATCTTACTACCATTACCTCTTTCCATAGCTTTATTATCTGTCTCTACTATGTTCCCACCACCATAAGTTCTTGGCTTCTGTTCCTCTGTTGCCTTTGTCTTTGACACAGTGATCATCTCCATGATTAACCAACTTTTATATAGCCTTAGCAAGTAGAATATAGAGGGAGTTGTTAGGAATCTAATGAGCTTTACTTTGTCATTATAAAATGTGGTTTTATATAAATGTGGTATTAATGTTGCTATCTTGTGCTCTTTACAAAACTCAGCCAGAATCTTCGTGTAAAGTTTCTTTCCATAAATTATTCTCATATTAATTCACAAAGATAGAGAATACATAACATCAAAACTCTAATAATATTTCAGACTGAAGTATAGGTCTCTTAATTCTCATTCTCCTGATTGTCCCCTGGGGCATACCCATCTGTCCTGAGACAGCTGTGGGCTGTCCCCAGAACTCCATTTTCTGGTCTCTGTTCTGCTGGCCTCCATCAGGCCTGCCAAGCCAGGAAAATCCATGCCTGCTACACAAAGAATAAGCAGTCCAAGGCTGTCCATAGGAGGTCTGCTGCATGGATGAATGTCTAGCTTAAGCCTGCCTTTCAATGTCAGAAACATCTAGAAACAACCAGATGGCTAAAGACCAGCATTTTAGAACACAAAGAACAAGAACCAGGGAAACTTGGCACCTTTAGAGCAAATCTACCCCCTTATAGCAAGCCTTGGATATCCTAACACAAGCAAAAATGATAGATCTCTGAGGAACTGAATAAATCCCTCAAGGAAATAAAGGAAAATACATCAAACAAATAGAGACCTTTAATGAAGAAACTAATAAATACCTTAGAGAAATCCTGGAAAATACGTTTAAACAGGGGAGAGGAAATAATAAACCTGTTAGACCTGAAACTGAAATAGAAGCACTAAAATAAACATAATCTGAGAGAATTGTGGAGATGGGAAACCTTTCAAAGAGAACAGGGACAAAAAAATTGTAAGCATCACCAAAATGTAAGAAAGAATCTCAGTAATAGAGGATACAATAGAAGAAATAGATACATAGTCAAAACTATCTTAAATTTAAAATATTCCTGACAGAAAACATCAAGGAAATCTGGGATAGTATGAAAATACCTAACCTAAGAATAATAGGAATAGAAGAAGGCAAAGAGTCCAGGCTCCAAGGACCAGAAACTACTTTCAACAAAATCATAGAAGAAAATTTCCCCAACTTACAGAAAGAGATAGCTTTAAACATACAAGAAGCTGACAGAATACCAATTAGATTGGACTAGAAAAAAAAAATCCTGCTGCATAATAATTAAAACACAAAATCTATAAAACAAAGAAAGAATATTAAAAAATATAGCAGACTCATACTCAATTCCTCAACAGAGACTCTAAAAGTTAGACCAGCTTGAAAAAATATCTTGTAGCTTCAAAGAAACCATAGATACCAACCTATGCTACTATACCCAGCAAAACTCTCAATCATCATAGATGGAGAAAATAAAATATTCCATTACAAAACCAAAATTAAAAAGTATCTATTCACAAATCCAGCCCTACAGAAAGTACTTGAAAACAAAACCAACCAACCAAACAACAACAAAAACCCCTCCAAACGAAATTGGTCTGACTTTTTTTTTTTTTTTCTCTTCATTGGGTCTTTGTATGGTTTAGGTATCAGGGTAACTGTGGCTTCAGAGAATGAATTACAATGTAATAGTATTCCTTCTGTGTTTATTTTGTGGAATAGTCTGAGAAGTATTGGTATTAGGTCTTCTTTGAAGGTCTGATAGAATTCTTCACTAAAACCATCTATCCCTAGGCTTATTTTGTTTGGGAGACTTTTAATGTCTGCTTCTAATTCCTTAGGGGTTATAGGACTATTTAGATAGTAAATCTGGTCCTGATTTAACTTTGGTACCTGGTATCTGCTTTAAAAAATCATCTATTTCATCTAGATTTTCCAGCTTTGTTGAGTATAGGCTTTGTAATAGGATTTCACAATTTTTTTGAATTTCCTCAGTTTCTGATGTTATGTCTCCCACTTAATTTCTGATTTTGTTTGGATACTTACTCTGTACCGTTTGGTTAGTTTGGTTAAGGATTTACCTATCTTGTTGATTTTCTAAAAGAAATAGCTTTTAGTTTTGTTGATTATTTGTATAATTCTCTTTGTTTCTAATTGGTTGATTTCAACTATGAGTTTGATTATTTCCTGCCACCCACTCTTTTTGGTGGTACTTCCTTCTTTTTCTACTAGAGCGTTCAGATGTGCTGCTAAGTTGCTAGTGTAGGATCTCTTCAATTTCTTTATGAAGGTACTCAGTGCTGTAAATTTTCCTCTGAGCACTTCATTCATTGTCTCCCATAAGTTTGGGTATGCTGTGCCTTCATTTCTTTGCTAAATTTCAGAAAGTCTGTAATTTCTTTATTTCTTTCCTGACAAGATTATCATTGAGTAAAGAATTACTCAGCTTCCATGAGTATGGGGTTTTCTGTTGTTTTTCTTGTTATTGAAGGCCACCCTTAGAAGATCTCCTGTGCTCATGGATTTGTAGGCTTATCATAATAAAAATGGCCATCTTATTAAAAGCAATTTACAGATTCAATGCAATCCCCATCAAAATTCCAACTCAGTTCTTCACATAGATAGAAAGAGAAATTGTCAACTTCATCTGGAATAACAAAAAACACAGAAGAGTAAAAACAATTCTCAACAATAAAAGAACTCCTGAATGATCTGAAGGGATTTACAACCCCACAGGAAGAAGAACATTATCAACCAACCAGACCTCCCAGAGCTCCCAGGGACTAAACTACCAACCAAGGAGTACACATGGAGGGACCCATGGCTCCAGCCACATATGTAGCAGAGGATTTCCTTGTCTGGCATCAATGGGAGAAGAGGCCCTTGGTCCTGTGAAGTCTTGATGTCCCAGTGTAAGGGAAGGCAAGAGAGGGGAAGCAGGAATGTGTGGGTGGGCAGGAATGTGTGGGTGGGTGGGGAACATCCTCAAAGAAGCAGGGGGAGGAGAGGTAGGATAGGGAGTTTCTGGGGGGGGGGACTGGGAAAGGATATAACATTTGAAATGTAAATAAAGAAAATATGAATAAAAAATAGAACTTCTGTGGGAATTACCATCCCTGACCTCAAGAAGTACTACAGAGTAACAGTGATAAAAGCCTCAGGCTATTGGTACAGAGGTAAACAGGTAGTTCAACGGAATACAATTGAAGAACCAGAAATAAACCTACACACCTGTGGTCACTTGCTCTTTCACAAAGAAGCCAAAACCAGACAGTGGAAAAAAGACAGCATTTTCAACAAATGGTGGTGTTTTAAGTGGCAGTCTGCATGTAGAAGAATGCAAATTGATCTATTTTTATCTCTTTGTACAAAGGATCCAGAAACTTCACAGAAAACCAGACAAGTTGAATCAAATAGAAGAGAAATTTTGAAAAAGCCTCAAACACACTGGCATAGGGGAAATTTTCTTTATCAGAACACCAGTGGGTCAGTCTCTAAGATCAAAAATTGACAAAAAGGATCTCATGATACAAAAAAGCTTCTGTAAGGCAAAGAACATTGCCAATAGTACAAAACAGCAACCTATAGATTGGGAAAAGTTCTTTACCAATCCAACATCCAATAGAGAGCTAATATCCAAAATATACAAAGAACTCAAGAAGTCAAACTATGGAAAACCAAATAACCCAATTAAAAATGGTGTACAGAGCTAAACAAAGAATTCTCAACTGAGGAACCTTAAATTGCTGAGAAGCACCTAAAGAACATCCATAGTCATCAGGGAAATGCAAATCAAAACAATCCTGTGATTCCACCTTATACCAATCAGAATGGCTAAGATTAAACTCCTGTGACAGCATATCCAGGCAAAAATGTAAAGAAAAAGGAACACTCCTCCATTGTCGATGGGATTGCAAGCTGGTATAACCATTCTGGAAATCAGTCTGGCTTCCTCAGAAAATTGGACATAGTACTACCTGAAGCCCAAGCAATAACACTCGTGAGCATATACCCAAGAGATTCTCCAATGTATACCTAAGACAAATACTCCACTATGTTCATAGCAGCCTAATTTATAATAGCCAGAAGCTGGAAAGAATTCAGATGTCCCTCAACAGAGGAAAGGATACAGAAAATGTACATTTACACATTGGAATACTACTCAACTATTTAAAATGACAACTTCACAAACTTTGTAGGCAAATTGGTGAAACTAGAAAATGTCATTCTTAGTGACATAACCCAGACCCAAAAGGACATTGTACCCACTGATATGTGGTTATTAGCCCAAAGGTCTGAATTCCCACGATACAACCAGACCATATGAAGCTTAACAAGAGTTAAGGCCAATGTACAGATGCTTTAGTCCCACTTATAAGGGGGAACAAAATAATTAGGAGAGGCAAAGGGAAGGAGGGGGGAACCTGGGTGGTGTAGGAGAAGAATAGGAAAAAAAGGGAGGGCAGAGCCAAGTATGGGAAGAGGCAGGACAGATATCCAGAGGGCATGAAATGAGAAACCCTTGGTCCTGTGAAGGCTTGATGACCCAGCATAGAGGAGTGCTAGAGTGCTGAGCCAGGAGTTGGTGGGTGGATGGTGGGTTGGGGAGCACCCTCATAGAGGCTGGGGATGGAGGAGAGAATAGGAGGCTTGTGGGAGGGGAAAGTGGGAAGGGGGAAAATATTTGAAATGTAAATAAATAAAATAACCAAGAAAAAAGAAAAAAGAAAAAATTACAGTAAAAAATTAAATTCAAATGAGTTCAAAGTGAAAAAAAATTTTATGCATTACTACAAAATGTTCATAGTAAGCTTTGAACTTATATCATTCAAGTGCAGAGAAACATTTACAGAGTGAATAAATGGAAAACAAGTCAAATATCAAATTTATCGTATTGCATAAAGCTAGTATTTATTTTTATACCTCCTCCTTTCTTTTTTCAGGGACTTGACATTCTTGTCATACAGATCTTTCACTTGCTTGGTTAGAGTCATACCAAGGTATTTTATATATTTGCGACCATCGTGAAGGGTGTCGTTTTCCTAATTTTTTTCTCATGCTGTTTATCCTTTGAGTACCCTGTTTCTCCTTGAGATACCTTTTCCTGTAGTTCAGTCCAAATACTTACTTGTGACCCCAATACCAAGGCAAATACTTTCATATTCTTACTTTAAGCCTCAGAAACAAGTACAAGAAGAATGTAATTATAAAGCTATTGAGTTCTCATTTGTCAAAATATAACTGTTCTTGAACAGTTAGGCATTTATTTTGGAGTAATTGTTTTCTCTCAGAAAGGCAAACAGACCCATTTTTTATTTCAACAGTACATTCCAAAATTTATTGTCATGCTAATATACTGTGAATAATATTATAGAATGATGATCTTACTGTTTGTATTAAATTTATCTTACTGTTTGTATTAAATATTATATACAGTAATTGTCATTAAAATGATTAAGAATAATGATGAAGATTTTAGTATAATTTACTTTCAAAATTTCTGTGGATTTTTATTTGATTTGTATAAGTTCATTACAGAAATTCATTTGAATTTCTATCTTGAGACCTATTAACTAGGAATGCTGACAATGCAAAAATTTTATATTCATCTTTGTAAGGACTTTTTTTTGCATTGGAAATATTTTATGTGAACATAAATTAAATGTATTTCCCATCATTCTTTCTGTTTTTTCTCTTTGGAGTAGCATCTCATCATGCTAAGCTATTTTGTTTGTAGATCAGGTTGCACTTTGTCTATGTCTGCATTGATGCTATAGGAGTTGAAAACATCCACCACTATACTGAGCTTCTTTCCCTCTTATAGAGGTTGAATTACAGCACAGGCAAATAACTATATATTCATAGTATAGTTTATGTTTGTCTGATTTCATATGAAAAATCATGCATTTTTATAGATATTCATAAAAATATTTGCCAATATTTCAATGTAACATTACCTATGTATTTGCTTATAGAAAATTTTATTTGGAGCTTTCATAATAATATAGGAAATTAGAGATAATTTCTACCCCTGTATAATATACTACTCAACATGCTAGTATAACACACACAAGCATCTCTTAGTCACTAATGAAAAGGCATAGTTATTAACCATATAGAATACTAACAGAGCAGTAATCCATAAGCAGTAAGATTGCTGAGGTATCTCTGATGTAGTTCTTTGAGCCACTTGTGTTTTATGTTGGTGCCTTTTGGATTGAATATTCTCTAGTTTTGTGTCTTTCTTGTTCCACTTGACTACTGTCTTTATTAGATGCATAATCACAAAGCATACTCCAACTTCTTACTAGATTTTTATAAGTTATCATTTTAGCACTCAAAGATCATGTAGTTGGAACAGGAAAAGAATGCTACCTACAACTTTTAGTAATGCAGAGTTCCAAAACAGTAACAGAGGAGACAATAAGTAAATCATTAATCTTAAAAACTTTCTAATAGTAATAAAACATTTATTCCTTTAAAAGATATCCATTATTGATACTCAATTGTATTGTATATACGCAACACAACTTCTTTATCTATAAACTTGTTGTTAGTAGTCTAGAGTTGCTCCATAAACTGCCTCTTTGTACTAGAGGCACAATGAGAACAAACAAATCTGATAATCAAATTTATTGAAGCTTTAAACTTTCAGATAGTTATGATTAAATGATAAAACCTACCTCTTGGGTCTTCTGCATCATGCTATTGATATTAAAGCTACCAACTGTTTCTACAGATATATTTTTCAAATATAGCATATCATTTCAAATTGTAAAATATCACTATATATCCCCAGATTAAGGTGTATATTTATAAACAAAAATTTAAATGGAGTTCGGACCATATCACAGGTTATAGTTTTATATAGCCAGGTCCCTTGCTGCATAGCTTTTGACTAACACATGAAGCAGAGGATTATTATCTCGAATATACAGTGAAATGAAAAATAAACTTTTCAAATGACAGTTCTAAAAAAGACATACAAGTTACTGATAAATACTTTTTAACTTGCTCAGCAGTCTTAGTTATCAGAGCATAAAGAGAATTAAACCACTACTAGATTCTCTCTTTCTCCAGGAAGGAATATCAGATTTGGAAAGCTTAAGATGGAATGTTCTGGGAAGGTCAAGTGTGAAGCTAGTATTTACCAAACTAGGAATGTAGGATAACTTCTATGTAAACATTCTTTTTAATATGTATATCAACACATCAATGGAAAAACAACCTTTGATTAATAAAAATAAATTTAAATTGAGATATAGATAGATCACAAGACTGTCAGGAGAAAAGAGGTATTAAAAGAAAATCTCATTATCATAAGGAACTACTCCCTGTCTATATTGGTGGTCAGGGGAGACCACAGTGGACCCCACAAGAGTAGTACTAGAAATACTAATTTATACTAGAAACACAACTTAGGATGCTATTGCTAAAGATATTGCACACATAGATTGACAGAACAGGAAATTAAGCTGTTAGTTGGTATTTTTATATACTGGCTTGTTTTCACAGTTCAAGAAGGTCCTATTTAAGCTGGCAGGGAGAAAAGTTATCAGGGCTCCTACACACATGTGAACTATATGCTATACAGCAATGATGACTTTTTTCACAAGATGCAATAACTTAGGCAACAGTTGCAAAGCTCTTATGGGGTTAATCAAGCATCTTCTGTTTAGAATCAATCTTGTTTACAGAAGGAAGCTTTTGCTTAATACTATACACTCTGTCTAAAGACTATGGTTGGCCAGGTAATAAGCCACAGATATTTTAGTACTACTGTTTTGGCTAAATAGAAAATATCATACTCAGTTCTGAACACTTTGTGTCACATAGGTTTGGGTATGTTGTACTTTCATTTTCATTAAATTCTAGGAAGTCTTTAATTTCTTCCTTGACCAGGTTATCATTGAGTAGAGCGTTGTTCAGCTTCCATGTGTATGTGGGCTTTCTGTTGTTGCTGTTGCCATTGAAGACCAGACATATTCCATAGTGTCTGATAGGAGGCATGGGATTATTTCAATCTTCTTATATCTGTTGAGGTTTGTTTAGTGACCAATTATATGATCATTTTTGGAAAATGTACCATGAGGTGCTGAGAAGAAGGTATATTCTTTTGATTTAGGATGAAATGTTCTATAGCTATCTGTTAAACCCATTTGGTTCATAGCATCTGTTAGTTTCACTGTGTCTCTGTTTAGTTTATGTTTCCAAGATCTGCCCATTGATGATAATGGGGTGTTGAAGTCTCCCACTCTTATTGTGTGAGATGCAATGTGTGCTTTGAGCTGTAGTGAAGTTTCTTTTTTGAATGTGTATGCCCTTCTATTAGGGGAATAGATGTTCAGAATTGAGAGTTCTCCTTGGTAGATTTTTCCTTTGATGAGCATGGAGTGTCCTTCCTTATCTTTTTTGATCACTTTTGGTTGAAAGTCAATTTATATAATGTTAGAATGGCTACTCCAGCCTGTTTCTGGGGCTATTTGCCTGGAAAATTGTTTTCCAGCCCTTTACTCTGAGGTAGTGTTTGTCTTTAACTAGGAGGTGCATTTCCTGGATGCAGCAAAATGCTGGATCCTCTTTATAGATCCAGTCTGTCAGTCTATGACTATTTATTGGGGAATTGAATCTATTGATGTTGAGAAATATTAAAGAATAGTGATTGTTGCTTCCTGTTATGTTAAATGTTATTTTTATATTTGTGTGGCTATCTTCTTTTGAGTTTGTTGAAAGATCACGCTCTTGCTTTTTCTAGGGTGCAGTTTCCCACCATGAGTTGATGTTTTCCATCTATTATTCTTTGTAGGGATTGGTTTGTGGAAACATACTGTGGATTTGTCATAGAATATTTGTCTTCACTATCTATGATTATTGAGAGTTTTACTGGGTATAGCAGCCTGGGCTGTCATTTGTGTTCTCTTAGAGTCTGTATGAGATCTGCCCACGATCTTCTAGGTTTCATAGTCTCTGGTGAGAAGTCTGGTATAATTCTGATAAGTCTGCCTTTATATGTTACTTGCCCTTTTCCCTTACTGCTTTTAATATTCTTTCTTTATTTTGTGTATTTGGTGTTTTGACTATAATGTGACAGAAGGAATAGTCCAGTCTATTTGGTGTTCTGTAGGCTTCTTGTATATTTATGTTCATAGTTTTCTTTTGGTTAGGGAAGTTTTCTCCTATAATTTTGTTGAAGATATTTACTAGTTCTTCAAGTTGGGAATCTTCACTCTCTTCTATATCTATTATCCTCAGGTTCTGTCTTCTCATTGTATCCTGGATATCTTGGATGTTTGGGGTTGAGTGCTTTTTGCATTTTGCGTTTTCATTGACTGTTGTGTCAATGTTTTCTATGGTATCCTCTGCACCTGAGATTATCTCTTCTATCTCTTGTATTCTGTTGGTGGTACTTGAATCTATGTCTCCTGATTTTTTTCCTAGGTTTTCTAACTTCAGGGTTGTATCCCTTTTTTATTTCTTTATTGTTTCTATTTTCAGTTTTAATTCCTGGATGGTTTTGTTCATTTCCTTCGTCTATTTGATTGTTTTTTCCTGTAATTCCACCCATTTGATTGTGTTTTCCCCTAATTCTTTAAGTGATTTTTTTTGTTTCCTCTTTAAGGGCTTCTAGTTGTTTACTTGTGTTCTCTTGTATTTCTTTAAGGGAGTTGTTTATTTCCTTCTTAAAATCTTCTATCATCATCATGAGATGTGATTTTAAGCCTGACTCTTCCTTTTCTGGTGTGTTGGAGTATCCAGGGCTTGCTGTGTGGGAAAGCTGGGTTCTGATGATGCCAAGTAGCCTTGTTTCTGTTCCTTATGTTCTTGCCCTTGCCTTTTGTCATCTGGTTATCTCTGGTGTTAGCTGGTCTTACTCTCTTTTTCTGTGGCTTGTCGTTTTTTGAAAGCGTAGGTGTCAATACTTCTTGAAGACCAGTTCTCTCTGAGAGAAATTTGGGTTTGGAGAGCTGTGGTGCAGGGTTAGCTCTGGGGTACAGACATAAACCAGAAGGATCAATCCTCAGCTGTCTTGTCTCCTGTGTCCTGATGGCTCTGCAAGGGTCCTCTTAGTCCAGTGAATTTGAAAAGAAGTAATGGTCTTACCTGTGCTTAAAGGTGTGTTTGGCACTCCTGGGATTCCAGCTTCTTCTGGCACAATTTGAGTTTGGAACCCTGTGTCTCAGGATACACTTCCCAGCCACCAAAAGAAACTGGAAGCCCACTCCTCAGTCCCTGTGTCCTGGGTTTTCCAGGTGAGTCCCTCTGATCAGACAGGCTAGCCCACATTCCTGGCAGGCTATCTTTCTCCCAGTGTTATTTGGCTATGGAGCTATGGTGGCCCAGGCAGAGATCTCCTGCCACAGATGGAAACAGGAAGACTCCTTCCTCCCAGCTGTTCCTCAGTCCCTGTGTCTTAAGGATTCTGGGAGAGTCCTACTGAGCAGAGTTATTCTTCTGACCCCCTCTCAAGGGCTTTTCCACACTCCTGGGATGCTAGCTTTCTCCCAGCACTATTTGGCTATTGAGCCCTAGTGGCCCATGCAGAGGTCTCCTGCCACAGATGCAAACCGAAAGGGTCCTTTCTCCAGGATATTCCTCAGTCCCTCCAGAACAATTGTCTTTATACCCATATATTATTCTTCCTCTCAGCTTTTATCACTGAAGAGTCTTTCTGGAGAAGACAATGGTCATTGTAAAAACTGACCATTGTTCTAAATGTAGACAGTGTGACTATGGAGTGTTCAGGACTAGACATAGTACCTTTCTTTCCAAAGCTTAAGTAACATTATAGAAGAAAAGTTGGGAATTTAAGAGTGAGGCATTTTGAAGGATGTTGTTGAACCATCCCTTCTGAATACATGATTTGCACTCATGAACACTGCATTGGTAGTTATTTCCAAAATAATACCACAAGATTTTAACCCTCACTCTTTCATTATGTATAAGGGAAAGATTACAAGAAGTTACTAGATACTAAGAAAGGTATGTCATTTTCTTTAACAGTGTAACCCTAATGTGCCTGTGATCCAGTAAATTCTTGCTTATTCATCCTTATCCAAGTAGATATAGCTAAGCCCAGCAAGTAAAAATGTCATTGAAGTAGGAGTTTGTTTATTAAGAAGGTTTTCAATAAGAGACCTAGTTAGTTTTTGTCAACTTGACACACAGAAGAGTCACCTTTGGAGATGGAATCTCACTTAAAGAGTTGTTTCCATTAGAATAGCCAAAGATCTTCTCTTGATAGAAGTGACATGGCCCAGCCTACTGTGGGTTAGGTCAGGCTAAGAATTCTAGTAAGTAGTATTTTTTCCTGATCTCTGCTTCAGTGTTTGCCTCCAGGTTCCTGCTTAAATTCATGCTTTGACATCACTTAGTGATGGATTGTGAAATAGAAGTGTAACCTAAAGTAATCCTTTCCTTAACCAACTCGGTGGTTGGTGATCTTTTATAATACTATCAAAAAGGAAATTAGAATAATGGAGATAGGAAGTAGATGAGAGTAGATTGAGGGGTTAAAATCCCCAAATATCAGTATGTAGATAGATATAAAAATTTCCAAAACAAAAATACATTTGTTTGCTATTATACATTGCTTCCATAAAATATATTAATTAGTGTTTGGGAATAGAGTACCAGGTTTTCAAAATTCTGATATCATGTGGCAAAAATTATGAATGTATTTTACCTTTTAAATGTTAGTTATATAAGAAAAATTTAATTTTGAAATGAACCTATTTATATTTAAGATTTTATTGGTATATATTTACATAATAGTGGATTTCTTTTTGTTATTTTCATGCATGTACTTAAAATATTTTGAACACAATAACAAACTATTAATTAAAAAGAAAGACGAAGTTTCCTTTAATTAAACATTTATTTGTAGTCCAAGACAATCATCAACAATGACTCTCTAGGGTATGTTTCCCCAAAGCCAATGACTTAGTTCATCATAAATAATGCAATCACAAATACATCTTAAAAATCTGTGTCTTCTATATATTTTTGTTTCTTTCAAGATAGTTTGATGATTGTCTTCTTTACTTAACTGCACTTTACAAAGGTCAGTTGCTGTCTCTATTTGAGAAACTTAAAACATTTAAAATTTCAAGGAAATTGTTCACATTTACTAATAAGAAAATGATACAATATCAAATAAACACCAAAAATATTTTGCTTTCGGTGAGTTTCTTGCCACATTTTGAATCTTCAAGGAGGTATTTGAAAATCCTTAGAAATTGAGTGGTTGTGGATAAAAATGTGAATTACTGATTCATTAGAGTACTTAGCATATATTAAGGAGCTATATTCTATGTACTTAATTCCGAGCAACACTGTTTTGTTGCTGTTACTAATATAAAGACTTTAAAATTGGATATTAATATAAGTTGTGTCAACCTGAAATTTAATTAATTTAAGTCACCATACTGTGAATATACATATAACAGAATAAAATATGCATTGTAACTTAGATATTAAGAACTAAAGACGCAAGAATAATAAAGTAGTAGAAAATAGTGATAGTCATACTAAACCAACATCTTTCTTGGGAAGTCATATTGAAAATCACAATTCAAAAAATTAAGAAATTAACTGGAGGAATAGAATCATACTATAGCATAAGAAATTAATTAAACATTCAGAATAAAAATATCTTGATCATAAACTGGATGTCTTTTAGAAATCCATTTAGAACACTTAATTACATAAATTTTTTAATCAGTTCTTGCATAAAAATCTAAGTTAAAATTTGATTATAATTTGACAAAGTAATAAGAACTTTTCTTTTAAATGAATGTTAGGGATATAAAGGACAGTGATAGAGGGGCATTTGCACACATTTCTAGGTAGTTTTCCATAATCCTGACTTATGCCCTAATAGCCATCAACTGAGATACTAGAAAGATTAGCACAGTTATCTCTGATAGTGAATAAAAACCTTGACAGAACATCAGGGGACTTAACCCAGAGTCCTGGTAAGAAATCAGTGGGCATCCGAGTACAAAACTGACTCTTATAAAATTAAAAGAGTTAGGATACATACATCTTTGAAGACCCCGTCTTTTTTATTTCTATTTTGAGTGTCATAAATACTGGTTTAGCTGATGTATTCCATGAAGCAATCCAAAATGAAGTTGAGGTATTTAGTTTAATTACTTACAAATAATACTTTTATTATATTCAAAAACTTATTTCATTACCCATATATTTTAATTACTATGCTTATGAAGATTTTACCATAATTGTTTTGAGGCAAAGTGTTACAACGTTATTCATTCTATTATATACTCATTATTCATTATTCTTTTGCATAAGACAACTCAGTCTTGGGGTTATGAATATGCAGAACTATGTTCATTGTATACACTTTAATTTAACCAAGAAGAGGGTTTATGTGTGTATCTTAAGATTCTACAGTGAGATAATTTCTTTCAAAAAAAATACTGAACACATTGTACAAATCTTAATGTCATGTAGAAAGTTAGGATGATCACAAATATTTAGAATAATTTATGGAAATTGGAATTTTAGTCAAGGATTCTATGTATTTGTGCAGTCCTGTATTAAGGCAGATATTTGTCAAAAATTCAACAAAATAGTACATAAATTGATAATATACAGATTAGGAATTAAGAGAAGAATAAATCTGGATTTGCAGTTTAACAATAAACTAATAGTCTCATTTTTTTCTAAAATTTCTTAGAATGAAATAATTAACCATTTGTCTCACAAATAATGCATGAAGAGATTTTGCAGACCAGTGAAATAAATAAATTCAAACTAGTATACTTTAAGATTGAAAAGTTTTATGCCAAGCCCAAATTCATAGCAGATACTGTAATTCATAATATTGTTGGATATGGTAATTTTTTCCTAAGGTAGTGGATACAGTATAAACTTCAGTACAAGACAGAAAATATTACAATAGCTTTAAAATTCTTGAAGTTGGGAATGTAAAATGATGGGGCTGTATGTGAAAAATTTGAGAAGGATGAAAGGGAAGAATTTGAATAACACAAATATATATACAGACTACTTAAACAATTAAAGTAATATTGTGTAGAGACTGAGCAAATATGAGATATGTATTTAAGTAGTTTGAGTAAGCAAATAAAAGTATTGCTCCTCCTCTTCCTACTAGTAGTAGAACAAAGTCAATATTTAAGGCCTCCTAAGTTTCAGAATTGAAATTAAAATTGATTTTGATGATCAGTGTAAAGATTATTTTCAAAGACAAAATAAAGGGTTTATATACAGTAGCAGAGGCGCTTCACGTTAGAAAATTTGGAGAAAATATTTTTAATGAAAATGGAAGTAAAGACTATAAAATCATTAATAGTCATTTGGTTTGAAAGTTTGTCAGTGTGATTTGATCCTGGTGTAAATCCAGAGTCTCACAAGATCAAGGCCAGCCAGATTGGGCCTTCAATTAAGACTCTGTCTCAAAAAATTTTTTAACAGAGAAAAGAATGTTGTGTTGCTACAATATTATGTTCTTGTCCAGTATATACAAGGCTAGCCTAGGTTGAATCAGTAAATCAAAAATAACCAAAACAAAACAAATTTATTATAAAGAATCATGCATTTATTTTTATTTCAGACATTTTAAGATCAGTTTTTATTATTTCATTTTTCTTGCATACTATACTATATATTTAGCTTTCCTGGTGTCTTCTCGAACATGAGAACATGACAGTACTGATCTCATTGATTGTCTAATTGAGATCTTGGCAATTATCTTCTATTATTAAGCATTTCAAAAATCAGAAAAAAAATCATGTAGAATTTATATGCAATTCATATAGTTAATTATTTTTATTCTAGATGAGAAAATATAGGATTAAAGAACAAATCTAGCTTGCAGAGTCAGAGACAGTTTGAGGCAAAGAATCTAAACTGAAGAAGAACACTTATGATTACACAACCATCTTCTGTCTTTGTTGTTTAAGTCAAGCTTCATCTCCTCATCTACCACTCAAACCGGCCAAGTTCTACTGATTAAGTTCCCTTTTCCCTGTTCTTCATATTTTGTAATTGGTAACTCATGGTGCATGCAATGATAAACCAGAGTTCGGTAACCACATTTATCCTGGTGGGTTTCTCAGAATACCCACATCTCCAGCCACCCCTCTTCCTAATGATAATGACCATTTACACAGTCACTCTGGTAGGAAATGTCGGCATAATTGTGGTCAGAAGGATCAACCCTAAGCTTCACACACCCATGTACTTTTTTGTCCCATCCCGCAGGACCTAGTTATTTGTGGGGTCGAGGGGGATCAAACCTAAAAGGAAAACGAGCGAGAGAGAGGAGTGAGACCAAGCAAAGTTTTGTCAAGGTCTATTTTTTATTAACACAAGCAGATTTTATAAAGCAAAAATCATAGGCAAGGGGAGGGGGGAGAGGAAGCTTGCGGCCCTCCCGTTGTTATGGCTCAACTACTGTCTGGTGTCTGAACATTTTTTGGTCAGCCTGTCCTCTGGAGATGCAAGGGACAGCTAATCTTGCACAAACACGGCTGGTTCTCAGAGCCCTGCTTTAAGGTTGAACAAACTCAGAAACTTGCCTAAGGCTGTATAAAGGTCAGGTTCCCAAGGGTGGGGTGGAGGCCCTGGCTCCCGACACTTTTTTCTGAGCCATCTTTCATGTTTGGATATATGTCATACTAGTGTATTTGCACCAAAATTGTTAGAGATCTTAATTGTGGAACGTAGAACTATTTCTTTAAAAGGTTGCATGACACAATTTTTCTTTGGCTGTACATGTGTGATTACAGAGATGTTCATGTTAGCAGTGATGGCCTATGACAGGTTTGTGGCTGTTTGCAACTCCCTGCTCTACACTGTTGCTATGTCTCATCAATTGTGTGCTTTCCTAGTAGCTGGAAGTTATATGTGGGGAGGCCTGTGTGCTGTGATAATCACATACACTCTCTTAGAGCTGTCTTATTGTGGACCTGGCATCATCAATCACTTTGGCTGCGTGTATTCAGCCATCATCTCTGTATCCTGTTCTGACTCCTCTTTTAGCCAGATGGCATGCTTAGTCATTTCCATAGTAAGTGAAGGCAGTAGCCTTCTTATCACTATGACTTCCTATGTCTCCATAGTTGTCATAATCATCAAGATGCCTTCTAAAGGTGGACTCCGAAAAGCCTTCTTCACCTGCACTTCCCACCTGACCGCCATCAGGATCTTCCATGGGATTATTCTCCTTCTCTACTGGGTACCCAATGCAAATAGCTCACAACTCCTGGTCAAAGTTGCAACTGTGCTCTATACAGTCCTGATTCCCATGCAGATGATTCTATGTAGAAGAGTCCCTCTCATCTACAGCCTACGAAATAAAGATGTAAAAGAGACAGTCAAGAGGCTCATCAGCTCAAAATTGCACTCTCAGTCAATATAATACAATTAGAATGCATTTTCAATTTAATATGTATTTATTCATATTCTTAAAAAACCCTTTTCATATATATTATCAATCACATATTAGTTTTAGTAAATATGTTATTAAATATGTTTAGTTTAGTTTAGTAAATATGTTATTTTTAATTTTTTATTGGTTATTTTGCTTATTTCCATTTCAAATGTTATCCCCCTCCCAGTTACCTCTCTGAGAACCCCCATCCCAAACCCTTCCCCTGCCTCCATGAGGGTGCTACACTACCCACAGGCCCACTCACACCCCACCACCCTAGCATTCCTCTACACTGGGACATCAAGCCTTCACAGGACCAAGGGCATCCCCTCACTTTGATGGTTATGTTTTTAATCTGATATTGAGTTGTAAATTATGCCATTTGGATTGGCTTTTCTACAGTTTCATACAAATGTTCTATACTCTGATTCACTCACATTTAACAGCTAAAGAAAAGTAAACATTTCAAAATCTCTTTGATTAGAATTAGATAAATAAAAATAAAGAAGAAATAAATCTCTCCTCATAACTCTATAGCAGTGCTACCCCTATAGTTGAGTTTAGCTCTTTTATGACAACAATACGTAAGTCCTCACAATTAACCCTTATATTTTTTGGAATGCTTTATAAAACTGATATATGATATTATATTGCATGTAAATTAATGATGTAGATTTGTTTTATTAAAATGCTGTCTATAAGAACCACATGTTGAAATGCTTACTATCACCAATGTACAGTCATTTCATTTTATATTGTTTTAATTTTGAGATTATAACTCCATTACTCCCTTCACATTCCTAATTCTAAACCCTCTGATGTAAGTTTCCATAATCTTCAAATTCATAGCCAGATTTTTCACTAATTGTCATTGTTTCCCTACATGGACATATGTATATATTCCAGAACATAATATTTCAGTTTGTATAATGTGCTTGTATGTATGGTTTCAAGGATATCGATAATTTGGCACTTGCCAACAAATTGTTCATGTGCTCTTCCTTGGGGAAGATCATCTCTCCTGCTTTCAGTTTTCTAAGTATTAAATGATTGTATTTGATCCTAGCTTCTCTTATACCAATTATGGACAAAAGCTTGTATTTTTAAAATGTACCATTCATCACTTACTTTTCCTGTTTTGTTTTGTTTTTTTTTATTGTCATTAGTGAACAACAAAATTACTTACTTTGCTGCTTAATCAATGAGATAATATTTATTTATTTATTTATTGTGTAAAATCTCATGAGTTTATTTCAATAAAACAAATTGCTTATAGTTTTGAGCTTCTTTGTACAAAAATTTTCATGGTAGTTACACATAAACCTCTTTCATTCTTTTCCTCAATTTTATTTAAGACATTAATCCAAATTGTCAATTTTTTTCTGAAAGTATGGCATGTCTTTATTTCATTTTTTGAGAATAATTTTGTTAAAAGCTTATTGCACTACTGATATGAATGAATCTTCTTGAAAAAAACCATTCTATTTGTCTTAGTCTTCCATATTGTTGAAAAATCTAAAAAAAAAATCTATGTTCTGGCAGAGAAAAAGATTTACTTTTCATTAAGTTGTCAGTTTTAAGATTGATCATTTTCCAATAAAGGCCAAATATCCAATAATATATAAGCAGCAGAAACTCTTCTTGTTTATTTAAGGGGAAACTTGAAGGGCTCTCACTACTAGTGTGCAAGCATCAATATGTGGTTTAAGCCATAGTATCATTTTTTAATAAACTCGTGTGTCTCTGTGTTTAATTAAGATGTGAAGAATTGTCATACCATCTTGATGGATTTTCCTTTGATGAGTATGTGGTGTTCTTCTGTATTTCTTCATAAGAGACTTAGTTTGAAATCAATTTTGTCAAATATTAAAATAACATCAGCTTTTTTTTCCTTTGGTGTATTGCTTTTAATAATTTTGTTCCAACCTTACACTTGCTAGTGTGTGTTTGTTGGATGTTACCTAAAGATGAGTTCTGTTTTCATATCTTATTACTCTGTGTCTTTTTATTAGAGAATTAAGACTGTTGCTGTTCAAAAATACCAAAGAACAATGTTTGTTGAGTCCTGCTAATTGGTTCTTGTGGTATGTGTGTGTGTGTGTGTTTGTGCGTGCACTCAACCTACTTCTCTCAAATCCATTCTTCCTTCTCTACCAACTAACTTATTCCCACTTACAAAACAAAACAATATAGTTTCTGCTGCCTATATATTCTTGGATATATGACCTTCCTTAGAATATGGACAATATATCAGACATCAGAATCTTAATGAAAAGTGAATCTCTCCCACCAAGCACACTGACAATTTTTTTTAATTTTTAAATGACAGAGAAGACTAATCTATGGATTCAATGCAATACCCATCAAAATTTCAACACAATTCTTTACAGAACTTAAAAGGACAGTTCTCATGTTGATATAGAGAATCTGTGTTTAGTAACAGAAACAAAAAATAAGAATAAATTAAAATAACAGATTCTAAAACATTTTTAACAGTAGTTATTACTTTATTGATTATAAATTTTGATAGGTTTACTATGAAGGAATGTTATAATATCTGAGTTTGGATTTACCTCTGAGTTTCTTAATCAATATGGATGTCAAGTATTTTACTTTGTGTTAATATTCTATTGATACGGTTTTTGGATAATATCTTGATCATTCCTACCAGGATGGATATTTCTTTCATCTTAATTTTACTTTCTCTAATTTCATGTTTTTCATATTCAGTATTTTTGCTTAACTGAACAGTAATTGTATCATTGCCTATTCCACCCTCCCCCAGTTCCCTTTCAAATTCATGGTATCTTAGTAGTTTTTAACTATTTTTTGTTGTTGTTGTTTTTGCTGCTTTTTAATTTTTTATATTTTTCTTTATACTTTATTTACATTTCAAATGTTTCCCCCTTTCCAGATCTTACCTTTGGATCTTCCCTATTCCCTCCCCCTCCCCTGCCTCTATGGGGCTAATCCCCCACCCACCCACCCACTCTCATCTTCCCTCCTTGGCATTCTCCTATACTGGGGCATCTAACACCCACAGGCCCAAGGGCCTCTCCTCTCCCTGATGGCTATCAAAACTCTCCTCTGCCACATATGTGGCCAGCACCATGGGTCCCTCCATGTGTATTCTTTGGTTGGTTATCCAGTCTCCAGGAGCATTGAGGGGTCAGGCCAGTTGACACTGTTGCTCCCTCCATGGGGCTGCAAACTCCTTCAGATCCTTCAGTCCCTTCTCCAACTCCTTCATCTGGGATCTCACACTCATCCCTACCATTTCTGTGAAGTGACTCTTGGGTATTTTGAACTTTTGGGCTAATAACCACTTATCAGTGTGTACATACCATGTTCATTCTTTTGTGACTGCATTACCTCACTCAGGATGAGAAAGTTTTTAACTATTTATTTACTAATTAACTGACTACAAATTTACAGTTTTCTAAACTTTACTATTTTACTAATACAAATACATAAATAAATGCAATATGAAACTTCAATAATGCAGATTATATAAATATCTTATAGTTGATCACTTGAGATTGAAGAAATATACAGACAGCTTATCTCTAGGGATTGTTCTTATTCACTGTGGTATGCCAATTGGTGTTGTCATTATTTGAGTCATTTAAGCAACCACATTGTTAAGATTTCATAGGGATATCTCTCCTGTCACATCTAGAAAACACAATCTTACTACTGTAGATATCCTGGTTCTCTAGCTCTGTCTTTACCCTTTAGGCTATGTTCCTTGAGCCTTAGGTGTTGGAGTTGTTTTGTAGATGTATCTTCTTGGGCAGAGCAGCTTTTCTATGCATTTTTACTATTTATTGCTTTCTTTAACAGTCGTTTTTTCTGGTGTGAATGCAGCTTCTTTGATCAGAAGAAAAAGCTCCAGTTACCTGTTAACATGGGAGTAAGCATTGAGAATGCAATAAATAGCATAACTAATTTAGGAAACTGACATTAATAGTTGCTTCGCTGATCCTTATGACTCCATTAACCATGAGTGGTTGGTTAGGTTTCCACTTTAAGCCATGATTTCCCTACTGGTGAAAGGGCTTAAATCCAATCATATAGCTGTTGGTCAGTGTCAAGACATAAATGTAACTATTGCACCATTGTAGTGCTATGTTGGTCATTGTTGGGGCAAATAGGAATCTTAAATAGGGTGGGCTTTGGATGTTTCTCTTCCTTGGAAGATAATACAGCAGATTATGGTAATATGAAATCTTGTTCTCAGGATAGAGGTATTTAAGTCAAATACAGCTAGAATTTTACAAGTCCTGAGTCTTAAGTATAAAGTATATCTAGCAATATTGATTTATCTCAACCTCTTAGTGGAACCAGAGAAAAATTCATAGCTTATTGTCTTGGGGATCCCCTAGTCTCTTCTGTCCAACTACTTAATGAAGTTTTCTCATGTTTGGTTTATATAATATACATACATAATATATTGTGCATAATATATAAATATAGGAAAATATAAAATAAGCTTTCTTTTCAGTTTTTAGAAATCTTTAGTGTTATTTATTCCTCAGCCATACTGTTTTTTTCTGTACTGACTACCCTCCTTGATTAGTCAGAGCTCTATAGAGGAAGAGAATGTTTAGAATGTATATATACATTCAAAGAAAAGGGAATTTATAAGAATGGCTTATAGGCTATGATCCAGATACTCCAACAATGCCAGTCTACTACCCAATGATCCAAGAATCCAGTAGTTGTTCAGTACACAGTATATGAAAGACTAACAACAAATGCACTGTATAATATAAAACTATTTGTATCTGATATTATAGACAAACAGGATAATTCATATTATATACAAATAAGTATATCTAACTATTGTAACATATATAAAAATATATGTTATATACATATATATGTTTAACTACACTCATATTATATATATATTTTAATATAAACAAATAAATTCCAAAGAATCAGAAATATTTTATAACTTCCTAAGGACTGAGGGAAGTAATAAAGTGCCATGAACACTAAAGACATTGGTTTCATATTGAAGCAATGAATGTCTGGAAGTAGACATAGAATAGACATAGTAGACAGAGAAGTAGAGATAGAATTTAAGAATTGAAAAATAAAACAAATGATTACCTTCCAAACTGTACATTTCATTTTAGATTAATTATATCTCAAAGCTTGATCACTGAAAGTAATAATCCAATATGGAATTTATAATAATGATTCAAAATGAAATAAATAATAGAAGTACATTTATGTTTAAGTTTGTAAACATTTTTGTTTAATTAATTTCAGTTTAATTTCAGTTAGTAATACAGATTTTTTTAGTACACATTATGTTTTGATCAATTATGTTTTAGAAAATAAATTTAATTTTCTTTTTTTATTCTGACACAGATAATTTGGTTGTCATCAAAATTTAAGTTCAAGCTTTGCTTAAGATATTCATGTATTCACTGGGGAAAATACAGAACTAGAAAATGATAAATGTTTCCATTACACAAAAGCCTTAGGGAAAGAACTTCAGTGATATAGACAGCAAATTTTCACTGACATGAAAAAGCATCAGCTAGCACTCACTCACCATTGAACTGTTCAGCTAAGGTAGGTTACTGAGTTTCAGCAGTTAAAAGCACAGGTTAAAAATATTGATGGGGGGGTGGATATGAGCCATATACATGGACCAATTTCTCATTATTTATATTAATAAAATCTGAAGTATAATGGATAGATGAAAGTTTGTTATCCAAAGTAGAAGACTTTGAATGAAAATATTAGAATTATCCAAATAACTGTTTACTTATTTTATCTTAATCTAGGTTTACAAGCAACCCTTTGCTTGTTTGACCATGAGTAGATATGCATATTAACTGAAGTTGTTGCTACTGTTCTTTGTTGATGGTATATTTTTTAATAGGTGTCACCTTATAAATAGCAATATGTGATCACACAGCTTCACTTCAATACCATGTAAGCTACAGTAATAGCTATTAAGGTAAAATAATTAAAACAATGTTCAATGTATATTTATCCTTATTTCCCACTCCAGATGTTTCATTTATGTGTCCAAATTTAAGGATACAAATCGACCACATATAAAAGATAAACATATGTATCTCTGAAAGATTCATGTTTTTATTTTCTTTTCAAATTTAAAAGATATGTTTGACTTAAAAACTGTATAACAGACAATGATAAGTGTGTTAATTTATACTTTATCCAATTTTATTTTTATATGTCTCCTAAGTGATCATATTCTAATATTTTATCTTTATAACACTCTTTGGAACAGACTTAGACAAATGAATAAAAACCACAATCTTAGTTAAAATCTGATTTGATTTCTTTGTTACTGAATAATACAGGTTATACTGCATCAGAATAAAATGATTTTAATTTTTACCAAACCGTGTCAGAGACTTCCATTGCATTTGAAATGACAAATATCCTTTAATCCAATCATGAATTCGAAGAATCACACTACTTACATTTAATATTTTGCTCAGGTAAATGCTTTGTTTTAAACATGAAGAAATGTCTACCCTTTTATTGTATAGCCTAATATTTCTATGATTGATGTTTATCCATAAACATTGGAGATAAGATCCATGAAATCAGAAGTATTTTTTCACAAAAGAAGACAGGTTTAAAATGTTAAGAATATAAGAAGTTACGTTTTTAACAATGGTATGTGGCTGACACATGACGAATGAACGCTCAGACTATCAGATATGTTTCATTATGATCAATATCATTAAATTCTATTTACAGAGTACTGTGACTGGATATATTTCTGATGGAAACACAACACAAAAAAAATGAATCATTATTGTTTTTTTCTTTTGTTCTTTTCCTTTTTAGAGATAACTAACAATGAATCTAGCCCACTTTGTAATTATCTTTTAAATTCTACATAAGAAGAATGGAAAGGGGAAATTGCTCCTCTGTGGATGAATTCATTTTTTCAGGAATTACCAATAACCCTGACACAAAATTGGCCCTGTTCATCACTTTCTTACTTGTTTATCTCATTGCATTTCTTGCCAATCTTGGAATGATAATTTTAATTAGAGTGGATGCTCAGCTCCACACACCCATGTACTTTTTTCTCACCAATCTCTCCTTCTGTGACCTCTGCTATTGTACAGCAATTGGACCCAAGATGCTGATAGATCTCTTAGCAGAGGAGAAATCAATTCCCTTTGTTGGTTGTGCTCTGCAGTTCTTGACATTCTGTGTCTTTGCAGATTCTGAGTGTTTGCTCCTAGCAGTAATGGCCTTTGATAGATACCAGGCTATCAGCAACCCATTACTCTACACAGTGAACATGTCCAGCATGGTGTGTTCCATGCTCATGGTTGGAGTTTACTTGGTAGCAACAATAGATGGTTTGATACATACAACATTGGCGTTCCGTTTATGTTTTTGTGGTTCTAATGAGATCAATCACTTCTTTTGTGATTTGCCTCCACTTTACATGCTCTCCTGTTCTGACATACAAGTCAATGAACTGGCCTTATTTACTGTTTTTGGTTTCATTGAACTGAGCACCATCTCAGGAGTTCTGCTCTCTTATTGTTACATAATTTTATCAGTTCTGAAGATCAGTTCTACTGAAGGGAGGTTCAAAGCCTTCTCTACCTGCACCTCCCATCTTACCACAGTTGCCATTTTCCAAGGAACTGTACTATTCATGTATTTTCGGCCAAGTTCTTCATATTCTTTGGATCAAGACAAAATAACCTCACTCTTTTACACTCTTGTAATTCCCATGCTGAACCCTCTGATTTACAGCTTAAGGAACAAGGATGTGAAAGAAGCTCTGCAAAAACTTAAAATGAAAATATGATCCTAAACAATCATATCACATGTACATGTCCACTCACAAATATGTTTGTTATTTTCTGAAAAATTACAATGATATCTTAGAAGATGGCTGTGATTTGTAGTTTAAGACAGTAAAATTTGTATTTGTTATAACACCAACATAAAATAAACAGAATAGACCTAAAAATATGACATGTTTCAGTTTAAGTCTAATACAATTGCATAGCATTCATGATTATAATTTTTTCTGGTAATTTAATTAACTAATTATTTGTTTTGTAGTAGCTTTGAGTACTCTGTTTAATGGATATACACAATTTTACTTTACCTATTATATAACTTATGTTTTAAGGCAAACTCCATAGTTTACTTTATAATAAATTTGTTTTGTTTCCAAAGCAATAGTTTTTAATTGAACTTCAAGAATTTATAATGCACTTCAAAATAATCCTGAAATAGATAATATATAGGATAACTTCTAGAGAAAATTACTTAAATTTAGTGTTCAGTAGAAAGGTTTTGCTGAATAGATAACTAAAATTTTGCATGTTGGAGAGACCAACACATTATAGATGGAAGACCTGACAACTAGATAAAGATTGAGGTAAATAGGTCTATGGCATTGAGAAACCACAGAAGCCTTATCTGACTATCATGTTAAAATTAATGATACAGGTTCTTCCATTGCTGACACACTCAGTGTAAATTCAATGCACTTCATATAGTGGCATCATGAGCAGATTTTTGGGAAGCATATATTTTATGAATAAATATCTGCAACTAATTGACTGATATTCTTTATCACTTAAAAAAGAGGTCAATGTCCCTTATTTAAAAGATCTTGAGAGATTGGAGTGGTTAATATGACTGAATATCCAGCTTCTCTGTGTGTGATAGAGCTTCCCCTATAACTATGTATCATTTCTTTAATGAAGCTTTTCTGTTTCTTCATCTCTATATGCTTTTGTGGTTATAGGTTCTATTTTAGTTTTGTTTTGTTAGTTCTTATTTAATAGTACTTTTTCTTTACTTAAATGTCTTCAAATTACCATATTAACTTTTTTTTTTACTTGAAGTCTAAGTATATCTTTTCTGAAATTCAAAACTTTTTCATCATATTTTGGACAAGGAATGCTGGATATGAGATAACATAACATTTTTGTGTGTATTAGGTGCAAAATTATTGGAGGGTATATTATGAAACACACAAACACACAAACATGCACCAACAAATTTAGTATAATATGTGAAGTGATTGTGGATACTTAGGCCTTGAATACATAATGAAGGTATTAATTTGGCTAGAAGAAATGAGCATATAATTGCATAGTATTTTGTACCTTAATTTGTTCAATTTTTTGATAGCTTAAGTACTTTCCAGGAAGAAGTCACATTATATTTGAAGGGTCTAGGACAGAATGGCATTGTTAATCATACACTCATCAAAGAAGTTAAATGCCATGGGTAGTCTTTGACTTTATAGGTCATAGTTTAAAATATTCTCCCATATCCTTATTTTACTATAGAAATGAAGGCTAAGAAATATTCCTTGTTTTCTGTTTGGAACATAGCATGGGGTAGCAGAACACCAGAAAAAAAAAATAACTAGGAAGGATTCTTTCTTTAGATAAAACACTTTTAGAATGGATACCTCTGAAATGTTTTTGTAACTACCATTAATCTTTCCACAATAGAATATGTGAATATGCTTATGACTTGCTTCCTTCTATCTTGAAATTACAACTCTCATAATTCTTGAGAAATGATTAATTCGTAAGTGTAGAACTTTTCTAAATCAAGGCTTTTCCTCGCAACACATAGTTGTACCACTGCTTGATCTTTCTACCATATAAATATAGTGGAATCTCTGGTTTCTGGGCAAGACAGAAGGAAACAGCTATAACTGATTCTGGCACTGGCTTGACTATAGACGTCTGACTTTTATACTGTGATAAATATTTTGTTGCTGAATATAAATAGCATTTTTTTATTTTGTATACATAACTCTAAATGTTAAAACAACAACATTTCAGAAGACGTTATTTGAAATATATTGAAACGTAAAGAAAAGCTTAACTTTTGCTAATTTCCATGCAGTTGACCTGTCTTTCTATTGCAGCATTTAAAAATCAACTTGAGCTTCACATGTCCCCTAATTTTAGGTGAAATCACTGTGAAGTAAATAAGTTACTTAAAATACTAACCCCATATTCAACAAAATAATCTGGTTGTAAACATTATGTCTGTTAATTGGCACATTGGAAACTCCATTTGGTGAAGTTATGACTGAAATATAAACTAACGAATAATAGTCTTCTGAATACATAAGAGTTCAGATTGGCATTAGACGTTCTCATGTACTAATCACCAGTTCTATGAACTATACTTTCTTTCATGTCTACCAGTAACTGGTTATGAGCTTTATTTTATTACAATACTGACTTCATTGGCAGGGTTAATGATATAACTATCTTTCTGTATGCTATCTCTTCCTTTATCCTTGCTTCTGGAATGATTAAACAAAAGAATAAACTGTTGACCACAAGCTGTACTTCATTTTTTAAAAATATAAAATGATAAAGAACAAACTATTTATATATGTGCTGTATTCAATCTTTATGAATTTACTATCTGGAGAGCCCATACAAGATTAAAGGAATTTGAAAAATGTGCTGCTTTGTTTTTTTACTAGGTGATCACAGTATGTAGTTATGCTTTTGGACATGTTATAGAAGTAGCAATTATTCTAAGTAAGTCAGTGTAAAAGGAAAATTAAACAAAATGTAAATGTTTACTAGTATTTTCAGTAAGAAATTCCCAAGCAGATATCTAACATATATAACACAGAGGAGTCAAGACATACTATAATCAGATTAGAGTCCCAAATGTCACTGGGAGAAATAAAACGTCATCTACATAATTCACATACCACTAATGAGAAGAGAAAGACACATCTAATGTTGATTTTTTGATGATTATATTTAAATCATACAGGAAAATATAACTATTTTCATTTTAAAATGAGAAATCATTATTAAATGATATAAAAGTTAATTTCACACATGTGTTCTCAGTTAAATGAAATCTATGACCTAATGGACAAGGATATTTTCTTGTTAAAATTGCGAGAATTTTTATGACATCACTTTTTTGTGTGTAAAATCTGTAGAGGTTTATAGCTATTTGGCTTTTAGCTAGTATTCCCGGCCTTTTTTTCATTTCAAAGTTACTAAAAAGTGATGCAATACATGTAACTTTTAATTTTACTTATTTTATTCATTGTCAATAGTTAACACAAACACATGAATGTATCTTAATTTAGGCTTTGTGGATAATATACTGCACTTAACTCAAGAAAAAGTAAGTGATATCTCAACACCATATTCTATTTAAAAACAAACAAACACCAAAAGACATCTCTAACATTTACACACAAATAAATAAAAACAACATAAGAAATTGAACCTTCTGTGTTTCAGAAATATTGCTTCGGTCTACCAATCTTCATAACATTTTTGAAAATGTCAAGCTTAAATCTAAAGACATTCTACCATATATACCAATCTTTTGTTCTGTCACTTATTTTGCATAAATGTGTATGTATGTATATTCTTATGGATATTGTGCACAAGTGTTTACAAGTCCATATGAATATATGTGCAGGATAGAAATGGCCATTTCCAATGATATATTAATCAGAGTTTCTCATTGAACACAAAGCTCACTATTTTCATTAGAATCACTGTCCTTTTCCACAGAATTCTGACTCAACCTCTTCAATGCTGAGATTATATGTTGGCAAACACACATCTGACATTACATGGAGGATAGGCTGTGCTATATATTTAGCCTTGTACTTTTTCTTTTTTTATCACATTTTATTTTATTTTTAGAAATCACATCTCATGAGGATGATAGAAGACTTTGTCATTTTTTTGGATAGCATCCATTTTTATTTTTTTCCCTTTAATATTCTTTGAAACTTTATTTACATTTCAAATGTTTCCCACTTTCCAGATCTCATATTTGGAACCTCCCTATTCATTTCCCCCTCCCTCTGCCTCTATGGGGGTATTCCTCCACCCTCCCACCCACTCACTCTCATCTTCCCTCCTTGGCATTCTCCTATATTGGAGCATCTAACACCCTCAGGCCCAAGGGCCTCTCCTTCCCCTGATGGATAACAAGACCCTTATCTGCTGCATATGTTGTCAGCATCATAGGTCCATCCATGTGTACTGCTTGGTTGGTGATCCTATCTACAAGAACATTGAAGGGTCAGGCCATTTGCCACTATTATTCCTTCCATGGGGCTGCAAACTCTCTCGGCAACTTCAGTTACTTCTCCAAGTCCTCCATCTGGGACCTCAGACTCAGCCCAATGGTTGCTGTGAAGTGACTTTTGAGTTTTCTGAACTTTTGGGCTACTAACCACTTATCAGTGACTACATACCATGTTCATTCATTTGTGACTGCGTTACCTCACTCAGGATGATATTTTCAAGTTCCATCCATTTGCCTAAGAATTTCATGAGGTCATTGTTTTTAATAGCTGAATAGTATTCCATTGTGTAAATGTACCACATTTTCTGTATCCATTCCTCTGTTGAGGGATATCTGGGTTGTTTCCAGTTCCTGGCTATTATAAATATGGCTGCTATGAACATAGTGGAGCATATCTCTTTATTACATGTTGGAGCATCTTCCGGGTATATGCACAGAAATGGAATAGCTGGATCCTCAGGTAGTATTATGTTCATTTTTCTGAGGGTTGGCCAAACTGATTTCCAGAGAGGTTGTATCAGCTTGCATTCCCACCAGCAATGGAGGAGTGTTCCTCTTTTTCCACATCCTCGCCAACATCTGCTGTCACCTGAGTTTTTGATCTTAGTCTTTTTGAACGGTATGAGGTAGAATCTCAGGGTTGTTTTGATTTGCATTTCCCTGATGACTAAGGATGTTGAACATTTCTTTAGGTGTTTCTCAGCCATTCTAAAATCAGAAATCGACAAAAGGGACCTCATAAAATTATAAAGCTTCTGTAAGGCAAAGGGCACTGTAAATAGGACAAAACAGCCACCTACAGATTGGGGAAAGATCTTTACGAAGCCTAGGTCCAATAGAGGGTTAATATCCAATACATACAAAGAACTCAAGAAACTAGACTCCAGAGATCCAAATAACCCTATCAAAAAATGGGAAAAAGAGCTAAACAGAGAATTTTCAACTGAGCAAACTTGAATAGCAGAGAAACCTTGTAGTTTTTCAATGACATATATTTTTCACTTTTGAGGGATTTGTAGTTCAGAATAAGATAGAATTTATGATAGAATTATAATACTTCTGTCAAAGCAGTAGCACCAAAGAATAGGCATCTCTCAATCACATTTGACTTTTCAGTAAAACTTTGATACTAAAGTTTATCAGACTATTTGTGTTTAATAATTTATATGCAATATCACAAATAGTGCTAAAATTAATATTTCCTATGTTAGTCAATAAATGTAATCTTTTACCAAACAAAGAATTCTTTTGTCTTCTATTTTTCTGGCTTTTCTGACGAACATTGACATTCTCTTCAAATCATTTTGAATCTGGACCCGGTGACTGGTTCAACAATGTGCAAGGATGGATAATTGGGCAAGATGAATTTGTTTGCTGAACTATGTACTTTGTAGGAACAAAGTTTGTCAACTTTCATTAGATATATTTTATGATAATATCTCTTTTAAATAGAGTTTGCTATGTTTCTGAAGAAAAATAACCATAGAAATTAATATTATTATACCACATAATAACCAAACATGTAAAAACATTATTGAATTAATCATTACCTTGCCTATTTGGAAACAGTTTGTAGAAAAAGGAAGAATCCAGTTGGGAATTGTTCAGCCACTGAGTTCCATTTGTGAAGAATTAACAATAACTATGATTAAAGTGATTTTATTTACCTTCTTTTCATCTGAGAATGGCATAATCTGGCATCAATGGGAGGGAAGGTCCTTGGTCCTATTGAGACTTGATGCCCCAGCATAAGGGGATTCTATAGTGGTGAGGCAGGATTGGATGAGTGGGTGGAGGAGCACTCTCATAGAGGCAAAGTGGAAGAGGGATGCAATGATGGGTTTGTTGAAGGGAAACTGGGAAGAGGCATATCATTTGAAACGTAAATTAATAAAATTATTAATTTAAAAAGGGAAAATTTTGGAATGACCACTTTGATCAGAGTGGACCACCAGATTCACATGTCAGTATATTTCTTTCTCAACCACCTTTCTTCTTCTGATATTTACTTCTCCACAGCAGCTGGCCTTAAAATTTGGTGGTGGACCTGCTTCCCATGAACAGCGATTCAATTCCTTTTCTTGGCTGTGTCCTCCATTTCTTCATTTTCCTCATTTTTACAGATGTGGAGTATATATGGCTGGAAATAATGGCTTTTGATTAATACTTGGCAGTCAGTAACCCTTATCATATGAAGTAGATATGTCTAGTAATGTGTGCTACCAACTCCTGCATGTTGGTTACTTGGTGCACACTGTATATGCTGTGATATAGACAACATTTTGCATATTTCTGTTGGTTTGATGAGATCAAACTTATTTTATTTGATTTGCTTCTATCTTCCCTCCACTCTTGTTCCAACATACAAGTCAAAGAACTGACTTTCTTTACGGTATTTTTGGTTCCATTGAACTGAGCACCGTTTAAGAAAATCTTGCCTCTTTCTGTTATATCAGTTTTTCACTGCTGCAGGTCTAGTCAAGGCTTTCTCTACTTGCACCTTCTATTTAACAGCAGTTGTAGTTTTTCAGGAAACAATGTTATTTGTGTATTTTTAAGCAAGTTCATTTTCTCTAGATCAAGATAAAATTACTTTATTATTTTATATCCTGGTGATACCCATGCTGATTCAACTAGTTTCCAGCCTGAGGAACAAGAGTGTGAATGAGATACTTCAAAAATAAAAACAAAAATGTTGTGGCCCAGCACCAGCCATGAACTAGTTCCAGAGAGGGTGTAAGGATCAGGGGAAAAGAAGGATAAGTTAGACACCAGGACTGGGATGATTTGCCACTCTGACTGACTAGCAATCAAAAAGTGTCTGTATTTATACAGATTCAAAAAAACATTTATGGTTTCTGTACTACAGAGCAGTAGTGATGAAAACTGCATGGTATTAGTACATTGACAGGCAGGTAGATCAATGTAATAGAATCAAAGACCCAGAAATGAACCCACACACTTATGGTCACTTGATCTTTGACAAAGGAGCTAAAACCATACAGTGGAAAAAAGACAGCATCTTCAACAAATGGTGCAGGTTCAATTGGCTGTCTACATGTAGAAGATTGAGAATTGATCCATTCCTATCTCCCTGTACAAAGCTCAAGTCCAAGTGGATAAAGAACCTTCACATAAAACCAGATACACTGAATCTAATTGAAGAGAAAGTGGGGAAGAGTTACGAACACATGGGCACAGGGGAAAAGTTCTTGAACAGAAAACCAATTGCTTGTGCTCTAAGATCAAGAATCGACAGATGGGACCTCATAAAATTAGAAAGCTTCTGTAAGGCAAAAGACACTGTAAATAGGACAAAACAGCAACCTACAGATTGGGAAAAGATCTTTACCGATCCTACATCCGATAGACGGCTAATATCCAATGTATACAAAGAATTCATGAAGCTAGACTCCAGAGATCCAAATAACCCTATCAAAAAATGGGGACGAGAGCTAAACAGAGAATTCTCAACTGAGGAAACTCAAATGGCCAAGAAGCATCTAAAGAAATGTTCAACATCCTTAGTCATCAGGGAAATGCAAATTTATCCTCACAGAAGTCAGAATGGTTAAGATCAAAACCTCAGGTGACAGCAGATGTTGGAGAGGATGTGGAGAAAGAGGAACACTCCTCCTTTGCTGGTGGGAATGCAAGCTGATACAACCTTTCTGGAAATCAGTTTGGCGGACCCTCAGAAAAATGAACATAATACTACCTGAGGGCTCAAGCTATTCCATTCCTGGGCATATACCCAGAAGATGCTCCAATTTGTAATAAAGATACATATTCCACTATGTTCATAGCAGCCATATTTATAATAGCCAGAAGCTGGAAACAACCCAGATGTCCCTCCACAGAGGAATGGATACAGAAAGTGTTTTACATTTACATAATGGAATACTACTCAGCTATTAAAAACAATGACTTCATGAAATTCTTAGGCAAATGGATGGATCTTGAAAATATCATCCTGAGCGAGGTAACACAGTCACAAAAGAATGAACATGGTATGTACTCACTGTTAAGTGGTTATTAGCCCAAAAGTTCGAAATACCCGAGTCACTTCACAGCAACAGTAAGGCTGAGTGTGAGGTCCTAGTTGGAGGACTTGGAAAAAGGACTGAAGGAGCTGAGGGAGTTTGCATCCCCAGGGAGGCAGCAACAGTGGCAACTGGCCTGACCCCCCCCCCCCAGATACTCTTGGAGACTGATCCACCAAACAAAGAATATACATAGAGGGACTCATGGTGCTGGCCACGTATGCGGCAGAGAAGGGTCTTGTTATCCATCAGGGGGAGGAGAGGCCCTTGGGCCTGAGGGTGTTAGATTCCCCAGTATAGGAGAATGCCAAGGACGGAAGAAAAGAGAGGGTGGGTGGGTGGGTGGGACAATACCCCCATGGTGACAGGGAGAGGGGGAGGGGATGGTGAGGTTCCAAAGGGGAGATCTAGAAAGGGGGATACATTTGAAAAGTAAATAAAATATTAAAAATAAATTAATTTAAAAGAAAATCATGGTTTCAGGAGATACATGTCCTATCATTTTTTTCCTGGCCCTACTCAGTTTTCTAGTATGATCAGGGTTACAGGTTAAATACAGGTAGAAAGATTTTATTATCATCAATCCCATACTCTTTTTCCTAAAATTTTACAAAGCATTTTAACTTAAGCTATAAAGCAAGAATATAACAGCCTGCTTTTAGGCTGGCAGCACTTAGTGTTTTCAAGATGCTTAGACAGAAAATAGATACAATCTGAGTCAGTACAGGTGATTTGCTCTGCCTTAAGAAATAAATAATTAAGTTTTAGTGAGCAATTATATTACTTGCAAATTTTGCTTAAGACTGAGAATTCATGCTTAAGAATCATTGTAGCCATCATTTATAATTTTATAAGAACTTTTTGAATAATGATTTGTTTTTACTAAGTTAATTAACACTATGGCAATGTGGTCTAAACCAATTTTTTCAAAAATGACAAATCTTAGTGTTTATTCTTTTTAAATTCTTTTATATAGTTCTTTCATCAACTATATATGTTATTATATCTTCTTAGTCATTCTCACTTTTGCTAGTGAGTTCTTAGTAGGGACTTAGTGTGTGAGGTCATTTATCTTGTAGGTTATAATTCTAAGAAATTCTAAATATACCATAAAAGGATTTCTGTACTCTGATCTACTGTCATTTCTCATGCCTACTGAACCTTGTCAGCCTCCTCTGATTTTAAACTATTCTAATTATTTTGTTTCATATATTTGCTTAGGGGACGATAACAATCTCCAAGGCACAGAGAAGATTCTCATGTAGGATCTACTAAGGTTATTTCCTTGAGAGCACTGTGTGGTATATTCAGGACTTTCTCAGGGGATACACTAACAATTATGTAAGAGAAGACAAGAGTGAATTGTGCTAATAACCACCCAAGAATGTAACATACACAGATTCAATCTGAAAGTAAAGGGCACCAAGTCAATGACAAATGTATGTAGCTCAGCTTTGCTGATAATTTTTCAACAAGCTATGTTGGCTTTCTGATATACAACATTACCCTAGGAAATGGCTGTGCCACAAATACTTGGTTCTAAACAATTATATCACACATTCTTATCTAATTTTTCTTTCTGGGAAATTACACTGGTGACACATAAAAAGGTTTCTTTGCTTTAAATTTAATAAATTTTGTGTTTGTGCTAATTGGTTGTTGCAAATGAGTACAATATATTTTCTAATAAGTGTTTTATGTATACCTCTTATTAATGTATAATTTTCTTAAGAATACAAATTTCCCAATCATTTCTACAGTTACAATTTTGTTCATTTATTATTTTATCTTTTCTTTATTATACTAGTTTAAGATATGGTTATTGACATTTAGTTTTGCATATTTTATGCTGTATATTTCATGGTAAATACATTTTATTTCCTGGTAAAGTTCATATACTATTGGAACTACACCTTTAAAATATTTATTTTATAAGGTTTACAAGGACAGCAATTATATAGGTATTAGCAATTATATAGACATTGAGTTTTAAAAAGTCTTGTCATTTTAAAACCAGTGAAGACCTACCAGAGTACCAGCATAGGATGCAGAGTAATAAAAGGAGATTATGTGTATGCATGTATATTCCTAAATATAACCTGTTTAGTTTGTATAAATGTTACCCATAGAAATGTTTTCAGGGCTGACTATTTAGTACTGTATGACTAATTGGTATGCTATTCCCTTGGGAAAACTATTTCACCCAGTCTCAACATTCCTTAGTTACTTGTAGCTTATGTGTAGAGTTGAGTCCATGTGGGCTCTCCATATTAATTTTGGTATGTTTCTTGCTGTTGTTCTAGTTCAGCATATGTTTAAGTAATATAACTACACGAATACAGCTAAACATGTAATGACAATTAATAAAAAGGAGCCATGAATTTGAAAGAGAGACTGTAGTGATATATAGGTTTTGGTTGGGTAAAAGGGAAGAAAGAAATGATATGATTATATTGTAATCTTAAATATAAAATTGTATAGGAATTATAATCTAGCAATATGGCTACTCTGGTAAGGGATCACACCCAAAGGCCTTCTCAGTCTATATGATATTGACAGAATGCAGACACTCCTTGGGTTATAGTATGTTTTGGTTGGAATACAGACATGTCATTAGTACACATATTTAATTCAAAGTAATGTAGGTAAGGTTAGTTTTTACAAAGAAATAGTCATGCTTGAAAGTGATAACTAATAGAGAAAGTAACAAAATAATAAAAGATTTGACAATAAGAGTCAGAAATAGCTGGGAAGTGGTGGTGCACGCCTTTAATCCCAGTACTCGGGAGGCAGATTCAGGCAGATTTCTGAGATCGATGCCAGCCTGGTCTACAGAGTGAGTTCCAATACAGCCAGGGCTACACAGAGAAACCCTGTCTCAAAAAAAAAAAACCAAAAAAACAAAAAAACAAAACAAAAAAAACAAAAACTAAAAAACATAAAACAAACAGTCAGAGATAGGATACACTCATACACATGATAACAGCACAGAAAAAATGAGGCTATTTAAGAGCAGCTAGAAAGAAAAAAGATGTGTGTGTGTGTGTGTATGTGTGTCAGAGTGTATATTTACAGAGATAGACAGGTTGAGAATTAGCTAGATGCAGGTGAAGACAATAATCCGGAGATTGAGAAGAGAAAGAAGATTAAAATATATTGCCAAAGTTTGTATGAGGCTAAGCAGATCACATCAGGCAGAATCCAAGAGAAGCTGAATTGAATAGGCAGTTTATAAGATTAGATTTTTGGAACATTAGAAGCTCCCAGGAATAGGCCTAGGGGTAGCTATGATAGAAAAGCAGATGCTCTGGTCTCAGCCTAAGGCATGTATTCACAGCTTGATTACAGTTCTCATCTAATCACTTCATCTGAGAAAATAAAGGAAACATTTATGTAAATAAATATTGTTCTAATATCATAGAACACTGAACTTGTTTGGAATAAACTTCAAAATAGTATCAAGAATTAAGATGACCATAGCAAAATTACTCTGTATGATGAAATTATTGACCATCCACTACTCCATGGGTTCTTTCAAGAAGCTTTCCTTTATTTTTTCCCATATCCAGCCTTGCTTAAATATCGATTTTTATTGTTTATAATAATCTCATTAAAACATTATTTAATGTTATTTTGTTTCTTCAGTACATATGTCTAATATTTTAATTTAAGTATTCTTTGCTAAGGGTCAGCAGTACAAAGCACTAACATAATATGTTAGATATAAAAGGTAAAAACAGAAAGAAAATAAAATAAAATGCTTGATAATATATCATTACTCAGGTATGAGCAAGATGTTGATAAAATTAAATAAAGTTTTGTTAAGTTCAAACACACACAAGCACACACACACAGACGTGGTGTTTATTACATCTCAAAAGAGGTCTGTTAGGAACCATCTGTTTTTGTTAGGATTTTGCTGCTGTGAACAGACACTATGACTAAGGTAACTCTTATAAGGACAATATTTAATTGGGCCTGGATTCCAGGTTCAGAGGTTTAGTCAATTATCACCAGAGTGGTAACATGGAAGCATCCAGGCAGGCATGGAGCAAGAGAAGCTATGAGATCTACATCTTCATTTGAAAGCTGCTAGCATAATACTGACTTCCAAACAGCTAGGACTAGGGTATTAAAGCTCACACACACAATGACACATCTATTCCAACAAGGCTATACTTCCCATAGTGCCACTCCCTGGGCCAAACATATACAAACCATCACTCAGTCATAGAAGTATCTCATAACTAGCAGGTGATCTTCCTGAGATAAGACTACTTTGGATTATAACCAATGGATTTGTTTGTGTAGGAAAGGCCCAAGAGAAATTCATTTTAGGACATATTTCTGCCATTAATACGCTTTTCCTGTTATTATGAAACATATATAATAATCACAAGATATTAGCCCACCCTTTTGATCATATCTTTCCAGAACAACAAAGATGTACTCTCTTGTAGTAATGCTACATAGACAAATGACTTCTTAATTCTTCATGATGATCCTATAAGAAATCCTAAAATTATATCAGTATTTATTAAGCTCTTTTATAGTGGAACCACTATTAGGTTCTCTCTGATAATCAAAACTGCATTGAGAAATGTAAGCCTTTAGTGTCTCAAGTTAATTGCATCTGAGATAGCAAGCAGACATCTACTTCCACTCAGAGCTCATCCCAAGTGGTTGTAAACCATTAACCAAAGGTCTTAAAAAGGGAACTAATGATCTACTAAAGGTGCTAGGACAGAAGATTAAAATATTGACTATGTTTATCTATACAAAATGTCACTAATACCTTGGCATTGGTCACAGGATTTATGGTTTTAACTCTCCATAAATCTACAGAACTGGTGACAGGTGATGAATGTTTAGCCAGATAATTTAGTCAGAATGGATGGAAACATTCTCTGTTGTAAACTTCTTATTTGATTTATGATTTGGATTTATCTGTAAACTTGTAGTGAACTTTCTTCATGTGATTATGTATTCTGAAAGATGTGTAAGTGCTGAGATCAACTGGGGGAAATAGAACTGAGCTGAGGACACCTTTTTTAGACAGAACACTTTTAGACAGAACTGAACTGAGGATAATTTTTATTTTTTAGGCAGAACTCAGGAGAGAACTTTTTAGACAGAACTGAACTCAACAATAACTTAGAAATAAAGGTATAGCAATTGTAGTAATGGTATCAAGAGTAAGGGCATTACTGTGATGAAAGAGCAAGAGGAGAGAGCAATATTAGAAGAATGCAGAGTGGAATAACTTAGAAACTACAAGGCAACTTAAAAATCTACGAGTGCGATATATAGAATGTTAAGAGAAAGAGTAAAAAGGAAGCTACAGAGAAAGCAGAAGGAGCAGGCAGGCAGGCTTCTCAGTATCATGGGATAGAACAGGTCTTTTCTTAATAACAAAGCAAAAATTCTTATTAATGAGAACAAAACTTTCTTCTTACAAACTTTGGTTAAATTAATTTAGCAATAAAAAGGTAGAAGCTCATTCGTTCTCTATACAATAAAGATTAGAGCTGATATTTCATCCTGAATGAGTGAGGTTTTTCTGAATTGGGACTTGGTCTTTTCCTCCAAATGTGTAGGTAAGCATAGATGTTTGTGTGTGTGTGTGTGTGTGTGTGTGTGTGTATGTGTGTTTGTAAATATGTAATTATGAAAATGTATTTAAGCTGAACCCAACTTATATGAATAAAAATATATAAATATGTAAGCATGAATCTGTATATGAATTTATGTCAGTTTATGCTTATTTGCTTATGTAAAAGTTTTTCATTCTGCAAACATAGTGATTCTCTTCTCCTTGTTCAATAGAAATTTACTGCTCTAAACTTGCCTCTATCCTGACAAGCAAGAGGCATTTGTACTAAAATGAAAAGGCTCTAACAATTAATCCTTTACTTAATACACTACTGTTTTATGATAAGGTGTTAAATGCCAGAGACTACAGTTTCTGGCCTTAAAGTGACTAAGGAAGGTCAGCTACAGTAGCAGAGTATCTTGGACTTAGATAAGTAAATGTTTTATTATTATACAGTAACTCTAATATAGACCAAGTCATAAGACCAAGTCTTAATCTTGCTAAAGTTCTTCCCCCTCTGCTGCCTCAATACTAACCAAACAAGAAAGAAGACCCGCTGAGGGTGTCCCCTGGCCAAAAATCCAATTTCAAATATATGACACAGGTATGAACAGAAAATTCTCAATAGAGGAATTTCAAATGACTGAGAAACACTTAAAGAAATATTCAACGTCCTTAGCCATCAGAGAAATGTAAATCAAAACTACTTTGAGATTCCTTCTTACACCTATCAGATTGGGCAAGATCAATAACAGAAGCGACAGTTCATGCTAGTGAGGATGTAATGCAATGGGAACAATCCTCCATTGCTGGTGGGAATGCAAACTGGTATATCCACTTTGGAAATCCATATGGAAGTTTCTCAGAAATTTAGGGATCTATCTACCTGAAGTCTGACCTATACCACTCTTGGGCATATACTCAAAAGATGCTCTATCCTTCCACCAAGACACTTGCTCAACAATGATAGTGACTTTATTCAAAATATCCAGAAAATGGAAATAATCTACATGTACCTCAATGAAAGAATGAATAAAGGAAATAAAATATATTTAGAAATGGTGTACTTCTCAGTATCATGGGATTAGGATAAAAATGACATCAGGAAATGTTCAGGCAAATAGATGGAACTAGAAAAAAATCATCCTGAGCAAGGGAGCCCAGATCCAGAAAGACAAGCATATGTACTCATGTATACATGAATATTAGCTGTTAAGTACAGGATAATCATATTATAATCCACAGACCAGAGGGCTTAAGTAACAAGGAACGTTATAGGGGGGACACAGATTTTCTTGGGAAGGGCAACTAGATTAGATTTTGTAGGTGGACTGGGGCAACTATAGATGATAGCAGGAGGTAAAAGGATGGTGGGGAGAGATGGAAGGAAAGAGTACAGGGAGAGACAACTGGAATTTTGTGTATTTAGGGAGCAAAATGGAAACATAGTGCAATGGAAACTTCCTGGTTTCTCTAAGGGTGGCCAATGTGAGGGTCCTGAACTGGCCATCTTTTGTAAGCATGCAAGTCTCCCAGTGATAATACTAGGAGACCAACTCAGAGAAAAAAATTGTTAACCCACCACTTGTCATGCATGCAAGATGTGCTGGGACAATAGAGACTCAGAGCTTGTCAGAGTGGCTAACTAATGTATGGTATAACTTTACACTCAAACAATAAGATGAGGTCATGTCTTATACTGCTTACCTGGCCATGAATATGAAGCTAGGTGGCTCAGAGACCTAGGATAGAACCAAACACAATTGACCAGAAAAAGAAAAAGTTGATGAAATGATTCTTAATGATATTATGTTATACTCACAGACTGTTCCCTACCCCTGTCACCTTCTGAGAGGCTTCTTCTGGCAGCTGATGGGAGCAGATGCAAAGACTCATACCTAAACATTACATGGTGTTTAGGGAAGTCTGCAGAGGAAGGGAAGGGAAGATTTTAGGAGCCAGAAGAATCAAGCTTCCCAGAAGAACACTGCCCACCAAACCAAGTTGCTCACAGAGATTGAAGCAACTATCATGGAGTCTTCATGCATCTATGCTCTGTCTTCTCCATACATGCTATTTAGCTTTGTGTTTTGGTGGGACTCCTAAAAGTAGGAGTAGGGGTGTGTCTTACTCCTTTGCCTGCTTTTGTGACTCATCCAACTTTAATATAATGGTGTGTGTCTAGTGTTATTGTATCTTGTTATGATATATTTAGTTATTTGTTATCATTTATTATGATATCACTGGGAAGCAGTGGAACTGGAGTGAGAGGAGTTGGGGAAGGCTGGCTGGAAGCAATAGAGGGAGATGAGACGGGGTCAAGATATATCATGTGAGAGAATCAAAAATAGAAAGAATACACACACACGCACATATAAATATACATAACTTATGTTTTTGTGAGGCCTATGACCTATGTAGTCTAAGACATTTGGTCAGTTTAGCAGTGTCAGGATTGTGTTCCTTTGTATAAACTTCTCAAAGAATTAATAAAATATTTCCTAACAGTCACTATCCTCATGGGACTCTTATCCCTTTGAATGAGAAAAAAAGTCGAAAGGGAGAGAAAGTAAAATGATGAACTAAGCTAATTTTAACCAAGGATAAAAAGAGTAAGTAGGAACTGTGGATCAGAAACTCAATATATATACTGCACATACTTTTACATACTATTTACAATTTTTAAATAAAAATTAAAGGAGGGGCCTTAAGGGCCTTAGGGCTGTGCATTCAATAGTCCTATATTCTCATGTATTTGTAACGATGATTATGTTTACAAATCATTGCCAATTACAAACAGAGCTGCTCCAACCACAACTGAGAGCAGCACAAATCTGCTCAAATAAATGTAAATAGAAGACAGTTTAACAGAATGTCCTTTAATATAATAATAGTAATAGGTTTCCCCAGAACTTTTGATGCTCCAGCTGTTAGAGTTTGGTTGATTTGTTTGTTTGTTTTCCAGATTCACTCTATAGACAAGAATTCTCTTCTAGGAGACCCGGATCTCAAGACTAATCAGAAAGTAATTGGTTACCCCCATATAATTGATGACACAGCTACATCAATGGATGTGATATATCTGTCAAGTTAATGTTTTAATTAGCAAGTATCATAGGAGATAAAGCCATGATTGACTTCTGCAGAAAACAGAATGGCACCTTCAAGCAGTATGAAAGATATGCACCAGGGAATATTCTTCTAGCTAAGTTCCAACTTCATTTACATATGTTTACACTAAAACTAAGGCATGTTTCCTTAATATATATGGATTAACTATCATTTTCTCCTTTTATTAAAAATAGGTTCTGTTCTCATACAGTTTATGCTTATAACGATTTCTCCTCTCTCTCCTTTTCCCATTTCCTCCTTACTTCTCTTCCCATCAATATCCCACTCCATATCTTTCTCTCATTAAAAATAAAGGAATCTAAGAGATAATAGCAAAACACAACAAAATAAAATATAATGAGATAAAACAAGACTGATCAAACTGCAGTTAGACAAAACACGCAAATAGAAGGAAAAGAGCCCCAAAGAAAGTGTAAGAATTAGAAACATGCTCATTTACACAACTTGGACTCCATTAAAATACTAAAGTGAAAGCAATAATATGTATATGAGGTCCTGTTGTGGAACTGAGCAGACTCTGCTTGCTGCTTTAGTCTCTGTGAGCCCTTATGATCTTTGCTTTAGATATGATTTAGAACGATGGGTTCGTCTGGTACCATCCATTCCTTCTCACTTTTATTCCCTTCCTCCTTCCTCTTCCACAGAGTCCCCTGTGTTCTCAGGCAAGAGATTAAATGGAGCTTCTCTGACTATTGATGAAGAAGAAGCTGACAAATGAATGTAGCTGAATTATCACTAGGAATCTTTTTTGACCAGTAGTGTTTGATTTTACTCTATGCCTCTAGTCTCTGGTTCTTGGTAACACAAGCAGTATTGGGTAGGGGTTCCACCTGACTGAGCGGTCTTTAAGTCAAGTCAGACATTGATTAGTTACTCCCACAAGCTTTGTGCCAACATTGCCCTAGCATATTTTACAGGTAGGACATTACTATAGATCACAGGGATTTTGGATTGGATATGTTTGTATTTTCCCTATAGTAGCCTGCAGAGAATGGTCCTGAACAAAAGAAACTAAATGAAGATAGAAAGGTTTTGTGTAGGTACTACCGTGACTTATCAATATTCAACAATTTGTGTGAGTCTTGACAGCAATGTGGCTTGTGGTCATTTTGAAGAGACCAACCTATGTATTGGCAACATTGTTTGAGAATTTCTAGTGGTACCCCTTTGGCTAACCAACTTGGGTAGAATCCTGTCTTGTTATTGGAAGCTTTATTTGTGGACAAGTGATGGCCAGTTGGGACACTCTTTCACATTATTTGGATACTTTATTAGGATCTCTTTCACATATTTTGGTTAATTTTCAGTGTATCTGGTTTCCATACCAAATCTCAAATGTTTCTCAATTATAGCTATCTCCTCCTGCATTACCTTCTCTACCGTATTTCCCACTTTTCTATCAGATTTTCCCATTCCAATTCTGCATTTACTCACAGTCCACTCATTAAATCTACCCTATTTCTCCTCCAATGGTGACCCATATGTCCATGTACCACCTTCTCTGTATTAAGATTTCTGGGTCTACAAATTATAGCTTGGTTAACATACATTCACTGGCTAATAAACACATATAATTGAATATATACAATATTTATCTCTCTGGGTCTGGTTTACCTTACTCAGAATCGATTTTTTTATGATTCTATCCATTTATCTATAAATTTTATAATGTCATTAGTTTTTAACAGTGGAGTAATACCCAATTTTGTAAATATAAATTTTCTTTATCCATTCTTTTGGTGAAAGACATCTAGGTTGTTTCCAATTTCTGGCTATATGAATATAGTAGCAATAAAAATAGCTGAATAAATGGCCTTGTGCTAGGATAATGTGCTGTTTTGACCATGTACTCAAGAGTGTATACACTCTTGCATGCCCAAGAGTGGTGTAGCTTGATCTTGTTGTAATTGATTTTAATCCCCCCCAAGTAACCCACATACTAATTTTTATAGTGGCTGTTCACGTTTTCCCTCCCACAAGCAAAGAATGAGTATTCTTCTTACTCCTCATCTTTGCCAGTATAAGTTATCATTTTTGTTATTGACCTTAGACATCTAACAGATGTAAGATCATATAAACAGAATTCTTGTTTTGATATGTGCCACAATTTTAATTGGGTTATTTGGTTTTAGTACCTTGTTCTTGAGCTGTTCATATATTTTTTATATTAGCCCTTTATTGAATTTATAATTGGTGAAAATATTTCCAATTCCGTGGGCTGCCACTTTGTCTGAGTGACAATGTACTTTACCATGCACAAGATTTTTGGTTTTATGTGATTCTATTTATTAACTGATGATATTAGTTCCAGTGCTTGATAATTCTGATTATCAAGTCTTTCCTGTGCTAGTGACCTCAAGGCTACTCTCCATATCCATAGCTGGAGTAGTCTATATGTTAGCAGGGTGTGACTGATGGAGTTTGGGAGTAGGACAAAGCTTCAATTAGGGGGAGGAAAGTTAGGAGAGAAAAATTTGTGGGATATGCCAGAGATGAGGGGAGAGAAAGCTGCTACAGGCATTCTACCACAGAGTTAGTGCTGAGATGGCTTTATTTGATTTAGAACAATGGAGAGAGAAGTAAAGCCTTTGGTGTTAGTCTGTTTTTCCGATTGGAGCCTGTTTCTTCACTTATAATCAGCAGGTGTACATGCAAGATAAACAGCATGAATACTTAAAACATAACTATTGAACTTCATTTCTTGTTTTGATAAGCATAAATAGATATATAGCCTGATTGTGACAATGCTTTCTAAACCAAAGAAGCTCTAGATGAATACATATTTAGCATATAATTCCTAGTCAGTATGTCTTTGGGAGAAAAGGTCCCATGTTTTCATATAAATCATGTCTACTTCTCGATCCTGTACCAGTTTTCATAAAATGCAAAACCATATAAAATTTAATTATGTTGATAACTTAGAAAAATTGTTATATATTTATTGTTATATCCTTGACTTTAAAATATATCATCTATATGGGGTTAGCATTTATCAGGTCATGAGAGAGCCTAATAATGATTATTGAGAGAAAATTATGTTTTCAGTAACAGAGTTAAGATTTTCTTTAATTTCTACATATTTCATGAAATCATACAATGTGAATTCCTTGGGGTTTATGTCCCAAGTGTCAAACAGTTACAGATTAAGCAATGAACAATATTATGAAATAAATCTCCAAGTTTCAGTCTTTTACATGACTCCTCTTTATTCTTTACAAGTAGATTGCAGTGACTAAAATATTAGTATTTGTGTACTCTATTGAATACTATTTCACTGATTAATTGCTACTGTAGTTGGGAAGATTATGAAAACCTTTTAATTTTGAGGTAAGCTGTACATATAGTTTATTAATTATTTCAAAAACATTATCAAAAATGGATAAAAGGAAAGACTCTATTTTGGTGAGTTACTTTAAAATAGTCTATGTTTTCAGTCTATGGATATACAGGGAAGGGTAAACTGATTTGAGCTGAAAAGAGAAATATGTTCCTATTTTATGTAGTGATACATATTTGGTATTAAACTTGAAGTTTATTGTTCCTTTCTACTGTACTGAATTTAAAACTCTTTTCATACTGTGAAGTACTCTGCAAAAACTTAAACCAATAAGTATCTAAAAGTTTGTCCTCATGAATTTAGATGAAGAGTATAAAAAAAGTAAAATCCACTAAAAATAACACAATATATGAGGTAGGTTATATAAAACTGATTATAATAGTTGAAAATAAAAATGGAACAGTAGTAAAAATTCTGTAATTGATACAGATAAAGCAGTTTTCTTAGAAGAGCTGTGTACAAAGTTTGTGAGAAAACAGAATATAAACTATCAAGCAATAATTTTTTCAAAGAGGATATAAAATTAAAATGTCTCTAAAAGTCAATGTTGGCCTGTTGAAATATTATTCAATTATTACATTTATTTTACTTCATTTTTTTCTTTCCTTTCTCCAAATACTCTTAAACTCCTCCATGTTATTTTTCAAAATCATGATTTCTTTTTATATTGTGTGTTCATGCCTTTTATCTACACCCTTGGGAAGCATAGGTAGGTTTAGTTTTCTAAGTTTAAAGCTAACTTTGTCTAGTGAATTTCAGACTATCTATCTCTATATAATGGGACCCTGATTTTGTTTTTTGTTGTGTTTTATTTTCAAACAATGAACATACTGATAAGAATGAAGAAAATCATTTGGGTTTTTGTGTTTGCTTATTTGTTTTTGATACTTTTTTTACATTTCAAATGTTTTCCCCTTTCCAATCTCCCCTTTGGAAATCCCCTATTCCATCCCCTTACCCCTGCCTCAATGAGGATACTCCCCCAGCCACCCACCCACTCGTGTTTTTCCTCCCTGTCATTCCCCTAAACTGGGGCATTTAACACCCTCAGGCACAAGGGCCTCACCTCCCACTGATGGCCAAAAGGGCCCTTCTCTGCCACATATGTGGCTAGCACCATGTGTATTCTTTGGTTGGTGGTCCAGTCTGGGAGCACCGAGGTGTCTGACCAGTTGACACTGTTGCTTCCTACATGGGGTTGCAAATTCCCTCACCTCCTTCAATCCCTTCTCCAATGCCTACATCCGGGACTCCATGCTCAGTCCAAAGGTTGCTGTGAATTTATTGTAGTGTGTGCAAAGCAGTATTAATTTGTGAATTTTATAAAATAATGTCAAACTTTTGGAAATCGGTGTCTTTACAATTAAGCGAAACATAGATTATTTGATAAGAGAGTAAAGACCCTTTAATCAAAATGACATGAAGTTGGTAATAACAGAGAAAATAGCACGGAAAGCACATAATGTTATCTCTTTTATTTGGTGATCATTGATGTGGAGTATTTTCCCATAGCCATGCCAATAAGCAGCATAATCAATAAGCACTAGAGAATAATAGGAAAGCATTAAAAACTGTTGATGTAACACTGGCATTAGGGGAAGCATTAATGTACATATAGATCCAGAAGTGAATCTTAATCTTAGTTCTATAAGGAGATAAGATATAGCTCTACAGGTCTTTTTTGTTTCATTTTTAAATGCTATAAAATCAGCATGATTTATTCCCTGTATTTATCTACCAAAGTCTTTTGTTATCTACTGTGATCAACTTCAAAGAATATATCAGTTATTGTACAAAACTTTCCCATCATAATATTTCAGCAATGATTGTTTTAAAAGTCTTGATTACATTTTTCTTATTTCTATTTCACTTTGTATTATTCTCAGCACTAGAAAATGACATGACTGAAATATACACGTAGAGTGTGGACAGCTAAAGCTTTTCTGAGTGTTCCTACTTTTTAGATAGTTTTATAATGTGGGCTATTTCTTTTCAATGCTTGGCATAATTTTTAATGCTCTAATCATACTTCAGCTATTTTAATATTTCCTTAGAAATGGGATATACCTATGTGTTCTTCAATAGATAATGAAAATGCAGTATATACAAACAATAAAAGTTTATTTAGCTGTAACAAATAATAAAATTATGTTTTTCTTCTTGTATTGAGATATTCTCAGTATTTGTTTATAAGTGCCTCAAAATCATGAATTTTCTACATCACAATCCTGAATTCAGAGGTACAGGTATTCAGCTTCATAATGCCCTTATACCAATTCAAGATAAGGAGCTGATGAAGAAAGTTGTTTATGTATTCTGAGATGCAAATTATCTAGTGTAAGAAAACAAGTAAAAGAGCAAAAGAAAAAAGGAGAGAAGATCAGGTTGTGAAGGAGGGAACAAAGACAAAAGAACAAGTAGAAAGCTATTTCTTTAGTTAAAAGGAAGAGTAGGCATTGTGGCTTGAACTATTTGTAAATATACATGAAAATACATTAGGAGTCTAACTATTCAGGGACATTCAAAATAAAACATAAGGCTCATAAAACCAAATATTAGAAATAAATATCAATAATAAGAAATTTAATATTCTATGGTATACATTTAAATATAAAATTAATTATACTCAGTGTTTGGGAGTCTATGGTCACAACATTTAAAAATGGTGCACAGGTATGAAGAATCTAACTATTGAGAAAATAGTGGAGAATTTGCTAATAAAGAGAGAATTCAAGAAATGTAAATTAAATCTGCTTTGCCTTGTTTTGAGATCAGATAATTTACTTAGGTCATTTAATTAACATATTTTGTAATTATTCTGGGTGGTCTTTCTGCAATGACTATTGAAGAACATTTATGTATATGATTTTATCAAAATTATCTATGCTACTAATCTAGTGGGAGCAGATTATTATCAGAGGCTTTTCAAATTGTGTAGTTTCAAGACAGTAGAAGTAATCTAAGTTCAAAGATAAGATTTTCTCACCAACATATATGACTGAATGAATAAATTTCAAAGAGGTCAAATAAACTCCATTGCCATTGGTATTATGATTTTATAGATAATAGTCTATCCTAGAATATAATAGTGACTTGGATTAAGGTAAGTTATTTGTTGTTAGGGACAAGATAAAAAAAGGAATCAGTTCTCTACATACCCAACATAAACAACTGTAGTTATTACCTAATATCTCTGAGGAATATATAGAATAGTCACATTATTTAACCTTGAAGCTGATTCATTTTCTCTCATGCTATGCTTTTAAGTTAGCCACATGACTGAAGCATTTACAATCATTTCAAATTAAATATTATATATTTTAAAAATAGATTCTTACATTTTTAAGGCTAAATTATTTATTTTTGTTTCTAATTGCTAACAAATAGCTGGTTATATCCCCTTTTAATATATGAACCCATTAAATAAATAATTTGATAAAGGTAAGAAATGTGAAAAATTGAAGATGTTTCCAGTATTCTTCCACTTTTGGAAGACATTTGTAACCACATGTTGGGTATTTAGTTTGTGCAGACATTTCCTAACTTGGACTAATGGCTGCCGCAACCTTCTAAGTGCTTACATAACTTTGCAATATGTTTCTGATGACTATAATGATATTTTATAATGAAGTATTCTAGCATCAAATTAATGGATATATTATTTACATATGAATATAAGTGATGAGTACTACATTTTAATTACAGATGAGAAAAATACAATAGTGGAGAACAAAGGACATTGTCCTAAATTGATAATCACTGACTGGCCATATAAGAATCTAAAACAAGTCAGAACTTGCACAAATGGAGTATGTTCACATTTGACTTCATAATTTATGGTGAGCCTCACATGAATTTCTATTGCTCCACTCTCTCAAGTTCCATTAATTTTCATTTGTGTCTTCTTTCTCTTTATAATCTGCAAAGTGATGGCCTATGAAGTCATGAACCAGAGTTCTGCAACCACATTCATCTTGGTCGGATTTTCAGAATATCCACAGCTCCAAGTACCCCTCTTCCTCCTGTTCTTGACCATGTACTCTGTGACATTGATGGGGAACCTGTGTATACTTGTGGTTATAAGGATTAATCCCAAACTTCATACGCCCATGTACTTTTTCCTTAGCCATCTTTCATTTTTGGATATATGTTATTCTAGTGTATTCACACCCAAACTTTTGCAGATCTTGATCATGGAAGATAGGACCATTTCTTTCAAAGGATGCATGATACAATTTTTCTTTATTTGTACATTCGTGATTACAGAAATGTTCATGTTAGCAGTGATGGCCTATGACAGGTTTGTGGCTGTTTGCAATCCCCTACTCTATACAGTTGTAATGCCTCTTCAGTTCTGTGCTGTGCTAGTAGCTGGGACATACATAATTGGTGGACTGTGTGCTGTGATACTTATATATACTCTTTTGCAACTATCCTATTGTGAACATGGAATCATCAATCACTTTGGCTGTGAGTACTCTGCTGTCATCTCTGTATCTTGCTCTGACTCCTCCTTTAGCCAGATGACATGCTTAGTCACTGCTATAGTTAGTGAATCTTCTAGTGTCCTGATCACTTTAGCCTCATATGTTTTTATAGTTGTCACTATTGTAAAGATGCCTTCCAAAGGAGGACTACGAAAAGCCTTCTCCACCTGTACATCCCACCTGACTGCCATAACAATCTTCCATGGGATCATACTCCTCCTGTACTGTGTTCCCAACTCAAACAGCTCACGGCTCTTTGTCAAAGTGGCGACTGCTCTTTATACAGTCATGATCCCCATGCTGAACCCTCTAATCTATAGCCTTAGAAATAAAGATGTGAAGGACACAGTCAGGAGACTTATCAGCTCAAAACTGCACTCTCACTTGACATAATTATGAATATTGTAGGGTTTGTGTGTGTGTGTGTGTGTGTATGTGTGTGTGTGCATGTGATGGTGAGATATAGGGAGAAGCACATACCAAGACAGAGACATAATGAGAGGCAAAAAGAGGTGAGATGGGAGGTGGGAGAATGTAATAATATTCTTAGTTCACATAGACTTACATTTTTTTTTCTATTTTGTATAAATATAGTGCAATTTGACCAACTAACTCTAATCAATTTCAGAATAGGGAATATTTAGGAACGTCTCTTCTAGACACCATGGATGGTGAATGCTAGGATTCAGAAGTGTAAAAGCATAATTCATTGCTTACATTATTTTTTTAGCATGCAGATGGTCTTATAAGAATTCTTTACATGCAGATGATAGCAATTTGTACAGAATCCATACTCGTGTTCAGAATTCACAAGTTGTCTCAGTGCTATGTTGTGTAACTTTTACTTTTGCTTTAATTCGTTATCTCATCTCATAAAACAATCCTATATGTGTTTGCATTTTATATTATAAAAACATCATCTCATATTAAGAAAACCAATAAATCAAAACTACTGTCTCTATTCCTCACCGATTTTAGATAACAATATACTGTGTTTCAATGTGGAGGCAAAAATGATATTAATTAAGTGATCCATTTTCATGGAATAGTACCTAAGTCAGTTATTCAGAGACATAAATCATATTACTAATTCTTATCTTGGATTGTGAATTATCATCACCCTGTGTCTATTACTAAGAAGTTAATCATATATGGATCTACTTCATTGATGGAACAAAGATGATAAATATCATTTATATTTTTTTGTCTTTTCTAAATTTTTTTCTTTCAGTGGTAGGATTTACATCACTAAGGTAGATCTTATCTACATGCTTCTTCTTTTAGAGCTGCTACTGCAGTCATGTTATCAAGACTTAGCATTAGTTTTTAGCTCCCTCAAGAATATATATCTAATACCATTTCTGAAAGTTTAAGAGCTGTTGATCTTCTTACAGAGCTGACACTGTTGTAAGAGATTTTAAGTGTCATTGTCAGATTTTTTTCACAAAAATATTATTTACTTTTTTTTAATCATAATCAAAATAAAAGAACTTTAGGAATATATAAATTTAATTCCTGAGTAGAACCATAGTGGAGCATTGCCACTGTCTATTTTGTTTTGTTTTGTTTTGTTTTGTTTAACACAGGTTCTATGAGGCCTTGGCTATCCTCAAACTTGCTTTGTAGAAGATGTTGGCTTTGAACTCAGATATGTGGTTGCCTCTGCCTTCTAAGTGCAGGAATTAAAGATGTGTTGGGGAAGGATTGAGAGGCCCCGGAAGAGGATAGAAACTCTACAAGAAACCCAACAGAGTTGAGTAACCTGGACACTTGCGTTCTCTCAGAGACTGAACCACCAACAAAAAAGCATACATGGGCTTGACCTAGGCCCCCTGAACATATGTAGTAGATGTGCAACTTGGTTTTCATGTAGGCCCTGAACAACTGGAATGGGGACTGTCCCTAATGCTGTTGCCTATCTGTGTAATCTTTTCTGTTAGCGTTGATGTCTTGCCTGGTCTCAGTGGGAGAAGTGTCTAGCCCTTTGGAGATTTCATGAGCCCAGGTGGGGGATACCTGGGGGAAGGGGGTCCCACTCTCTCAGAGGGGAAGGGGAGAAGGGTTGGGGTAAGGAACTGTGGAAGAGGCATCAGGACTGGGGACAGAGATAAGGATGTAAAGTGAATTTTAAAAAAAAGTGTCCAGCTGATTTCCAGTAAATAAGTATTTTAATAGCCAATTGTTGAGGAATCTCTCATTCTTAGCACTAACCAGCAGATGTCAGTTAACCTAAAGCACAAAATATTTAATTAAAAAAGCACAATTTTTATTCTATTAAGGTAATGAAATCTGCTGTATGTATTACAAATATCTCATTTTTTAAATGACTGGAATATATCTCAAAGTCAGAGTGCTTCTGTTGATCCTGTATCTTGGGGAGAGATTAGTAGTGAAAACACAATAACAAAATACAGTTTTTGAGATAGGCTAAGTTTCTATTTTCATATAAACTTAGCATGTTCCTACTTTATAAACACCTCCATTTCTGTTAACCTCTGATGAAAGCAATTTGGTATATTTAGATTTTACACATATATACCTTTACAACTCAACTATACCTCAGTAGAATAAATTTTCTACACAGAATAGCCTTTCATGAATAAGAAGTATAAATTAACAGAAGACAAAATTTAAAATATAAAGATAATTCAATAATAAAATTGAAATGATGAGGAACAAGTAAACAGTAATTCTGGAAATATGGTCAATAAATTGAACACACAAACACTGTGAAAATCATAATCAACATAAAGTGTAATATAAACACTGAATTCTAGAGAAAGATGAAAAGATTAAAACAATAATATTGTCAGAAATATAGAAGGAAAAGTACAAAACATCCGTTCCAAACTCTGCTATTATTTCAAGCGATCAAATATGAGATTCTGTGTCACAGAAAGAGCTGAGGTGTAATAAAAGTTATCCCTTGATTATCTAATTATGGAAAAATTCCATGAACCTACAAAGAGAAATTAAATCATATATAGTATATTTAAAATTTACAGCTAGCTATGTTAATTATTGAGACAATCATTTATTAATAATTGGGTAGCCAGTTGTTTAATTTTAGGCCACCAGAGGCATAAGCAAATGGATCTCCATGATTTCAATGCTGATTTACAAAACAAGTTCAGTGAAATCATGTCTCAACAAACAAGCAAACAAAAAACAAAGCAAAAATGTAAATAAAATCAACAACAAAAATATTCACTAGATGAATTTAAATAACAAACCATTCACAATCTTATCGCAGTATTTTTATTTTTTTAATTTAAATAACTCTTATTCTTCTTTTGTATGTCTCCCATAGTTTCCTCTCTCTCTACTATTCCAAGTACTTTCTCCCTTCTCTCCCAGATACACTCTTCCTCCATTTCCGTTCAGAAAAGATTTACAATAAAACTAGGCACAAACTCGAATATCAGGACTGAGCAAGGCTAGGATTCCAAGGGCAGACAAAAGAGTCAGAGACACCTCCAATACCACTGTTAGGAGTACCATAAAGATCAAAAATACCATCCTAACAACTATAACATATATGCAGAGGACCTAGTGCTAACCCGTGCAGGCTTTAACACTTGCACCATGTTTGATGTTTTAGTCTCTGTGAAGTCCTATGAGTCTTGTTTAGTTGATTCTGTGAACTGTGTTCTGGTGTCCTAGACTCCTCTGGCTCTTACAATTCTTCCTCCTTCTCTTCTATGGATGACTGAAATCTGTTGAAATATGGATTAGACATTTATTCTAATGTGATACTAGAAGTGTCTCTGCCTTATATTTTACCTTATATATTTTATCCATCATTACCCAGATTTATGTTCAGTTCATTTTTTTCTGTACAATTTGTATTTATGGATATGTAACAGCCTGCTTCCTTTCTTACCCTTTGTATGGAGTTTTCAATTTCAGGTATCTTTAAAGTTTGGAGAAATTTGGAATTCTTGAAATGGCCTGAATGACTATAATGTAAAACAGGAAGTCAGGTTCATATATTAAATTTCTGTACTAAAACGGGTTTGCTATGAAGCAACACATATTTTAAAATGCACTTCTGATTGTGGAACATTGGCATTGACAAATATTGGAGACAATCCATGTAATAAATAGATCCTGAGATGAAGGGAGGATTCAGCCATTTATTTATTTGTTTCTTTTCTAAAGAGAGACAGATATTGAGAAAGGGAGGGTTTGAGTGGTTGGGGAGGTAGGGAGGATTTGGGAGGGATTGAATGATTAAAAACAGTGAGCCAAATATTGTCTAAAAACATTTAAATTTTTAAAAATTAAAAAGTAACAATCGAAGTAAAAAGCTCAATTCACAACCTAAATGTAAAAAATAGATCTTTATTCTAGTGCCCAGAATCTGTTGTTGTGACATTCTATTTAGTTATGTAATGTATTTTCTCTACATACATCATTAAAAAAAAATTTCCATGCTTTACAAATTCAAGATTGTCTTCTGTGTCATACAATTGGTGTTAATGGACTTATAGGTTATGTATCATTGATTGAAAAGTTGATAGTATTTTATATTTATCTTCAATTTGTAAAATAATATGGAAATAATATCAACTTTATTCTACTAGTTTCACCCTTAAAATGACAGCATATCACAAAAACATTGATTCTAACACAACACAAAGTTAATATTCAGCCACCAGATTTTTGTTGTTAAAAAGAAACAAATATATTCCCCAAGAGTTGACTAAAGCAACTATGAGTGTTTATAGATGTTTGGGATTTGAGAGTTGAATAGCTTGTTCAGCATTGCCTGTGTGGCCTTTGTTAAATCACTTTTGCCTACTTGTCTTTATTTAAAGCAATAATCATAGTTTTTTTTCAAAATATTAAAATTATCCTGGAAGAGTCAGGGCCATATTTATTTGCAGGTTATGAGTTGAATAAAGTACTGTGGCTCAGCCCCAAAAAGAGTGTGCTGATTTTTAAAGTTACAAGTTAGTGATCATGGAGTAATGATCAATATTGCAAAAATGTTGATGTTTTTAATTACTGACAAGCCTCCAGGCACTCTTGTGACCCATTATCTAGATTATGTTAGTCTCTGACCATGTGCTATGAGGGATTGCCTTACTTGGGTTAGTTGGGATGAGCAATAGGTTCCTAGGTGATGTTGTAGTACACTTTAAAAAAAGAGGAAGTGAGCTGAACACCAGGATTTATTCAGTCTACTTCTACCATGATAGACTGAACTTAGAATGCACAATTCAAAACAAAGCCTTCCTCAAGTGCCTTTGTAAGGTATCTTTCAGAAACAAGACAAGGAACAAATAACAGTAGTACAGAGGTGTTGTAGCACAGCCTCCTTTCTCTCCAAATATATCAAGATCACCCCTTGGAGATGTTGAATTAGTTAAGATTAGTTTCTTAGACTGGAGGAGATCACAATAGTCATGGGGTGGTCTGTCTTTGAATTCTTTTAATTGTCCAAGACTTTTGAAGGAGAAATGAATAAAAACCCTTATGAGACAGGTTAGTAGACTTTAGGGGACCAATGTTAATGAAACAGTCATAGCTATAATATATTAACCTAGTTTTATAAAGCTCTGTATATGGTATTATACTCCATCATTTAATACAGATTTTTAAAACTATTTAAAATTAACAATAAAACTTTAGTGTGTTTATTGCAGAAGTTGAAATGGATCAACAAATGTTTACATTGCACAAAGAAAAAAATTAAGGCAATTAGAAAATTCATTCTTTAAGTGGTTTTTAGAGATTATTTATCATCATTATCATCATTATTATATATTAAACACCATAATTTTGGAATTAATGGCATGTCTTGTTTATTTTTATATATTAATGATTTTGATTGCATATGTACATGAATTAAGTATTTGGTAATATGGAAGAAACAAAGATTTTTGGGCATGTACTTTGTTAAAATTTCATAATTGTTCTATATCTCATTGCTAAATATGCATTTTGTGCTTTTTTCTTCTGATATTTCCTTTTTATTGATTGCACTTGTTCTTTGAAAATGTCATGTGGTTATATGAGACACTTTTTTTTTACTTTAAGATTGTAATCATTGCAATTTTGTTGGCTAACAATTTTTATTTTACTTTTTGACCATTTACTTTTTAATAATTTATTTTATTTTATATTGGTCATTTTATGTTTTACATTTCAAATGTTATCCTCCTTCTCAGTTTCCCCTCCACAAGCCCCCTAACCTCTCTTCCCTCCCCTGCCTCTATGAGGTTGCTCCCCTACCAGCCTACCCACTCCTTTCTCAGCACCCTAGCATTCCTCTATCCTGGGTCATCATGCCTCCACAGGACCAAGGGGCTCCCCTCCCAGTGATGTCAAATAAGGCAATCCTCTGCTACATATACAGCTGGAGCCATGGGTACCCCACACACTCCCATGTACTTTTTGGTTGGTGGTTTAGTCCTTGGGAGCTCTGGGGGTTCTAGTTGGTTGATATTCTTCTTCTTCCTATGAGGTTGCAAACCTCCTCAGCAACTATAGTCCTTGCCCTAATATTTTTAAAGTACTGATTCTAGTTTCAATAATAGTTTTTAAAAACATTCTTATCATTTCATGTCTTTTTAGGTGCAATTATTTATTTTTTAAGATTCATGAGTTATAAATTAATTATTCATTCCTTTACTTAAAATTAAATACTAAAAATATTTTTGATACCACATTCTCATGCTGTATTATTCTAATCTACTTTAATTAATGTTATATTTTTTCTGAGATATTTGTATGTGAAGGAGGGCAGAGTGCATGGGTGCATATGATGTATGTGTATGTGAATCTGTATTCATGACTATGAATCCAGGTATACACATGCCTTTGTATGTGTGGATGTCAGAGTCCAATTTTTTGTGTTCCTCACTTTCTACCATGAAGGAGACAGAGTTACTGTGCAGTTTGCTGCTGCACACACCATGCTGCTGCCACATAAGCTTCCAGAGAATCTCCTGTTCTACCTTCATCTCATCATTGGGCCATTGGTATAGCAGTGGTATGCATGGTAGCAACCTTAGATTTTTAAAATATATATTTCTTTTATTTTTGAGATTATAATATAAATATATATTTCAGTCTTTCCTTCTCTCACTGAAAACCCTCTCGTATGCACCTCCCTGCTCTCTTTCAAATTAATTGCTGTCACATGCTTACATGTATGTGGTTATACATTTTTAGTCCTAATTACATAGATACAACTGCTAAGTCTGTACAATGTTATATGTTTCTATGCTTTTAATTCTTGTGTAACCAGTTGATATATTTTTCCCAGGGTCACTCTATTTCTCCCACTCTCAGCATTACTTTCTCCCCATTCATCAATGAACTCTTTCTTTGCAACAGATGGAGAACACATCACAGAACACCTGTTCTTTTATTTGTGTTTTGCGAACTTAAGCTCAAGCTGTCAGGCATGCGTGACAAGTAATTATTGACTAAGTCATCTTCCCAGTCCTTTTAGTAAACTTTTTATTATTATTTTATTATATCTGAAAGCACATCAGGTACACTCAACTCCAATTCCTTAATAAATGAAATAATTTATCCTTTTAAAATTATTTAAACAATAAAATTGTTTGTAAACAATAGAATAGATTTCTAGATTTATATTCCTTTAATGTCTGCCCTGCCATTCTGCATAACAACTTGAAATATTTCTTTCTAAAGTATTCCTTCTTAAATATATTTCCAATAAAATAGTATTTTCTTCTCAATTGCTCTAGTGTCTTTTATAGCACACATAATCTAAGTTCCTGTACATAAAACATACCCATAGGTGGGTGAGTTCATTTCTAGATCTTCAATTATATACCATTGATATTCCTGCCTGTCTCTGTGCAAATTCCATACAATTTTGATCACTATTGGTCTGTAATACAGCTTGAGATCAGGGATAGTGATTCCTCCAGAATTTCTTTTATTGTTGAGAATAGTTTTCATTATCCTGGGGTTTTTTTGTTTTGTTTGTTTTGCTTTGTTTTTTATTCCAAATGAATTTGCAAATTGCTCTTTCTAACTCTATGAAGAATTAAATTGGAATTTTGATGGGAATTGCATTGAAGTTGTAGATTGCTTTTAGCAAGATGAACATTTTTACTATATTAATCTGACAATCCATGAACATGGAGAGCTTTCTATCTTGAGAGTTCATCATTTTCTTTGTTCAGAGACTTGAAGTTCTTCTCATATAGATCTTTCATTTGCTTGGTTAGAGTCACACCAAGGTATGTAATATTATTTGTGACTATTGTGAAGGGTGTTGTTTCCCTAATTTCTTTCTTATCCTGTTTATCCTTTGAGTAGGGGAAGTCTATGATTTGTTTGAGTAAATTTTCTATCCAGCTACTTTACTGAAGTTGTTTATCAGGTTTAGGATTTCTCTGGTGGAATTTTTGGGCTCACTTAAGTATATTATTATATCATCTCCAAATAGTGATATTTTGATTTCTTCTTTTTCAATTTGTATCACTTTGACTTCCTTTTGTTGTATAATTGCTCTACCTAGAACTTCAAGTACTATATTGAATAGAATGAGAGAAAACAGGCAGCCTTGGCAAGTCCCTGATTTTAGTGGGATTGCTTCAAGTTTCTGTTTATTTACTTTGATGTTAACTCCTGGTTTGCTGTATTTTGCTTTTAATATATATATATATATATATATATATATATATATATATATATATTGAAATCATGATATTTCCAAGACTTTTAACGTGAAGGGATGTGGAATTTTGTCAAATGCTTTTATAGCATCTAATGAAATGATCATGTGGTTTTTTTTCTTTGAGTTTGTTTATGAAGTGGATTACATTCATGGACTTCTGCATATTGAACAATCCCTGCATCACTGGGAAGAAGCATACTTGATTGTGATGAATGATCGTTTTGATGTGTTCTTGGATTTGGTTTGTGAGAATTTTATTCAGTATTTTTGTATCAATGTTCATAAGGGAAATTGGTCTGAAGTTCTCTTTCTTTGTTTGGTCTTTGTGTGGTTTAGGTATAAGCATAATTGTGGCTTCATAGAATGAATTGGGTAGTTTTCCTTCTGTTTCTATTTTGGGGAATAACTTGAAGAATATTGGTATTAGGTCTTCATTTTAGGTCTGATAGAATTCTCCACTAACCCCATCTGGTCCTTGGTATTTGATAAAGGAGCTAAAACCATCCAGTAGAAAAAAAGATATAATTTTTAACAAATGGGTCTAGTTCAAGCAAATCGACCCATTCTTACCTCCTTGTACAAAGCTCAAGTCCAAGTGAATCAAGGTACTCCACATAATACCAGATAAACTGAAACTTATAGAGGAGAAAGTGGGGAAGAGCCTTGAACACATGCACACTGGGGAAATTTTCCTGAACAGAGCAACAATGTCTTATGCTCTAAGATCAAGAATCCACAAATGAGACCTCATAAAATTGAAAAGCTTCTGTACAGCAAAGGACATTGTCAATAAGACAAAATGGCAACCAACAGATTAGGAAAAGATCTTTACCAATTCTATATTTGATAGAGGACTAATATCCAATATATAACAAGGACATATACTCCACAATGTTCACAGAAGCCTCATTTATAATAGCCAGAATCTGGAAAGAATTCAGATGTCCTTCAAAAGAGGAATTGATATAGAAAAATGTGGTACATTTACACAATGGAATACTACTCAGCTATTAAAAACAATGAATTCATGAAATTTGTAGACAAATGGATGGAACTAGAAAATGTCATCCTTAGTGAGGTAACCGAATCATAAAAGAACACACATGTTATGCACTCACTGATAAGTGGATATTAGCCAAAGAGTTCTGAATACCCAAGATTCAACTCACAGACCACATGAAACTCAAGAATAGTGAAAACCTAAGTGTGGGTGCTTTGGTCCTTCTTAGAAAGCGGAATAAAATACTCACTGGAATCAAATACAGGAAACAACATTTAGAACAGAGACTGAAGGAAAGGCCATTTTAGAGACTGCCCACCTGAAAATCTATCCAGTATACAATCACCAAACCCAGACACTAGTGTGAATATCAAGGATTACTTGTTGAAAGAAACCTGATATATAGCTGTCTCCTGAGAGGCTCTGCCAGAACCTGACAAATACAGAGGCAAATGCTCACAGCAAACCACTGGACTGAGCACTGGGTCTCCAATGGAGGAGTGAGTGAAAGGACTGAAGGATCTGAAGGGATTGGCAACCCCACAGGAAGAACAACAATATCAACCAACCAGAATTCCGGAGCTCCCAGGGACTAAGCCACCAACCAAGGAGTACATATGGAGGGACCCATGGCTCCAGCCTCATATGTAGTAGAGGATGTCCTTGTCAAACATCAATGGGAGAGATCCTTGGCTTTATGGATGTCCCAGTGTAGGGGGATTTTGAGGGCAGGGAGGAGGTAGTGGGTGGGTGGGTGGGGAAACATCCTCATAGAAGCAAGGGGAGGGAGGATGGGATAGGGGATTTTGTGGAGAGGGCAGAACCAGGAAAAAGGATTACATTTGAAATGTAAAGAAAGGAAATATCGGGCAGTGGTGGTGCACGCCTTTAATTCCAGCACTTGGGAGCCAGAGGCAGGTGTATTTCTGAGTTCGAGGCCAGCCTGGTCTACAGAGTGAGTTCCAGGATAGCCAGGACTGTACAGAGAAACCCTGTCTCGAAAAAAAACAAAAAACAAAAAACAAAAAACAAAAAAACAAAACAAGAAAAAAATAAACAAAAAATAATTTGGGGCTGGAGAGATGGCTCAGTGGTTAAGAGCACTGACTGCTCTTCCAGAGGTCCTGAGTTCAATTCCCAACAACCACATGATGGCTCACAACCATCTGTAATAGAATCCGATGCCCTCTTCTGGTGTGTCTGAAAACAGAGACAGTGTACTCATACATAAAATAAATAAATAAATAAATAAATAATTCTTTAAAAAAAAAAAAAGAAAGAAAAAGAAAGGAAATATCTAATAAAAAAGAGAAAAAATGTAAAAATACAATAAATAAATAAATGAATGAATAAATAAATAAATAATAAAATATATCTACAGCTTATGGAGTTTATCTGTTAAAGCTACAGTGAAATGACAGTTTTGAAGATGAAGATACTGTCAGCATGGCATAGTATTTACATTAACTTGCATTTAATTCTGAAAACTTTTGCAGAATAGTAATTTCGAAATGTAGCAAATTTGAAAAATTCATTTTTTCAAAAACATAGAAACTGCTGGAGACTGTTTTTGTTTCATATAGGAATCAAAATACCTCTCATTTTTTGCTTTTGCTTATCTAGTATCTACTTTCATACTAAGGATTATACAATATGCAAAAGATCAAAAGAGAAAAAAATACGCTGAAATCAATAGCCATTTTTGTGCGAAATTCCATTTGTTATAATGTAGCTATAGCAATAAACATTTTTATTTTATTTTATTTTGGTCAACATAAATACAGTCTCCACAAAATGTAATCTCTTTATCTTCATTCACATTTTTTCTAGAACATATTTTTCATTTTAATTCGTTTATTTATTTGTTTAATTTCATCACAAATGCTGTCCCCTCTAAAGTTTCCCCCTCATAGAATCTCTCCCTCCATCCTTCCTCCTTTTCATGTCTGTGAAAGTGGAGCCTCCCTGGGTATGCTCTGACCCTGGCTCATCAATTCTTTGCAGGATTAGGCACATCCTCTTCCACTGAAGCCACGTATCTGCTACGTATCTACCCAGTGCCTCTGACCAGCCCTTGTATGTTCTTCAGTTGGTGGCTTAGTCTCTGAGAGCTCCCAGGACTCCAGGTTAGTTGTCACTGTTGGGCTTCCTGTGGGATTCCTACTCTCTTTAGGGGCTTCAATCCTTCTGCCAACTCTTCCACGATGGTCTCCACCTCTGTGCAATGTTTTTCTATGGGTATTTATATCTGTTTCAGTTAGCTGCTGGGTAGAGGCTCTCAGAGGACAGTTATGCTAGGCTCCTGCCTGTAAGCCTAACAGAATATCATTAATAGTGTCACATATTGGTGCTTTCTTGTGGGATGTGTCTCAAATTGGGCCATTTCCTCAGTCTCTGCTCCATATTTTTTTTTTCATTTCTTTTAGACAGAACTTATTTTTAGCCAAAAGTTTTGTGGGTTGGATGGTTCTATCAGCCTACAGGAGGTAGGTAGTCTATCTGCCTCTTCAGGTTCCAAGTCCCTAGTGATAGGTATCTCAACTAAGTTCACCTGCATTGACTCCTGGGATTTTTCCTGATCGCAGGTCTTTAGGACTTCCCTTGATCATGGTTTTCCTTTCCCCAATGCCTATCAGATCTTCCCTAGAACCCCATCTACCCACCTCTAAATCTCTTCTTTCTCTCTCATTTTAGAGAACAAATAGGCAAACACACAAATAAAAAGAGCAAACAAATAAGCCATAGTAAAACTTAATGAAAAACAAAAGAAACATATGCATAGTTGTTTAATGTTTTCTTCAGACATGAATATTAATATAGTAATGATTTGAATGTTATTGTGTTCTTAATAAGAGAAGAGGGAGTTCTCTCTAATTATGTTTGCTTCAGTTTGTGATTATAACCTATTAGGATTCTCCAGGGTCTAAATCCCTAATGTAGAGCAGTTATATGTTAGTATATAAAATGTGCATAAAGCATTATTTCATGGCCCAGTCAAGAGCACCAATATGTGCCTCAAACCATTACTACTTTGAAAAATGGTAGTTTATTGAATTGTTTGTGAAAATTTACTATTGTCATTAAAGAAATGCCTTACTTGGCATATAGGACCATTTTAATTTTGAGCAATATTGTGCATACCACTTACAATGAATAGCAAGGACATAATTTAAAACTTACAATAAGAACATCTGTATCTGGTGAATACTTTACATTTGGGATATATTTGTACATGTTTACGTCACATTAATTTTGTAAGGAAAAGCTGATACAGAATGAGAAAGAGTAACATCTGCTTATTTGACTAAAGGTATGTATTTTGATGCTAAACAAACTGGGATGAGCTCTGATATAATCTTACTAGTTTACTCAAAGCTTCTACTCAGCTCCTAAATCCAAATGCCCCAAAAGGCCACGATTTAAGAATAAACATTTTAACATAATTTTTTCAGAAATTACTGTATATACTGTTTATATAGTACCAATGTACAGTTATTCTTTTCAGTTTGTGAGCTTACAAACATATGTACATACATACATACATACAACATTCATGCATGCGTATGTGTGTGTGTGTGTGAGAGAGAGAGAGAGAGAGAGAGAGAAAGAGAGAGAGATATGAAGAAATAGTTTTATTTTTATCAGTTCCCTACTCTGTTTCTGTCTGTCTCTGTCTCTCTGTCTGTCTCTGTCTCTCTGTCTGTCTCTGTCTCTTTGTCTGTCTCTATCTCTGTCTCTGTCTCTGTCTCTCTCTCTTTCTGTGTGTGTGTATGTGTGTGTGTGTACATATGTTTGTATGAAATGAGTGTAGGTGCTAACAGGAATCTGAGGAGGATTACAGATTCCCTGAAGCTGAAGATACAGGTGGTTATGAGTTGTCCCATGTGTGTGCAGGAAAATGAACTCTTTCCTCCTAGAGTAGCCACAGCATTCTTAATCACTGAGCTGTCTTTACAACAACAAATTAGAAATGTAGGACTATAGATAAGGATTTATCATATTATCTAAATTATCAATGGATACATAAATGTCTCCTATGATGACTGATATCATTGGTACTTAAAAAATTAGTAAATTATTCAATGCAAATATACCACTGTTGAAATCATGTGTTAGATTTCTCTTCAGTCATGATACATACTGTTATACAAACACTGATATTTAAAAATGAACTGAGCAAGAAAAAATATTTATTTGATCTATGATTTTTGTTACTTTTTATTTTGCTTATTCTTGAACTTATTCATAAACTACACATAATGATACAATACCAAGTTATAGGACAAAACCTTCATATATTGTATACTATTAAAGTAATGCAAAGATCATCAAACTCCTGAAAAAGCAGCCACTTATCATCAATACATCTAAATACATCATTTGCACTTTGGAAAAAAAACTACATATTATTTTTATTCATGGTCACCTGACTTTGCACCTGCACCAAGAAACTGTCACTCCTCTCTCAATGGAATGTGCTATCTTGCCATATCACCTTCCTTAGTTTCTGCTTCTAGTAACTTCCACACCATTGTGACTTTCTTTGGTTTATATTAAGTTCCATGGTGATGTTGGTATATTTTCCTCTGTCCTTTAGAAATTTTTGTATGAATGTGGTTCATTTTCAAATCTGGTTTTTGAATTTCCTATTGAGATTTGTTTGTTTGTTTAATTTTTATTGGTTATTTTATTTATTTACGCTTCAAATGTTATCCCCCTTCTCTGTTTCCCCTCCTAAAATGCCCTATTCCCTCCCCTTTCCCTCTCCTTCTATGAGGGTTCTGTCCCACACACTCAGTCATTCAGCCTCACCGCCCTAGCATCCTCCTGCAGTGGGGCATTGAGCCTTCATAGGACCAAGGGCCTCCCGTCCCATTGATGCCAGATAAGGCAATCTTCTGCTACATATGCAGCTGGAGCTATGGGCCTCTCCATATGTCCTGTTTTGTTTGTGGTTTAGTCCTTGGGAGCTCTGAGGAGTCTGGTTGGTTGATATTGTTGTTTTTCCTATGGGGTTGCAAACCCCTTCAGCTCCTTCAGTCCTTCCCCTATGTCCTCCATTGGGGTTCCCAGTGCTCAGCCCGATGGTTGGCTGTGAGCATCTGCATCTGTATTAGTCAGGTTCTGGCAGAGCCTCTCAGGGCTCAGCTATATGAGGCTCCTGTCAGCAAGTGCTTCTTGGTCTCAGTAATAGAGTCTGGGTTTGGTGTCTGCAGATGGGATGGATCCTCAAGGGGGACAGTCTTTGGATGGCCTTTCCTTCAGTCTCTGCTCCACTTTTTGTCCCTGCATTTCCTTTAGACAAGAGAAATTCTGGGTTAATATTTTTGAGATGGGTGGGTTGCCCTATCCTTCAATGGGGGACCATACTTAACCACTGGATATGGTCTCTGCAGGTTCTATCTCCCGTTTGTCGGGTATTTTGGCTAACATCATCCCTATTGGATCATGGGATCCTCTTGCTTCCCTGGCATCTGTGACTTTCTACTGGCTACTTGTGGTTACTCATTCCCCACTGCTATACACCTCTGTTCAATTTCCTGTCCCTCTGTTCTTCTCCCCCATTTCCTCCCACACCTGATCCTGCTTCCCCTTTTCCTCCCCCCTCCTCTTTCCCTCCCATGTCCGTCCCTCCCTCTATCTCCCATGATAATTTTGTGATTTTTTTCAAAAGTTGCTTATGTGTTGTAGACAATAATTTACATTATATACACTGCATTTTCACTCACTTTGTAATTCTTTCATCCTAGTTTTACTTTTTCTTGTTATAAGGCTTTTATTTGAGTATATTCCTTTCTTTTTTCTTTGTGCCTTTGAAGGATTGAGACTCCTTTCCCATTACAGTGTCCTGAAATATATCTTCAATGATGATTCTGAATGTAAAATTTTATTGTATCTTGTTATATTTAGTTATTTAATATGATTAGACTAATTTTATAGTTGATAAGACAGAGTTCTAATTCTATCTTTGAGCATAGGAGCATATCATTTTCCTAGCACCATTTTTTGACAAGACCAACTTTATTCCTTTCATCTTTCTAGCAATTTGATATAAATTGTTTACTATGAATATTGGTGATTATTTTTTAATTGGATATTTTATTTATTGACATTTCAAATGGTAACTTGTTCCGTCTCTTGGTTTGTTTTATGCAGTGTTACTCCTGCATTGATAACCAGAATTTTGCAGTATATTTTAAAGTCATGGAGTTTGTCTTGAGCTTACCATTTCACTCAATATTACTGTGACTATTATAAGTCCATGCCCCCTCCCAATTCTGTCTGTTAGATTTAATGTTCAGCTAGATTAAGCTTATCACTGATTATTTGAATGGAGAAATGATTTCATTCTTTAACTGTTAGGAAGAACTCAGTAGAGGAACTCCTCCTGACCTTTTCTTGATGGGATATCATTTACTTCTTATAAAATGTCATTCTTTGATTTTGACTTGTTTAGAATTTCTATTTTATCTTGATGAAGAATTGACATGAAGCATATCTCCAAATTGTCCCTTTCTTCAGAAATACTTTGCCATATATATTGTCATACATCTTCTGATAAAAATCTCTAATGACTCATTGTGCCTGTGATGTTCTACACTAATGTTTCAATGTTTAGTTATTAAATTAATGGTGATAACAAATAACATGTAATTTATTTTAGTGAAAAGAACTGAGGTAAATGCCAAAGAAGTGAGAAGAGCTTTGATATAAAATCATAACACAAGATGGAGGACTGACAAGAAAAACAATGAGGAGATAAAGAATGTAAGTTCAAGATTAAATAAAAGTAAAACTTAAGAAATACTTGAGAAATATTGCTAGTGATCATTGAAAATGTATTTTACTTTTATCATAAACTCCCTTCCTTTCAGACATCTTCAAATTTTTATATTATCTTGGTTTAGGTTGCGATGATAACTCAATGTTTATAAGAGTATGATATGACCATACTAGGAATTATTTTTCACAGCAAGGTAAAGAAAATTTAAATTGAATTCATTGATTTACAAAAAAAGATATGCCATGGCTGGATTACCTGTACAGGAGAGTCAAAAAGGTCTCACACACAAAACTAGTGTCCAATCTTTATTGTAACACATGGTAATACTAATTACACTACCTGCCTGAGATAAATTCCATACTTCATGTAAGCTATAACATGATGTAGTCAAAAGGAAACATTGGATTTTTGCTTCCTTTCATGATAATCATGTTTACATAATTTCTACCTACAATCCCTGAACCAGATCTCAGGTATAACCATGTAAATTACTTGGTACTAAGACTCCTCATGGATAACTAAAACAAAAGTCCTTATTAACAAATAATATACATGTTTTAATTTTCTTTATCTACATGAAGAAAGGAATTCTGTTTGTTTAATATGAAAGCATATCTTTTCATTCCCTAATAGTTTCCCTTTTTGATTCTTAGAAATTGAGGTTAATTCTTTCCTGTCTGATGAGATATGCACTAAAGATGGTAATGTAAGCCGAAACAAGCCATTGTGAATCACTTAAAATGTCTCTAATTCCATCTTCATGAAATCAATTTTGGTGACTGAGAATCTTGGGCTTTCTAACTTGTTGGAAAGTGGAAATCTGAATTCAATAACAATTGAATAGCAATTGGCAATCAGTGTTCTTTCAAAGGCCACTTAAAATTATAAAATGTATATGATTTAAAAGTAGGTAACAGTATAATATTTGTAGACTAGATAAAAACAACATAGCACTGGGATATATGATACAGTCATGATGGATCAATTCTAGTAAATTCACCATTACATTCCAATATAGGTGATAAAAGTATTATGTCCAAGGCACTCTTCTGACATGATTGTATAACTAAAAAAAATTGTGTTTAATGCTTTTTGTCTTCAATATGTGCTTTATTGTAATAAAATTGCACACTAATAGGTAAAATGCACACTTTGACACATTATATATATATATATATGTATTAAATATATATATATAATTTGTAATTATAATAACTTTATCAGGTGCTACAGTTTAAATTCTAGATTGAAAAGGAAAACCCACATGACTGAAAATCAAAAGCAATGAAAATAGTACCAATCAGAAGTTGATGTAATAAGATTCCATTTGAAGAATGAATGAGATGAACAACCTCTTGCTTTCAATAGACCTAAGCTAGAAATCTACCAAATCATAATCTACTTCTTTGCTACTTTAAATCATGCTCTTTTACATTTTTTTTTTCAGTGAAGGATCATGATGCTTGATTTGAGAAATGAAAGTTCTGTGACCATGTTTATCCTTTTGGGTTTTTCAGAATATCCACATTTCCATGCACCTCTTTTTCTCCTGTTTTTTACTATCTATGCAGTTACTCCCAAGCTCCACACACCTATGTACTTTTTTCTCAGCCATCTTTCATTTTTGGATATTTGCTATTCTAGTGTATTTACACCTAAACTGTTAGAAATCTTGATTGTGGAGGACCGAACAATTTCTTTCAAAGGATGCATGACACAATTTTTTTTTATTTGTGCATTTGTGATTACGGAAATGTTCATGTTAGCAGTGATGGCCTATGACAGGTTTGTTGCTGTGTGTAACCCCTTACTCTATACAGTTTCAATGTCTCCCAAGCTGTGTGCTTCCCTTGTAGCTGGAACATATATGTGGGGTATACTCTGTTCCTTGACTATTACATACTCTCTTTTGCAACTATCCTACTGTGGACCTAATGTCATTAACCACTTTGGCTGTGAGTATTCTGCCATTCTGTCTTTGTCCTGTTCTGACCCCACCTTCAGCCAAGTGGTATGTTTAATCATTTCTATATTCAATGAGACTTGCAGCCTCCTCATTATCCTGGCCTCCTATGTCTTCATAGTTGTCACAATCCTTAAGATGCCTTCTAAAGGTGGACTCCAAAAAGCTTTCTCTACATGCTCCTCCCACCTGACTGCCATCAGCATCTTCCATGGGATCATTCTCCTTCTATATTGTGTACCCAATTCCAAAAATTCATGGCTTGTGGTAAAAGTGGCTACTGTGCTTTTCACTGTCATGATCCCCATGCTTAACCCCCTCATCTACAGCCTTAGGAACAAAGATGTGAAAGGAACAGTCAGCAGACTCATGCACTTAAAACTTCAAGCTCATGCAACATAATTTGAGCACATACAATATTTTATACATACATTTATAGCAAATAAGTTGACTATATTTTGATCATAGCTGAAATTATTAGTCTTATTCAGTTATATACTATATACATTTTGTCTTGAATACACACTGCTTTTCACTTTGTTAACAACATATTTCCTTTACAAATACAATGCACTCAGCTTTGTTACATGCAAAGTTTCTATATAAAATATTTTTTAAATGTCTCTTCTGAATAGTGTAGAAGTAAGATTTAGAAAGGCAAATTATGTACTGAACAATTTCTAGTCATGTTATGCTTTGTTTTGACTTTTGATCAATAAATAATATAAACAAATATGATAAATGTTTCTATATTATATAAACTGAAGTCCTGAGAAGTATTTTTGAATCAATAGCATTGGTAAATTATTATTATAATTCCATTTTAATGTTGTATTTCATATCAAACCTTGATTTACGGTATAAAATACTGCCTTGATGCAAGCATACATTGAAAATATTAGCTTCTAAGTGCAGCACTCACTTATGAGCATCAACATGATATACTAAGACAAATAAAATGTATTAAAACATTGCCAATATCAAGAATGTATTCTAGTTGTTTACAATAGTGCTTGTATATAGCATAAATATGATTGATCAAATCATCAAAAAGGATTGTGATTATATTTGCTCAATAATATTGAAAGTAAAAATGATATTTTCTTACGTAATAATTATACATAAGAATTAAAAGATCAAGAGCTAGAACTCCTTTACTTGGGAAATATATAAAATGATGAAGCTACTTCCGTGTTCACTAATTTTTCTTTTTATCATTTATTTTTTCATTCATTTTACATTCCAACCACAGTCCCCCATGCCTCTACACCTCTAAGTCTCACCCTAACAAATACCTCCCCTCAGTGAAAGGAAACCCCCCCCCTTGCATACCACCTAGCTGTGAGATAGTAGTCTCAGCATAAATAATTACTTTCCCTAACACTGAGGCACAACCAGGCAGTTTAGGTAGAGGGATCCAATGGTTTCCAGCAGTCAGAGACAGCCATGACTTCAATTGGTAGGGAACTCACAGGGAGAGCAAGCTGCCCACCTTTTACAAATGGGGAGGGGCAAGGTCCAGCTCCTGCATGCTCTTGGTTGGAAGTTCAGTCTCTATGTGCCCCCATGTGCCCATGTTAGTTGACTCTGTGGGTCTTGTAGTTTCCTTGACCCTCCATCTTATTCAATTCTATTCTATACACTTCTGCAAGACCCCCAAGCTCTGCCTGATATTTGGCTATGGGTGTCTGCATCTGTTTTCATCTACTGGTGGATGAAGCTTCCCAGGAGACTTGCTAGGTTCCTGCCTGCAAGCGTAGAAGAATATAATTAATAGTGTCAAGGGTTGTCTCTCTCCAATTAGATGGGTCTCATTCTGGGAGAGTCATTGGTTGGCTATTCCTATAGTTTCTACTTCATCTTTATCTATGTACATCTTGTAGGCAGGAAAAAGTTTGGGTTGAATTTTTTTGTGGGTGTGTTGATGTGCCTCTCCTTCTACTGGAAGTCCTAGCTGGCTATAGGAAGTGGCCACTTCAGTTTCAATATCCACCTCTTGTTAGGAATCTCAGCTAAGCTCACTTCCCTATCCAAGGTCTCCAACAAGTCCCAGAGATGACCCCCAATGAATTCCATTCTCTTTCCCAGCACTCTCCTACACTCCTCAGCTGATCACCATTAACATATCCTTCCCCAAAACCTTTTCTGTACAGTACAATTCCCTCTCTCCATTAACTTCTCATGAATATACAACCATGTTAGAAATCAGCTTGGCAGTTTCTCAGAAACCTGGGAATTGTTCTACCTCAAGACTCAGATATACCACTCCTGGCCATATACTCAAAAGAAACTACACCATCCCACAAAAATACTTGTTCAGCTATAATCAGAGCAGCTTTATTGTAATACCAAGAAACTGGAAGTACCTAGATGTTCTTCAACTAAGGAATGGATAAAGATAATGTGATACATTTACACAATGGAATACTATTCAGCTATTAAAAAAAAAAGACATTATGCATTTTTCAGGCATGTGAATGGAGCTTGAGAATATCATCCTGAGTGTGATAACCTGTGGTTTCTCATTCTGTCTCACTGCTGGTGTGTGTGAACACTGCCCCTTGGGTAGACGAAAAACAGGACACTAAGCTACATTCTATCCTTTCCACTATTGGGATGCAGGGGTGGCATAACATAGCCTAAGATGGGGGTCTCAGCCCAGATAAGAAACAATGCTGACTGAGGCCAAGGAAAGCTCAGGGGTTCCCAAACTCCTGTGTGTCCAGTTGCTGCTGGAAACTGCATAGAATCAGGAATGAGGGAACTCTAGCTTAGCTCAGGGGTAAGTGTCCATGTCCAGATGGCAGAAGGGCCTTTTACAGAAGACCTAAGTGGTGGTTCTGTATGAAAAAGGCTTTCCTCCATTTCGATTTTGATGAGAGAGACAGTCCTTGTGTGTCCATGCTGTTTATTCATTGTTCATAAAGGAAAATGGGTGCATACCACTTACTCAGGGAGGACCAGAGATTAAATACATTTTGTAGGAAGAAATGTCTGGGAAGGAAAGTTTATTGGCTAAACTCAGGGCAACTCATCTAGATACCTCACTGACATGGAGAATTCTGTGCTGTGAAAAGTGGTCTTTATTTCCATGTGGAGTGTCATGGTCATAGTTCGGGAGCAGATGAAACACCTACCAGTCTCAGATATGAGAGTGCCAGCATTTTTGAATCTTCTAATCTTCCCAGTTTTTGTTTGGTGACATGGTTCTACTTGTACCACAAATCCCCTTTCTTTCTTTCTTTCTTTCTTTCTTTCTTTCTTTCTTTCTTTCTGTTTGTCTTTCTTTCGTTCAGTGGAGATGTCATTGGAGTGACTGTCTCAAATATTTGCAGTAAAATTTTAGGTGGAGTGGGGTTTGAGCATTAAAATAAAACACAACATAAACCAAAGGGATAACAAGGGGTGGGAGCTAGGAAGACAAGAGATTATTTAACCAATGAATTGTTCAGTGGATTGAGTGCATTTGTAGAGAGTTTGTGAGAATATTCACATTGGTTTTAAATAACATCTGATTTATCTTCATAGACATAACATTTATCATGTAAGTTTCCCCAAGTTCAGTAGCCATTAGGCTCTAGTAAGAGAGTTCATCTGTCACTAGAGTGTTTTAAGGTTTTCATCTGTGGGTATCAATGGCTATTGTCTCCAAAATCTTCAATCACATGTTGTGTCTAGACAAAGGCAGCTTTACAGCCCCAGGCAAGTCCATGGAGATAGCTGGTTGGTCTCTGTCTGGACTGTAGCAGCAGCACTGTCTTTCTCCTTTTTGTAGAGATAAGCCTGTAGAATAATCATAACAAGAGAGAAAAACTCCAGCAGAGAGATATTTGTTCAGGGTGGGTAATATACATGTTAAGCCTGTGACAGTTTGTTTGGGAGCACATTGGTGGTTTATTGTTATGGTCCTAGAAAAAAGGCAAGGGTGTCTGAGGAATTTCAGTCCTGGAAGAAATTATTTAAGTGGGGAGTTACATGTGTTGTATTAAAGAAAGAAGAGAGAAGAGTTGGGAATTTATCTGCTTTAGCTAGCTGAGGAAGAAAATATAATATTAATTATGTATCTGGGATATGCAGTAACAGCTTGTTTGTAAAAGAAAATTGGTCATTAATTAAGGATTAAATAACAATTATTAGAGTAGTTGGTTTGACCTATGGGGTGGATTAAATATGATTTTTGAATTTCAAACAAATTGAACATTTTTAGGCTAATTTTGGGTTAAAAGGAATGAACATTGTTTCAGGTGTTTCTGTTAGGGAGAAAAATAAACATTTAAACAAAGAAGCATGAAAATTTCTGCTTAAGGGTTTCAGATGTGTTTTCCCAGTCAGCAGCAAGATCGCATCCATTGTGTTTGTGTGTGTAGGGGATCACGGAGGAGTGTGTGTAGGGGGGGAGCTGCTCTTCCATGCCATGACTATTGGTAGTTTGCTCTACAAACAGGTCCTTTTTCCCTCCATGTTTTTCTTTTCTTTTTTTTTTCCTTGCCTGGTATTGGTAGAAGGTGTAGTGTGCTGCTTTTTGTAAACCTTAAAAGTAGAGTGGGAAGAGAAGAATTATAGGAACAGACAACCATTGGGCTGAAGTGAGGGACCCCTATGGAAAAGTTAGGGGAAGAATTGAAGGAGCTGAAGGGAATGGAAACCCCACAGTAAGATCAACAGTATCAGTTAACCCAGACCCTTGGAAATTCTCAGAGAAAAACAGTGACAAAAGAACATACATATGCTGGTGTGTAGCCCCTGGCACATATGTATTAGAGGACTTCCCAGTCTGGCCGCAGGGGGAGAGGATGTGCCTAATCCTGTAGAGACTTGATCTCCCAGAGTAGGAGGATGCAGGTGTGTGTGTGGATGAAGGGTGGAAGGTGGGGGCTTGGTTGTGTGGGGAATGGTGACCACACTTTCAGAGGCAAAGGAGAGGAGAGATGGAGTGAAGAACTCTTGGAGAAGAGACCAGGGAGGGCCAACATTTGGAATGTAAATAAATAAAACAATTAAAAAATATATTGGAAACACTGAATTTCTGCAGTAATAAAGATAAATATATATAGTGTAGTACTGAAACTACATGTGAGCTATGGTTTCTAATAGATCAGAAAACATAGGATGCCAAATGAATACAACAAGTGGGGCATCATTTTGCATGTATTCATGATTCTGAATATCTTATTTAAAAAGCAAAAGCAACAGTGCAGCAAGAAATACATGTGTGCAAAGTATCTTATGTTTGTACCAATGTTGAAAGAATTATGAATTAGAGGTGTTGAACATATACATTTTGTTCTAGGACAAACTGTACCTTTCAAGAAATAGGAGATAAAATATATTCAGCAACTTCCCAGACACTGAGAATTTAATAGTATTTGCTTAATGAGTAAAAATGGATCAGGTCTAAATGACTTTTCCATTCTTTTACAAACACAAGACTAAAATTCTCCAGAGTCTTATTCAATTTGGTTGTAAAATCCACCAATGTAAAATAAGAATGGTTTCTGAGTCAGCCTTTTGAAAGACACTCTAGACTGCTCATGATCAGTGGTATATGCTAGAAAATATTTCAGTGTCTTGATACTTTGAGTAGCCTATATTTTGCATGAAAGTCACATCTCCTTAAAAGATCTGAAAATGTTAACATTAATGATGCAATAGTGAACAAATTATATTTAATAATAATGAATCAATGAATCCTGAAAATTTAGCTTATAAGGATGCCTGCCTGAGTTTGTGTGCTATCAGGAAGACTGGCAACAGGTGGGCAATGGCATAAAGTACTGAGCAGACCCTGAGAGAAGAGTTTTATAAATGTAACTTTGGTAATATTATAAGCACGATAGTTTCATGCTAACTTAACATTCTCAGAAAGTTAACCAGACCAAGAGGAAGTAGCAAAGTTAGCTACTGATGGACAGTTATTTTATTGAGTATGTTGTTATGAAGGAGTAAAGAGAAATACCTCTTGATAGTTCTCAGTTTGCCCTAAGCAGTCTTTTTGACCACATGCAGTTGAGAGGAGTACGTGTTAAAGGGCTAGAGAAAGAAAAGGGTACCACATTGACTAGCTTTGGATAATGCAAACAAGGTAGGAGAATGCTTTGCATGTTCCTTCATGATTTGAATTTTTTCAGATTATAACTTTTACATGCAGAAAAAAAAAAAAAAGCTAATTGGAGTAACTGTATTCTCTGAATCCTGGACTGAAAAGGTTTTTGAAGTCAATCCGTGTTTAGTTAATACACCATAACATAGCTGAAATCAAGACCTGCTCTCCTTACATACTTCCAAGCTTTCCAATTTCATGCTTCTTATGTGCAGGTAAAATCATGTCTGAAATTTTATCTGACTCCAGTTCTGTGATATTTTGTGTTTCTATTTTATAGTCTATCTAGATGCATTAATTCTCTTTTATAGTCATTTACACAATATACAGTGTGATTACATTTTCTTTAAATTTACCATATAATTTCACTACACCCATTTTATAAAATAAATTCATAATAGCTAAATTTCAAAGAATGGTAACATTGATCATTTAACACATATAAAATTAATATTACTATAAATAAAGAAATGGCATACAGGAAGTTTAACCTTTTATCAGAATTATATCAGAATTTTAACTTTGGTTATCAGTATACAGATTTTACAATCTCTAAAGTATCAAGTTTAATATCTGGAATCTGAAATCCAATTAACAATTGTAGAATGTATCCAAAAATATTATTTATGCATAAAACAAAGATTTTCAAGGTATACCTTGTAATAGCCAAATAAGCCAATTAAAATTTGTTCATTTATATAAGAAATAATGGTTTAGACAATCGATAACATTCAAACAGAACTTCAAAGGCAGTAGAAATAATAGTAAACTTCCCAATGTTGGTAGCATAAAGTTTAGCTTCTCCATAGTGCAACACTTATTTGCTTGGGTTTTTGTGTAACGGCAACACAGGAACTAGGGAAGTTAGTCAGCAAAAAAATTTAATCATCTTACTATTTTACAAAGTGTTTTTTAATAAATGTTAGTAAGTGGTTCATCATTGTACTCGAGGTTAAACATTTGCTGGACAGAATGAATGTTACTAACTGCCATAAAACTTGTAGTTACTTAAACTCAGAAATTTGCTGGAAAGAGGCCAGATGTCCTTTAACAGAAGAATGGGTACAGAAAATGTGGTACATTTACACAATGGAGTACTACTCAGCTATTAAAAACAATGATTTCATGAAATTCTTAGGCAAATGGATGAAGCTAGAAAATATCCTGAATGAGGTAACCCAATCACAAAAGAACACACATGGTATGCACTCACTGATAAGTGGATATTAGCACAAAAGCTCTGAATACCTAAGATACAATTCACAGACTTTATGAAGCTCAAGAAGAAAGAAGACCAAACTGTGGATGCTTTGGTCCTTCTTAGAAGGGGAAATAAAGTACTCATGGGATGAAATGAAGAGACAAAGTATGGAACAGAGATTGAAGGAAAGGCCATCCAGAGACTGCCCCACCTGGGCATCCATCCCATATACAGCCACCAAACCCAGACACTATTGCAGATGCCAAGAAGTGCTTACTGTGAGAAGTCTAATATAGCTGTCACCTGTGAGGCTCTGTCAGAGTCCGAAAAATACAGAAGTGGATGCTCGCAGCCAACCATTGGACGGAGCACAGGGTCCCCAATGGAGGAGTTAGAGAAAAGAATGAGGGGTTTGCAACCTTATAGTATGACAACAATATCAACCAGACCTCCAGAGCTACCAGGGACTAAACCACTAACCAAAGAGTACACATGGAGGGACCCATGGATCCAGCCACATATGTAGCAGAGGATGGCCTTGTCAGACAGCAATGGGAAGGGAGGCCATTGATCCTGTGAAGGATCAATGCCCTAGTGTAGGGGTGCTTGATGCCAGGGAGGTGAAGTGGGAGTGGTTAGGTGGGGGAACACCGTCATAGAACCAGGGGAAGGGGAGATGGGAGAGGAGGATTCCGGAGGGGAAATCAGGAAAGGAGATAAAATTTGAAATGTAAATTAAATGTCTAATAAAAAAAGAGAAAAGAATAAATGTCAAAACAAAAATTCGCATTTACAGTAAATCATAATGGTATTTAGTAGTTCTTAGACAAATAACATAAATGTAGTACCTTCTCCACTTTTAACAATGGGTTATTTAGTCTGATGACAGACCTTTTTATATGTAATCTCAGAGTCTAAATTAGAACTCATAGATTCAGAATTCAATAACAAAAAATAATGAGAATAGTGCTGGCAAATTCTATACCTGACTTATACAGCATTATAAATGTCATTGTTGTGTTATGTAAAATGGTGGTATAGTGTGGCAGGAGGAAAATCTCCTCAGTCCCATGCCAAGGCATTCCCCTAAGCAATCAAGCCAAGCTACAGACCTAGGTGTATAAAAGATTTTTTTGTCAGGAGAAGGGAAGGGGACTTGGAAAGGAGTAGAGAGAGAAAGGGGAGTTAGAGAATGACAGAAAGTGAGAGGTGAAAGGAAGAAGCCTGCCAGAAATACATGGAGAGAGAGAGAGAGAGAGAGAGAGAGAGAGAGAGAGAGAGAGAGAG
>JADRCH010000454.1:178858-352952 GCA_019843965.1 Rhynchomys soricoides
AGAGAGAGAGAGAGAGAGAGAGAGAGAGAGAGAGAGAGAGAGAGAGATGGGGTAGCCAAGCAGTTTTTCTTAAAGGCCTGATTCACCCCTGGCAGGTAGCTATGTAAGCTATTGCTATATAGCTCTCTTTGTCAGAGCTTAGTAGAATTGTCTATAAGCAATATTCTTCCATTTTTGTTTAATTAAAAATAAGAGCTATTTTTCCCAGCCTTTAATCCCAGCACCTGGGAGGCAGAGGCAGGTGGATTTCTGAGTAAGAGGCTAGCCTGGTCTACAGAGTGAGTTCCAGGACAGCCAGGGCTACGCAGAGAAACAGAGAAACCTTGTCTTGAAAAACAAAAAAAAAAAAAGAAAGAAAGAAAAGAAACTACAAAGGGGTGATGGTGGGGTATGAGTGAGATCCTTGTGTTCTTTAAATTACTTCCTGCTGATTTTGAGGCAATAGTTCTGTCTTTGGAAAACCTAAGAAAATTGAGGTGCTGGTCAAGTCATGAGAGAGCTGGTTGTTTTATTGTTGTCTAGGGTTTATGGGACCATTTGCAGCTAGGAAAGTGCAGAAGTGTCTGTGTAGGTAGACCAGGGCATCTGTGGGTTTCTTTGGTGGAGCTCTCCTGAATGTAGGTTTTTGAGTAAACACCTGGAGTTGGCAGGATTCAGAAACACATATACATATTAGAGGCAGAAAATAAAATAAGTAGATTTGTAAGAAAATCTTTTTCTTAGGTGTACATTTGAAAACTTTAGAACCATGGTCTTGTTGGTTGGAGAAAGAGAGTTCCCACAACCAGGGAGCAGTTGAGGAATTCCATCCTCTGGAATAGACAACAGGTAGGGATCTTTGACTATTGATTGACAGGCATAATTATCCATGAGAGGTAGATCCAAATGGATTTCCTGAGGTTTACAAGAATCTTCTTAAGTTTACAAAAGAGATACATTTTTAACAGCATAAGCATTCTTTAAGGTGAGCTCAGGGAAGACAAAACACTTTTGTGGAACAAAAGAGCAAGAGGGGAATTTTTTTTCCTCTAAGGGGAAACATTTTTAAATCTATAGTTAAAAGACAATCCAAGGAAACTTAAAATCTTGAGCTCATGAGTATGATAGTTAATCATATACATTTAGGGTACCATAAGACCTTTAAGACTATAGTTAAATGAAAACCAAGGAAAATTTGAATTTATGACTATGAAAGTTGATCGGTATAGTGAATTGTTTTTATCAGAATTAGACTAATAATTTATCAGAACTTTACTGATTAATGTTAGAACTCTGAACTTTTAATGTCCTAATATAACAGTGGCATAGTGAGGGGAAGAAATCTGAAACATTTTGTTCTTTTTATGTTGCTTAAAATACTGTCCTAACATCATCTAAGATTTTTGTGTCCTGCAATCTTTAAATCTTGCAATTAGCAACCTCAAAACACCTAACAAGGCAAACTTATTTGTCCTTTTAATAAGAGACCTAGTAGTCTTAATTAGCTAATGAATTGACTAATGAGCTAACATGATGGTTTATTACCTTGTGGTAAGGAGATAGTTGCTTGTTCTTTAGCTGTCATGCTAATATTAGCTTAGCAATCAATATAATTAGAGACCTGAGAAGGATACATTTTAATATAGATGTCATAAGTTAATTAAAATGACAGAGGTTACTCTATGGTCTACTACCTAAAAAGGTCTCTTGGGTTCCTGTGTGAATGAATTATTTTTAATATAAATGTAAACAGTGAATTAACCCAACAGCTGTATTTCTTTACTTTATGTTAGTTCCTAATAATTACATAGATAAACCAAGAGTTATTTAAAACTGCACCTCAATAGCTGAGCAATTAAATGATTTATCTTCAATTTCTATGCTACTCTGACTTTACAGTGTACAAGATCATTATGCCTATAGTCATTTCCTCTCTACTTAGACTATTATGTTATTCCTAACTCAGCTTTTAAAATTCTAGCTTGGTTTTAGTTTTGTGTGAACCCCAAGCTCTGAATCAAATGGCCTCATTCATTGGATTACAAACATGATAGTAATAGTATACTCTGCCTTCTGCTGAATATGAAAGGGCACAATGAGTTAGAAACAATAGTTTGCTTATTTACAAAGAAGGGCTTGCTTTGCCAGGGCTAGTGTTCACAGAGATAGAAGATGTAGCAACAGTAACTTTTAATGTCCCTTCAACTTCAGGACTGGTAAGTTGTCTTGGAGTCTACCATACCCTTTGACTCATGGTGCTTGTTTCAACTGAGTTTCTATATTTTTAACCTTTTCAATATGTGTGTATATGTGTTTGTGTGTGTGTGTGTGTGTGTGTGTGTGTCTGTGGGGATACTGTAATTCATGAGGCTCCAGACTCACTTCTAATGTTCAGTTCTTATTTTTATAAAGTATTTTATATTATTATCTTCTGCTACATAAAGACAATATTCTTTGCTGTAGATTTTTGTCATGGCATATAATCTCATAGTATATCCCGGGCTAAGGCAAACCTGTAACTTGCATTATAGCTCAAATTTGCCCCAAACTCATGATGATCTTCCTGTCTCAGTTTCTCAGGGCTAGTATTGCAGGAATATATAATTTTACAGAGCTTTGTTTGTCTAGAAATATAATAATATTGCTTATTAAGATATATGTATATGTGAACAAGCAGATAAATGAATATGATATAAGTAAGCATTCCATTTCAAACACGATGATGAGACTTTCAAGGTAATTCCAAACTGTATTTTCTTAACCCCTGTTTAGATAAAATGTTCAGCCTTATAAATGACTTTCTGGTAAGAACATCATTGAGATTGTTTAGATTATTTGACTAAAGAATTTAAATATAAAAGTATACAAATAGTAGAAAAGCTGTTCTTAGACTATAAGGTATTCCTTGAAAATCTAATAGGAAAACATCCATACAGATTACTGTGAATTTCTTCTCAGTGACACAGTGTAGAAACATAGCACTCTTATTATCTTCAAAATTATGAACAAGTAAAACTATTATTTTAGAAATACTGTTAAGACTTCTATAGGCAGACTCTGCTGGACCACATCTCTTACAATAAATGTTTTATAATTTTATAAGAAAGGTATTCCTCATTACATTTTATTTTTTCATTTCTATTCAATTGCATTTAAGATAAAACTGTAATTTACAACTATAAAATGTAATTTTCAAAATAATCACATAGATATATGTATGCAAGTAAGTAATTATTTTAGTTGTATTAATTGATAATTCCATATATAAATTTTGTAGTTATATCATTCTCTGTGTCCCTTCCCTTGCTCCAATTCCTCCTGTGTACCTCCCACTCTTACAAATCTGTGGTCTCTTATTCATTAATTATAATTATTAGTTACAACTGTATACAAGTTTATGAATTTAACCTGATGAGATCATTTAGCATGGTTCAAATTTATTTAGGACTGAACTCTAGGGATTGGCTAACCTATCAGGGGGTATTGTCCCCGGAGAAGACTGATGGTTTCTCTATCAGCAACCATTAATTGCCAGTGACTCTTCCTCTAGAGGTAAAGCCTTTTGAGAATTACCCCATCCAAGTTGGCATGTCAAATGATGTTGTCATATTTTAGACCTTGTTGAGATTTCATGGTTATAGCTCCTTCTTCACATAGAAAAGACTCTTCCTAACAGCAGACTTATAGTCTAGCTTCTCTAGCTTTTAAAAATTTCCTCCTATCTCCTTCTGTCATGTTCCTTTACCAGTGGTTCTCAAACTGTGGGTTGTGAACCCTTTGGGTCACATATCAGATATTTACATTAGGATTCACAACCATAGCAAAATTGAAGTTATGAAGCAGCAATGAAATAATTTTATGGATACAGTCACCACAGCATGAAGGACTGTACTAAAGAGTAACATTAGGAAGGTTGAGAACCACTGTCTTAAACTTAAATATAGGAGCTCCATTGAGAATGTATTAAGGACTAGACATCCTACAGTCAGGTACTTCTGCATTTTCACTAGTTTGGGTTTTCTGTAATGATCTCCATCTGCTGCAAAAAAAGAAGCATCTTTGCCAAGGTTGAGAACTATTCTTATCTGTGGGAATAGGGATAAGTATTCAGAATACAATGTGAAATTATACTGACTCAGTGAATTGGAATTATTGGATTCTCTTCTAGGATCCATTGCCCCACCATTCATAGATAGGAAGATAAATTTTTAATATTATACATGAATTCCATATTATTGAATGGGTCTTAAGTACAATTTCCTGGCCATTTTTTACCTCTAGGATATATGTGCCATTATTGCACCTTTCAGCAAATCTTGCTACGTATAGGTAAATCACTTTTACATATAATAATCATATATTTTTTTTTATTTACAGATGAGAGGCATGAATGACTCAGTGAAAAAACACAAGACATTTTCAAATGGAAAGCGGACCTTGATTGAGATAAAGCATAAGTATGTCAAAGAGAAATCAACACATTTGATACATGACATCCCAGTGGCTCCTCTTGGTGGCCTGCCTGCATTCTATCATACCTATTCCTGTGCTTCAGACTGCTGCTTGGGATGAATTCTGTGATATCTTCCAACAGAAGCCAAAGGTGGAATGAGGGAAATCAAAGCATGGTGTCTTCTTTTATTTTGTTGGCCTTTTCAGAATTTCCGAAACTTCAATTGCCCCTGTTCCTGGTTTTCTTGATCATGTACACAGTTACTGTGTTGGAAAATCTTGGTATGATTTTTATCATCAGAATGAATCCCAAGCTCCACACTCCTATGTACTTTTTTCTCAGCCACTTATCCTTTGTTGATTTTTGCTACACATCTGTAATTGCACCAACGTTGTTAGACCTCTTGATTGTAGAAGACAAATCAATCTCCTTTGAAGGGTGCATGGTGCAATATTTTCTTGGGTGTACATTTGTGATTATACAGATGTTCATGTTAGCAGTGATGGCCTATGACAGGTTTGTGGCTGTTTGTAACCCTCTGCTCTACGCTGTTGCTATGTCTCACGAGCTCTGCACAATTCTGGTAGTAGTTACTTACATATGGGCTGGAATATTTTCCTCAACTCTCACATATATTTTTTTGCAGGTCTCTTACTGTGGACCTAATGTCATCAATCACTTTTGCTGTGAGTACTCAGCCCTCCTTTCCGTGTCCTGCTCAGACACCTCCTTCAGCCAAATGGCATGTCTAGTCATTTCTATCTTTAATGAGGCTTGTTGCCTCCTGATCATCATCACCTCCTATGTTTTCATAGTTGCCACTGTCATCAAAATTCCCACTAAGGGGGTCTTCCGAAAAGCATTTTCCACCTGTGCCTCCCACCTCACAGCTATTGGTGTCTGTCATGGGATCATTCTTCTACTATACTGTGTGCTCAAATCCAAAAGCTCACTGTTTCTTGTGAAGGTAGCCACTGTGTTCCACAGCATGGTCATCCCTATGCTGAATCCTCTCATCTACAGCCTCAGAAATAAAGATGTTAAAGAGACTGTCAGAAAGTTAGTCTACCTGAAATGTATTTTTCATTCAATATAACGAACATGTTTTTAATTATTTTCATAAATATACTTTATATATTTGGTTGAAAAATTGTAGTTATTTCTATCAATAATGGAGTGATATTCATTGGAGAATTAGACAATGTATGTATACCTACAAAAATTAAATTTAGTTATGCTTTAATAATTAACTGTAAGAAGTAGAGAAAAATTATTATATCTTCAGAATTCAGTGTACTGCTGTGGAATTTTAATTTTTTTCAAAAGTATGTTTTATAATTACTAATTGGCTTACCTAATATATATCAGTACTTAGAGGTTCAAGCAGAAACATGAAATATCTAAAAAAATTCATTACATTTAATTCCAAATAGACTACACTGATATAGAAAAAGACCAAGTAAAATATGATACATTTGTATATAACTTTCATAATGTATAGTGTAGTGTAGTTGAATTCATTCTAGCTTTATAAATTAAACCTTTTCTTTGCTGTTAGAAAACCACCATAGGATATAAAGTATATTCTAAATTCCAGTTGGTCTTTTGTGATAGTGTAATCATTCAGTGGTTATTATGTATTGTTATTTATGTATTTATGTAAAACCTAACTGAGATTATTTTAGTTTCATTTCCTTTGTTGAAATCATGCTGGGGTAAATAGTTTACTTAGGTTCTCCCATAACACATCAATATAACAACAAGTATATTGTTACTGATGTAATAAATGAATTTGATACAGGTGTTTTATGTGTGTGTGTATGTGTGTGTTGTGTGTGTGTGAGTGTATGTATTTATAAGGAGGAATATTTAATAATTATAAGTTATTTACTATAATTAACTAGTTACATACTGTAGGTTATCTGTTTGCACCTGTAATTTTGCTGAATGACTGGGATTTCAAGTCTAGGCTCCTAAACTAGTAAATTTCAGTCTTCAAGCCTATGCACATAAAAACATTAGGCTATCATCTGATTAAAGCAGAGTTATAATAGAGCAATCTAAATAACTTCAACGTAGAACTTTAACATAACTCATATTATATTTCATCTGTTAACCTAACTCAGGAGAAATTCAAAGCCTAAGCCCCAAATCTATAGAAGAATCTAGAAATGTTTTGTGAACAAAAAGTCCTGGAGTATCAGGGTGTCATACTTAGTCAAGCTATTGATAACACATTTCATGTGCTAAACTTCATTGCCATTGTTCCTATGACCATTTGAATGATTGAAATGGTGTCCTCATTCCTATATTACATAATCCAGAATTTTGAGTGAGATGTTATATGTAAATTTGTTCCCCTGACATTTAAGAATTTGATAATGAATACAATTGAAAATACATATGACATGTAATTGGAATATAATACCATAGACTAGCAAAATGGTTCCTGAAGAAAGTGGAAATAAGGACAGAAATGTGAAAATATCCTTTCACCTTTGTTTACTGATCTTACGATGAGCATAACACAAAATCATGAAATAATAGGCAGGAATTGTCAGGGAGTTATAAGTAATAGGGAAATGTATCCCCAGTTGTAGTGGTCTCTGAATGGCCTTTCCTTGAGTCTGTGTTTCACACTTTGTTTCAATATTTCCTCCTGTGAGTATTTTGTTTGCCTGTCTAAATAACACTAAAGCATCCACATTTTGTCTTCTTTCTTCTTAAGCTTCATATGGTCTGTGAATTGAATCTTGGTTATTCTGAACTTTTGGGCTAATATCCACTTACCAGTGAGTCCATACTGTGTTTGTTCTTTTGTGACTGAGTTACCTTACTCAGGATATTTTCAAGTTCCATCCATTTGCCTGCGAATTTCATGAAGTCATTGTTTTTAATAGCTGAGTAGTATTCCATTGTGTAAATGGACCATTTTTCTGTATCCATTCCTCTGTTGAGGGACATCTGGGTTGTTTCTGGCTTCTGGCTATTATAAATATGGCTGCTATGAACATAATGGAGCATGTGTCCTTATTACATGTTGGATCATCTTCTGGGTATATGCCCAGGAGTGGTATAGCTGGGTCTTCAGGTAGAACTATCTCCAATTTTCTGAGAATTGACCAAACTGATTTCCAGAGTGGTTGTACCAGCTTGCAATCCAACCAGCAATGGAGGAGTGTTCCTCTCTCTCCACATCCTTGCTAGCATCTGCTGTCACCTGAGTTTTTGTTCTTAGCATTCTGACTGGTATGAACTGGAATCTCAGGGTTATTTTGATTTGCATTTCCCTGATGACTAAGGATGTTGAACATTTCTTTAGGTGCTTCTCAGCCCTTTGAGTTTCCTCAGTTGAGAATTCTTTGTTTAGCTCTGTTCCCCATTTTTAAAATAGGGTTATTTGGTTCTCTGAAGTCTAACTTCTTGAGTTCTTTGTATATACTGGATATTAGCACTCTATCAGATGTAGGATTGGTAAAGATCTTTTCCTAATCTGTTGGTTGCCATTTTATCCTATTTACAGTGTCCTTTGCAATTTTATAAGGTCTCACTTGTTGATTCTTGATCTTAGAGCATAAGTCATTGGAGTTCTGTTCAGGAACTTCTCCCTTGTGTCATGTGTTCTAGACTTTTACCCACTACATCCCATATATAGTCACTTAACCCAGACATTCTTGTAGATGCTGGGAAGTGCTTTCTGATGGAAGCATGAAAAACTGTCTCCAGAGAGGCTCAGGCAGAGCCAGATAAATACAGAGGCAGATGCTCCCAGCTAACAGTTGGACCGTGGGGTCCCAGATGGAAGAGTTGGAGAAGGGACTGAAAGAGCTGAGGGGATTTGCAGCCCATGGAGGAAGCAACAGTGTCAACTGTCCAGAACCCACCCTCTGGAGTTCCTGGAGACTGGACAACTAACCAAACAATACACATGGATAGATCCATGTTGCTGGCCACATATGTGTCAAAAGAGGGACTTGTTGGTGATCAGTAGTAGGAGAGGCACTTGAGCCTGAGGGTGTTAGATGCCTCAGTGTAGGGCAATGCTAGGGTGGGAAGACAGGAATCGGTGGGGGGGAGCTCCCTCATAGAGGCAGGGGTAGGGAGATGGGATAGTGGTTTCCTGAGGGGAGATCTGGAAAGGGGAAAACATCTGAAATGTAAGTAAAGTAAATATCCAAAAATTAAAAATAAATTAAAAAAAAAGAAATATAGAAATGAAGATCATCAGGAGTGAAGAAGGAAAAGAGTGAAATCTGAGTTAAAACTATTAAGGGAAGATGTGGTTACTATATTATACTCAAACAAAAAAAAGTAACCATGACTATTAAAACACTATAGAATATAAGCTCCTAGGGCTTTTCTTTTTCACAAATTCCCAATCAGTAATGCCCCCAATTTCTTGGTTTAATTAACTATAGATAACTCTGTGACCTTTTTTTTTCTCAAAATTATGTGTGATATTATTTACAAGTCATTTGTTTTCTTAGTGTTCTTATTGGTACAAGATTAGTGCAAAAACTAATGTATAAAACAGAGCTCAAAATTTTGTGACCTATTTTAGGAAGAAATAACAATAAATGTCTTTAATTCTTAATGTGTCGGTTCCCAGTAATTAGTACTTTATAATTACTTCTGGATGATTTATAAATGAAATAAAAGAAAATTTCACATGGTTTAACAAATTTTCCATAGGTATATAGTCCTGTGCTCAAACCTACAAAACTCTTAGTGGATAAGCATTGAGTATCTGTATCTCTAAAATTCTCTAGACACATTTTAGGTTGGTAGTGATTTGAAGTTATTATTGCTGATTCATTAACTCCATGTTATCAGTAATATAGGAAGTAGCCTTCATTTTCTGAACTAATTCAATTCGAGTTTGGATAAATTTGCTGAGGATAAAGAACATAGTTCTTAATGATGACTCTTATTCAAGAAGTTTAAGGTTATAATGAGAATATTAGGTTGAAACTGAGACATTTTTCCTTCTGATTGTTAGAATAATACCTATATAGAGGATCTTCCATGTCTTGAAATATTACATGTCTTGAAACATTTGAAAATATGATCTGAAAAAGATTAAATAGGTTTGTTAAAAATTGTGAATCTCTTAAAGATAAATAAATGCATTAAGCATAAAATTGAAAAAAACTATGAATACAGATATTCTTAAACATGAAATTTCTTGTGATTGTTCGTATTATATTTTCCTTTCACAGATGTTTGAGTAGGTCCAATAGATGTGATTATAGGAGTTGGAGTTTTAGAATGTAGATATTCTCAGTTAAAGTCCATCCTAACCTTTTTAAAACATTCCAAATATAGTGCATAAAAATGTAACTAAATATAAAAACACTTAAAATAATTCAAGATTTAGAAACTATTTCAACTTTGTAAGTGTTATGCCTTGAGTCACATGATTGCTGTGTCTATCAAGGTATGTACTCTAGAAAAGTTGAAAGCTGAAAAGGGGATGGATTTCACTCTTGGAAACATACTGTGGTTCTTATAATCAGAAATCATGTTGAATAGGAACAGTCTGCCATCCTTTGCCCTATGTACTACTGTTCCACCTTCCTGAATAGAGCATGCTTTCTCATTTGTATATGCAATGGATTTAATGTTCCCCAGTTGATCATTTTATCTAATTCTTCAGTTTTTACTTCATTAAGAGATTGATGGCTGGTGGATGAAAAGAGTCAGTTTTCTTTGGAGATGCAACCCCTTAGAGGTTACTCATGCTCTTGGAGATGACTCTATACCAATTAACATACATATATAACCAAGGAGATTCAGGAAATATAGATATCCGAAGGACTTAGAAGGAGTTGAGAAGGGTAGGAATATGATCAAAATATATTGTATGAAGATTGTTTTATTAAATCCATTATAGAGTATTTCATACATACATATGTGCTCTGCCTAAATGGTTCAATAGGTCATGTTCACCTGGTGTCCTACATCCCCTCTGACTCCTACAATGAATGTTTGATCCCTCTCTTCTGCAGAATGCCTGAGCTCAGAGGGAGAGACATTATAGAGTCATCCACTTTGGAGACTTTCTCCAAATGTATAATCTGGCAGAGGGTATCTGTATATACTCCCATATGTTGTCAATGGAAGGTTCTCTGATGATTACTTGACAAGGCACCAATCTATATGCTTACAATATTTCATTGATTTTTTTTAAACGAGTTGTGTTTTGTTCTATTTCTTCCAATTGTTTGGGTTATCCTGGTTTTCTTTAAGGAAATTTCCTCCAGTTGTTCATTTCTGTCTGTCATAATTCTTTTAAGGGATTTATTCATTTCTTATTTCCTCTATCATCTTTGTTTAGTTGATTTTATGGGCTTTGGAATAAATAATCAGGGCCTGCTGGGCTCTAGTGGAGCCATATTGTCCTGGCTGGTTTTGACTGTGTACTTATGATGGCATCTGCATCTATATATTTGCTTTTGGGTAATTATAGGTCTATGTCATGATTTTGGGATTTGCCTTTCTTTGGTAGGCACTTTGCTCCTTGGTTTCAGTTTCACCTAAATTCTAAGAGAGTGTGTTAGCTGTGTTTTGCTTGCTTATGCTGGCTTGTTCAACTGGTGTTTTCGTAGAGAATATCTCTTGGTGATCAAGGCAGAGATGTAGTGAAAAATAAGGAGAGGGAAGTCAGGGGATGATCACTGGTATTCACTGAAGGGTGCTTCTGGTGTTCTGTTACAGAGCTCTATATTGTCCTGAGGTATTCAGTTTCCTGAGGGAACAGAGAGATTAGAAAAGGTACTCAGGCAGACTAGCTAGCCTTCTAGCAGGTATGGCTTTGGATTGAGCAGGAAGTGTCTACCCAAGTTAGGGACTGGGACACAGCAAAGAGTAGATGGAGAGAGGTGAGAAGGGGATGGTCTGTGAGATCCACAGGAGGAATAAAAGTGGGGAAGTGAGGTTGCAGTTGGTATTCTGTTGCAGCACTAGGGATGAGGCTGAGGGATTTGAGTCTTCTGGGAAAGGCAGCTTTTATGATATAAAATTTGTTTTAGGAAAACCATATGAATAACCAAATAAATTCACAGTTGAATAAAGAGATGACTTTTGATTGTCAAGAACCCAAACAAGCAAGAGCTTACTAATAGGCAATCCTTAGCATAGGAAGACCATGTTCAAATTGGTGTGATTAAGCCATTCTAATTTACCCATGAATTAGTCAGTCATGATGACATCATATACCTGAAGCCAATAATGGGAAATATATATGTGGGATCTCAAGTACTTCATTCAAGGAGAATTCTGCAAACAGTTCATATTTGTGGACTCCCATACACCATTAATGATAGTCTAAGTTGTTGAATTTTTCTACAGATTTTTTAGCAATGCCCATTATAACTAAAATTGTTACTTAGTTCAATCCACTTTAAATCAGATTGTAAAGGAGGTAAAGTGTTTAAGATACATCTCATATACATTTGTATGATTTCAAAAACTAAATAAATATTTTAAAACTAAAATAAAAGGATAATGGATATTATAATTGTAAATTATATAATCAGTAATGAAAAAGGAGACATAACAACTGAAACTGAAGAAATTCAAAGAATAATTAAGGCTCATTTTAAAAGCCTGTAGCCACAAAATTGGAAAACCTTAATCTATGGATGATTTTTTAGACAAATACCACTTGCCAAAGTTTAACCAAAATCAGCTAAATGATTTAAACAGCCCCATAACCACTAAAGAAATATGTGCAGTATTTAAAACTCCTCCAACCGAGAGAGAGAGAGAGAGAGAGAGAGGGAAATGAAAAATGGCTTTAGTGCAGAATTCTACCAGACTTTCAAACAGATAATACCAATACTCCACAAAATAGATTCAGAAAGATCACTTCCAAACTCATTTTATGAGGCCACATTCACCCTGACTACCTAAACCACACAAAGACTCAACAAAGAAAGAAAATTTCAGATTGATTTCTCTTATGAACATTGATGAAAAAATACTCTACAAAATACAAACTGAATCCAGGAACACATCAAAGACATCATCCATCAAAATCAAGTATGGTTTATCCCAGGGATTTAGGGATGATTTAATATATGAAAATCCACCAACCTAATCAACCATATAAACAAACTGACAGAAAAAGTCACATGATTATCACATTAGACCCTAAAGAAGCCTTTGATAAAATACTCCTTCATCTTAAAGTTATTAGAGTAATCAGAGAAACAGGGCACAAACATAAAGATAATCAAATATACTTCAAGCCAATAGCAAATATCAATAAATGGAGAGAAACTTAAAGCACGTCTACTAAAATCAGGGACAAGATAAGGCTGCCCACACTTTCCCTATTTATTATATATAGCATTTGAAGTTCTAGCAAAAGCAATAAAACTACTTACTAAAGGAGATCAAGGTGAAAGGAATTGGAAAGGAAGGAGTCAAAGTATTCCTATTTGCAGATGAAATAATAGTACAAAGAGGCAACCAAAAAAATTCTACCAGAGAACTCTTACAACTCATAAACACCTTCTAAATAGTGTCTGGATATAAACAAATAAGTAGCTAACAAATCAGTAGCCCTCCCTCCTTTATACAAATGATAAAGTGGATGAAAAGGAAGTAAGAGAGACAATAACTGCCACAATAGCCACAAATAATATAAAATATATTGGTGTAACTTTAGCCAAGCAAGTGAAAGATCTGTATGACAAGAACTTCTAAACCTAAAAAATGAAACTAAAAATGATATCGGAAGATAGAAAGATCTCCCATGCCCATGGATAGCAAGTATTAACATTGTGAAAATGGACTCTTTACCAAACAAAAACAACAGATTAGGTGCAATCCCCAGCAAAATAACAATTTTTTATAGACCTGAAAGGGGAAATTTTCAACTTCATATGGAAAAACAAAAAACCAAAGATAGCAAAAATAATCTTGAACAATAAAAGAACTTCAAGAGAAATCACTATTCCTGATTTGAAGCTGTACTAGGGAATAATAGTGATAAAAAATGGCTTGGTGTTTTCTAAAAAACAGACATGTTAAAATATGAAATTGAATCAAAGACCTAAAAATAAACCCACATACCTAAGGACACTTAATTTTTGATGAAGAAGCCAAAAACGTTCAAAATAGATAAATGAAAGCATCTTCAAAAAAATGGTGCTGGTCTAACTGGATGGTTACATGTATAAAATCGCAAAGCTTCTGTAAGGCAAAGGACACTGTCAACAAGACAAAATGGAAATCAACAAATTAGGAAAAGATCTTTACCTATCCTATATCTGATAGAGGGTTAATATCCAATATATAAAAAGAACTCAAAGAATTAGACTCCAGAGAACCAAATAACACTTTTAAAATGGGGTAGTGGGTTAAAGTGGTAAGTGGGAGTCCTGCCTCTGCCCAGGGCTCGGGCCTCTGGGAGAGGCAGGATGCAGGAAATTTGACCATGCTCACCCTACAATGCCTCTGGGATGGTGTCAAGCTATGAGAAACCAGAGGACATCACCTGGGTTGGGGGAGTGCAGCTGGGAACCCAGAGACTACACATAGCCAGTTCTGTCTGGTTCTCAGGCTTTTGGGAATCCCAGGTGCTTCTGGATGACATGGAAGAGGTGAGAATGGAGTACAGGCTGAAGGCTGGAGCTAGCCTGGGGTTGAGGGGGAAAGGCAAGGAGGAGTCCAGCTGGGTCCCACTAGGGACCATATCCTTGGCTAGCTGGTTTGATTTGGTAGAGGCCTTGGCTGGGAGTGCAGAGAGGCCTTCTCTGGGAAACTGGACACAGATCTTTAGACAAAGACCTGTTCCATCTTTCCCCATGGTGAATCCTGATGAAGAGAGACAGTCCATGGTTCTAGGGCATTTACTGTCATGTCAGAGAGTGGAGATGAGTGAAACCATAACCCTCAACCTCAGTGAGGGACTGAGGTTAAATACATTTTGCAAGGAAAAGTGGCTGGGAAGGGGAGTTTATTGGCTAATCCTCTAGGTGCCTCATTAAAATAGGAATGTCTTGAGGCTACGTGACCACACATCTACCTGTGGGCAAGCTTGGGCTACGTGACTGATGGTCTTATACCTAATGGAGAGCTGTCTCCTTGTGTAAAGAACCTGAGGCCAAAGAGCATGGCAAAACACCTACTTTCCCTTGTACATTTGTCCCCTCCTGGGGACTCAGTACTGGGGCTCCAAGGTTTTAAATCTTAGTTCAACAAGAAACTGGGCTGCCTTTACAATCCCACAGTAGGAGTACAGAGCTAAACAAAGAATTCTAAACTGAGGAATATCTAATGGCCAAGAAGCACCTGAAGGAATGTTCAACATCCTTAGTCATCAGGGAAATGCAAATCAAAACAACCTTGAATTCCACCTCACACCATAGCTAAGATCAAAAACACAAGTGACAGCAGATGCTGGTGAGGATGTGGAGAAAGACAAAAATCTCCTCCATTGTTGGTGGGATTACAAGGTGATACAATCACTCTGGAAATCAGTCTGGTGGTTTCTCAGAAAATTTGACAAAGTATTACCTGAGGACCCAGCTGTACCACTCCTGTGCATATATCCAAAAGATGCTCCAACATATAACAAGGACACATGCTCCCTATATTCATAGTAGCCTTATTGATAATAGCCAGAAGCTGGAAAGAACCCAGATGTCCTTCAACTAAGGAATGGATACAGAAAATGTGGTACATTTACACAATGGAGTACTATTCAGCTAATAAGAACAATGAATTCATGAAATTCTTAGGTAAATGGATGGAACTAGAAAGTATAATCCTGGGTAAGGTAACTCAGTCACAAAAGAATACACATAATATACATTCACTGATAAGTGGATATTAACTGAAAATCTTGGGATACCCAAGATACAATTCACAGAGTGCATGAAGCTCAAGAAGGAGGAAGACCAAAGTGTGTATGCTTCAGTCCTTAGAAGAGGGAAAAAAGTACTCACAGAAGAAAATATGGAGACAAAGTGTAGAGCAGAGACTGAAGAAAAGACCATCCAGAGACTACCTCACCTGGGGATCTATACCGTATACAGACACTAAAACCAGACACTGTAAGATGCCAAGAAGTACTTGCTGACAGGAGCTGATATTGCTATCTCCTCAGAGGCTCTGCCAGAGCCTGACAAACACAGAGCTAGATGCTCACAGTCAACCACTGGACTGAGCACAGGGTCCTTAACAGAGGAGTTACAGAAAGGAATGAAGGAGCTGAAGGGGTTTGCAACCCATAGAGAAAACAACAATATCAACCATCCAGACCTCCCAGAGCTCCCAGGGTCTAAACCCTGGGACCAACCAAAGAGTACACATGGAGGGACCCATGCCTCCAGCTACATATGTAGCATAGGATGGCCTTGTAGGGCATCAATGGGAGGAGATCCCCTTTCTCCTGTGAAGGCTGGATGCTCCAGTGTAGGGAAATGCTAGGGTAGGTAGGTGGGAGTTGGTGGATGGGTAGAAAGGACCCTTGCAGAAGCAGGCAAGGTGGAAGAGATGGGATAGGTGGTTTCTGGAGGAGAAACCAGCAAAATGGATAACATTTGAAATGTAAATAAATAAAATATCCAAAAAATGAATGCAAGTAGATACATATTTTTATCCCTACACAAATCCCAACTGCAAGTGGATCAAGAACATCAACATAATATCACATATCCTAAATCTAATAGAAGAGAAAGGGGGAAATAGCCTCAAACACATTGGCACAGGTGAAAACTTCCTAGACCAAATACCAATAGCTCAGGCTCTAAGATCAACAATTAATAAATGGGACCTCATGAATCTGCAAAACTTTTGTAAGGTAAAGGACAATGTTAACAGAACAAGTTGGCAGCTATCAGATTGGTAAAGGATCTTATCCAAAAAACATTTGGCAGAAGGCTAATATCAAAGATTTACAAAGAACTGAAAAGGTTAGATACCAACCCAAATAACCCTATTAAAACATGGGGTACAGAGCTAAACAGAATTTTCTACAGCAGAATCTCAAATTGCCAAATAACCCTTACATTAATATTCAAAGTCCTTAGTAATAAGACTAAATCAAAACAACTCTGAGGTTCCTTCTTATACTCATCAGAATGCTTAACGTCAAAAAACTCAGGTACATGCTGGAGCTAGGGAAACACTTTTTCATTGCTGGGGGTTAGTGAAAAAATTTGTACAACTACTTTGGAAATAGATTTGGTAGTTGCTCAGAAACTTGGGAATAGTTTTCCCTCAAAACCCAACTGTACCACTCCTGGGCATATATCCAAAAGAATTTCCACCATTCCACAAAGACTCATGGTCCACAACATTCATAACATCTTTACTCGTAATAACGAGAAACTGGAAACAACTTAGTTATCCCTCAACTGAATAATGATAATGAAAATATGGTAGATCTACAGAATGGAATACTATTCAGCTATGAAAAAAAAGACATGTATTTTGAATACAAATGGGTGGAACTGAGAATAGCATCCTGAGTGATGTAATCCAGTCTCAATTGTACATCCATGGTATGTATCACTTATAAGTGGGTATTAGCAATAAAAGACAGTGTCATGCTATACTCCACTGACCCAAAGAAGCTAAACAAGAAGGAAGAACCTAGTGAGGAAGATTAAATATCATTTACAAGTGGGAATATGATAGTCCTAAAAGGCAGATGGAGGGATAGAGGGAACTGGCTGGAAGCAGGGACAGTCACAGAAAGGGAGGGTTCAGAGTCACATATGAGGAAGGATAGGAGAGAAGTCTAGACAGCCATGAAAATACATGGAAATCTGTAACTGACAGGGGCGAGGAGGTGAAAGGCATCGCCAAGACTAGACAGGGACCTGAGGTAAGGGAGGTGCACAATAATAAAATGGAATGACCTTAGCTACACTACATTGGAGATATGGAACCAGAAGAAGCCACTTTCTGTAGCCAGGTAGAGTCATAGAGATACCAACCTACCCACAAAATCTTTAAACCCTAAATTTATCCTGTATACAAGGAATGCAGACAGGGGAGATGGAGCATACACTGAGGGATTAACCTACCAATAGCTGGCCCAACTTGAGACCCATCTGAAGGGGCAAGCACCACTCCCTAATACTATTAAAGATGCTCTGTTATATTTTCAGACAGAAGCATATTGTCCTCTGGGAGACTTCACCCAGCAGGTTACTCAGACATATGCAGATAGCCAAAAAGGAGATGGAGCTTCTAGAATATTATGGAAAAATAGGAGGGAGAATTGTATGTCCCAAAGAGGATAGGAACTCTAGAGGAAGACCAACAGAGTCAATTATCATGGACCTTGGGGTTCACAGAGTATGAATCACTAACCAAAGGACATACCTGGCCTAAACCTAGGCCTCCCAGCACATATGTAGAAGATTTGCAGCTTGGTTTTCATATGGGTCCTGGAGCTATCACAAAATTCATTGCCTGTGATATGTTTTAGTTGGAATGCCTTACCTGGCCTCAGTGGAAGAGGAAGCACCTAGCCTCATAGAGACTTGATGTGCCAGGGTCAGGAGGCTACCCAGTGATCCCCACCTGCTCAGAGGAGACAGAGAGGTGGACAAGGGAAGGATTGTGAGAATGGGTGACTGGGAGGAGGGCAGAGAGTAGTATGTAAAATGAATAAGTAAAAAAAAATTAAATTAAAAAAGGAAAATCTCTAACCAATAAAATAATAGTAACACGTGCAAAATATCAGTAAAAGATTCCTAAAATAATCTAGGTATCAATGGACATTGATGAAAATTTCAAGGTAGCCTAACAAAAAAATTTCATAAGAGATATTTCATTCAATTTTCAAGTATTAGTAACCAGACAAGCATTAAAATATTTTAAAATATTTAATGCCAAAGACAAGGTTTGACACCACAGGTAAAAACCAGTCAGGAAAGTGATGGTGGTAAGTACTGAGAGCCACTGAGGAGTCATTTCAGATACAAACATGGGCTGCTGCCTATGACAGCCAGAGGTTTGATAAGAGAAAGGTGGGAAATCAAACAGTCTCACAAACACACAGAATAGTTGAAGCAAAGGCAAGCACCAGGAATTTATTTCTTTACTTAACCCTGTTTTACACCCCTTAATACAAAGTTTTTTCTATTAGAAAATATTACTTCATAGCCATAGGTTAGACATTTTCTAGAGACAGTGACCAAAAACAGATTTAATATCACTATGCAAAAAGTTACAATATTTATTATATATTTCTTATATGAAACATATATAACTAAAAATTTATCATCTATCTATCTTTCCAAGGAATCATTATCACCTCAAGCAGTAACATTTTTATGCCATTAATTAACAAAGTTTAAGCAGGCCAAGTATACAGTAGTAAGTTTCTCCATATGCTTGGTTGCCACAACCCTATAATTACTAAAGAGCAGGCAATCTACCTTATGTCTTATCTTTAAAGTTCTGATCAGATAGGATGGCTAATGATCTGTTTTCTGTTCTTGTACTCATAATAGAATTATCTGTGAAGAGGTTTGCAACACCACAGGAAGAACAACAATATCAACCAATCAGACCCTCCAGATCTCCCAGTGTCTAAGCAATCAACCAAGGAGTACACATGGAGGGACCCATGGCTCCAGCCACGTATGTAGCAGAGGATAACCTTGTCAGGCATCAATGGGAGGAGAGGTCATTGGTCCTATGAAGGCTAGATCTATGCCCCATTGTAGCGGAATTCGAGGGTGCGGAGGCAGGAGTGAGTGAGTGGGTGGAGGAACACCCTCATAGAAGCAAGGGTTGGGGGGAGGGTAGAGGGAGTTTCAGCAAGGGGAAGAACCAGGAAAGAGGATAACATTTGAAGTGTAAATAAAGAAAATATTCAATAGAAAAGAATTATTTGTTCTTTATTATAACATTATTATTTTCTGCTTCACATCGCAAACCTGTTACCTCATCACTAGATAACAAGATGAAAGAATTCACGCTCAACCTGGAGTTTTTGCTTCTTTGATCATTAAATTGTCTCAAGCCTATTCTTCTTGCCTGTATAATTACATTCTTGTAATACATGAATGTTCACTGTACTCTTTTCTCTAACCCAAGCAGCTTTTGGTGTTTTATCAAGAAAGGGCATACTTTATTCTTGATTGTAACTTAAAGCTTTCTATCAACTATCCTAATTTCCTATCTTTACATTTTCGATCAATTACATTAAGCTCCAGAATTATTTAAATCAAGCTAACCTCAGAAAATTACTAAGTCGATTCAGAAATCACATATATCACTAATTCATCTGTGCAGCAATAACTCAAGAATTATCATCTACATGTTGATCTGAAAGACACTTGCCCAAGAGAGTGGGCTATCAACTAGTACGTAATCACACCAAGTTATAGTCAGTGAGGGGCTCTGGTCATCCACTCACACCAAGCCAAATTACTGAGGAGTATGACAATGACACATATGAGAAAGCATAGCAGTAATCAAGAAGTCTCTGGTATCATTTTGCACCAGAGCTCACCCTTCACAGCTAAGCAGGATGGTGAGCTATCTCTACTGAGCTTACTTGCTCACTCTAGCTTTTCCTGTATGGTGTCTGCCAACTTAAACTTAAAAATCATTTAATTCTGTAATTTACCATAACAATACGATGTAAAATTCATTTATATTGATATTTATGCGGTAAATTTGTGATTTATTGCAAACTCGTTGGTATTTACAATAAATCTACAAGCTAAGAAAATTATTTCACATATTGATACTATCTTCTAGCTTCATCTTAATATAATTATTTATGTCATAAATTCAGGTTTCAGTTCTACATTAGAAGTACAACACAGTTGAACTGTACATAATATTGTGTAGGTAATAGATTTCTATGCTAGTGGTACTAGTAGTTTTATATACCCCTTATTCTCCTATATTTTCTGTTTAAAAAAAAAAAGAGCAATACTTTCAAAGTTTTTAATTCAGCAAGTCCAATGCCAGTCAGACCACAACTCATTCATACAAGTTAACACCATGCAAACTCAAAAGGTTATATTTAGGAATGTGTATTTATAAGTATATGCATTTACTAAGATATATACAAAAATATTTTTAAAAGCTGTAAATTTGAAGGATAATGGTTACCCATATTTGGGAGTTTATTGAAGGGGGAATAGAAATGGAGAATTATTGCAATTGAATTATCTCCAAAATTAAACAAACCTAGAAATTGATGGATGGAGCTGGAAAATATCAATTAAAAAATAGTCCTAATTTATTTGTACATGTTTTATATTATAATCTCAAAAATTAAACATTTCTTAAAGTGTCTCAATTGGGAAGCAAGATATGAGAAGCCATGTTCTAATCAGTCTTGGTATAAAAAGTGTATATTTCTTAATTTTCTCTGTTTCTTCCTTTGTTTTCTGTGTATTATATATGCATGGCTTTGTTTTTAATGCACAGGTATCATGAAGCCAATAAACGAAAATCTAAGCAGCACACAGACATTTATTTTCGTGGGCTAATCTGACTACATAGAGCTACAGGTCCTATGATCCCTGATGCTCTTGTTCATCTACATCATAACAGTGCTGGGGAATTTGGGGATGATGATACTTATCCTCACAAATACCAAACTTCATACCATCATGTACTTTTTCCTCATCCACTTTTCCTTGTGGGTTTTGTTATTCCTCTGTAGTTATATACAAACTCTTGGAGATCTTTGTGGCAGAGGACAGGGACATTTCTTTCTATGATTGCACCTTACAACTTTCTTGTACCTGCATTTTTAGTGTATTGGAAGTATTCATGTTGGCAGCAATGACTTCTATCTACTTTGTGTCAGTTTGTAATCCTATGTTCTCTCACAAGCTGTGTATCTTTCTGGTGGCTGGATTTTATAAATGGGACATACTGTGTCCCTCAAGATTCACATATTTTCTTTTTACACTATCCATTTGTGAATCTTGTATCATTAATAATTTTATCTGTGACCACTGTGTAATTATGTCTGTCTCTTGCTCAGACCCATACAGCAGACAGATACTATGTTTCGTTGCTATTTTCAATGAGGTCAGCAGATTGCTGATTATTTTAGATAATGTTTATTTTCACCTCAGTTATGAAATTTCCTACTGCTAGCAGGCATCAGAAAAAAAAAAAAAAGCAGCTGAAAGAGTCAGATGAGGATATTTGCACTCAACCAATGGAAAGAAGCTGCTGACCCCTGTGGTTGAATTAGGGGAAAGTTGGAAGAAGCTGAGGACGAGGGTGACCCTGTAGGAAGACCAGCAGTCTCTATTAACCTGGACCTCTGAGATCTCTCACACCCTGGACTACCAACCAGGCAGCATACATCAGCTGATATGAGGTCCAAAACACATATGCATCAGAGGACTGCCGTGTCTGGGTTCAGTCAGAGAAGATGCACCTAACTCTCAACAGACTGGAGGCCTCAGGGAGTTTAGAGGTCTGGTTGGGTGGAGTGTAGGGTGTGGACATCCTCGTGGAGATAGTGGTGTGGGGAGGAAGTATGGGATGTGGAACAGTTAGAGGGTAGACCTGGGGAAGGATAAAATCTGGACTGTAAAAAAAAAAGGATTGTATAAAATTAAAAAACAATTGCACTGGGATATTTAAGTCACAGAATTGTGAAAAACTCACAAAACTCTGCTGTTTTAAATTTAAAAGCATTCATTATAATTCCATTGAGAAAATTAATTTTATTTTATTAACAATAATTTGAATCATATAATACATAATAAAATTTTATATTCCAAAATAAACTTGAATTTAATTAAAGATATGATAGGTGACTATAAACATATTTTCAAACAGCGTGCAAATTTTTTGGATAAAATGCAAAATAATAGCTTATTAAACATGTCCTCATTTTCCTTAATTGTTACTCACATATATGAACATAGCAGTAAAAACATTATTTTCACTGGTATTTTTCAGCACCACTGTAGAGTAGGACTAAAGTTTTGCTACTCTCTATTTTTGTGTTGTGTCATTGTACATGAGAAGTCACCTGAAAATAGAGCTTTATTGTCTTATTCCATATCGAATTTACCTCCAGGAGTATAGACAAATGCTCTGAGATGTGAAGCTATTCATCTTGTGAGTCCCACACAACTAGAGCAGGGATCTGTCCCTAATCTTGTTCATATCTGTGGAATCCTTTTCCCCTAACTGTCTGGGCTCAGTGGGAGAAGAGGCACCGAACCCTGCAGAGATTTGTTGTGCCAAAGTGGACTGATACTGAAGTAGGACCTACACTCACTCAGAAGAGAAGAGATACAGATGTAGGCAGGACTGTGGGGGCCACATGCTCAGTAGTGAATGGCCAACATATAATAAATTCAAGGACATCCTTGGATATTCCTTATCTTAACTGTCATGAGAGGTCTTAAATGAACATAACTTTGATGTTACTTTATCCATCGTTTTAAACTTTTAGGACATTAGCATATCCATTATAGCTTCCAATTTAATGTTTTTTTTTTTTAATACTTGTGTTTGTGAATGAGTGAACCTCTGTGTCTATATCAGTTTTTTGTGCCTTTTCTTGGGAAATGTTTCCTCTACTTATTGTATACTATTTCAATGTACTAGTTTTTATTTTATTTAATATTTTACTTTGATCCCTTAGAAGAGTATTTGTTCTTAACTGTAAGAAAGAAAGAGGTAAATCCAAGTGTAACAGGAGGTTAGGTGGAGGTAAGAAGAGAAGATGAAGAGGAAGCCATAATCAGGATATAGCATGTGAGAGAAAATGCTACTTGGATAAAAGGGATAATGCTTGACTGAAAAATTTAATCAGAGAACTTATCTTAAGTGAGTTTTGTTGTATAACGTGACAATTTTGAAGATCTATTCAACACGTAATTGTGTGGTCTACCCAATGATATGAACAATCTCTAAATGTAAAATGTTTCCTACAAGATGTCATGAATATTGAATTAGAGAGCCCAAATAAAATGGTCTCTTGTACAGGACATTGGATATTTCAGAGAGATCCTTTTACTTCATGTATTATACACAATCTACTCCTTTTTATATTGTTATGTAAAATGGATTAAATGATTTGCCTTAAATTGCTATATACTTTTTTTTATAAAATCCAAAGAGGTCTACTAAGCTTAGCAGAGGATAAGTGAATGTTTGAATGTTATTTTAATGACAGTGACAGAGGATGTCTTAATTATGCACTAACAGTGCTTAAGAGTGAACTTCATGACCAAGTTTTCTTTGTCATTTCAAAAAAAGTCTCATTATTAAAGATTCTTCAAAATGAGATTTGGTATTATAGTAATTACCTGCTCTGAGCCTGTATGGAATAGTGTCTTGAATTTTCACTAGAGTTAGTCCCCAGAGATAACAGGCAAACATAAAATCTTTTCTCTTCCTGTTGTTCTTAATTCACAGAGCACCAGAAGTATGCTGACTTTCTCTGTCACAAGTGAGTTTATTCAGATTTTCTTTGCTACTGTGAAAATGTTCTTTTCCTGACACTGTAATTAAGATACACTATAATTTTTCTTTCTATGTTAAATCATTAACTCAGAGACAGTAATATTCAGGAGCAAAGTAAATACACATAGTGAATGCCTCAGTCATTGGCAATAACTATCAAAGAAAGCATTAAATATTTTCAGAGTATGCCTATGCATCAGTTATATTACAAAACAAATTATGGACAAATGACACTGTTTATACATTTTCTCTTAGATTTCTCTAATCTTTGATTTCTTGGGTTAAAAAAAATCTCAGTGGTTTGTGCAAATAACCAAACTAAAATGGTATTTTATATTGCTCTTTAAGAATATATGATATTTCTTACATAATTTTGTATCAAACAGAAGAGTCTTCAGCCTCACCTGTCTACTAATTGGCATCATGGTGCCAATGGAAGGAAATGTGACTGTGGATATTATCTTTGTCTTGTTGGGCTTCACAGACTACCCTGACCTTCAGGTACCCCTCTTCATAATCTTTCTCTTCACGTACATCATCACTGTAGTGGGAAACCTTGGCATGATAGTGCTCATCAATATCAACCCCAAGTTCCACACTCCCATGTACTTCTTCCTTAGCCACCTTTCATTTGTTGACTTCTGCTACCCAACTATCATCATGCCCAAGCTGCTTGAGAACTTGGTCCTAGCTGATAAAACTATACTCTACTTCAGCTGCATGTTACAGTACTTCCTGTCCTGTGTGGCTGTGGTGGCTGAGTCCTACTTGCTAGCAGTTATGGCCTATGATCGTTTCGTGGCCATATGTAATCCCTTGCTGTATACTGTGGCCATGTCACAGAAGTTGTGCATCCTGCTTGTGACTGGATCATATATCTGGAGCACCTTTGCCACTTTGATTCTCCTCTGCTATGCTCTGCAGTTAAAGTTTTCAAGATTTAATGTGATCAACCATTTCTTCTGTGAATATACTGCCCTCATTGCTGTTGCTAGTTCTGATATACACATCCCCAGCCTGCTACTCTTTTGTTTTGCAACCTTCAATGAAGTGAGTACACTCCTGATCATTCTCACTTCATATGTGTTCATTTTCGTGACGGTACTAAAAATCAAATCTGCTAGTGGACGTCGCAAAGCCTTCTCTACCTGTGCCTCCCACCTGACTGCCATCACCATTTTTCATGGAACCATACTTTCCCTGTACTGTGTTCCTAACTCCAAAAATTCTAGGAATGCAGTTAAAGTGGCCTCTGTCTTTTATGCAATTGTCAACCCCTTGCTTAACCCCCTTATCTACAGCCTGAGAAACAAGGATGTGAAAGAGGTTTTCCAGAAATTAGTGAGCACTTCATTGAAGTTCTCACTTCAGTGAACCATCTTAAAATATGTTCAATACAAATATAAAATTAGAACAATAGCTGTTTCTATTAGGATACATATTTGCTTGAATTCTATTGATTGTTATGATGTATAGATTGATAAATTCAACTCAGAAAATGAAGGCAAAGATGTTTACTATTTAAAGGATATCGAAAATATTTTGGTATATAATATTTCTTTTAAGTCAACAATAATAATAATAATAATAATAATAATAGTAATAATAATAATAATAATAACCATCGCAGTAAGACACTAGAAAGCATACCAGGATATATTTCAGAATGTAATTTCTTCTGAAACAATGATAGTTACTGACACAGAAATGCAGAAATCTTGTTTGGTTATGTTATAAGCATGATAGAGTGCTTCTGAATGTAAACTTCAGAGAAATTCTATCATTGTTAACAGATGTTTGCCATTAAACGACATGATTAAAACATAAGGGGATATCTTTACAACATAAATTCGTTTTATTTCATTCTTTATGTCGTACAAATGGTGTGTATAGAGTACACTGAACTCTATAGTTATATATTTTTAAGAGGCTGGCATCAAAATAAAAACTACATGTCTTTGGTAGAAAATGACACAGCTATCTAAGGAAATGGTGAAGAACTGGCTGAAATGATTTAAAATTAAAATTTAACTCTAAAAACTATATATCTACTTCCTTTTATATAAAGTAATTATTAGATACTGAGTGATAGATATCAAAGACTCTAATTCTCTGTTTCAGAAAGCAAAATGTTTGAATGATTTTATTTCTAAGGTAGTATTTGTGTATTATTAGGCAAAAAGTTTCATTCCTAGAATAACATGTTATCAAAATATTTAGAAGGATCATTTACAGTAATTCATAAAAAAATCAGATATATTGAAGATTATATTTTGTTATTTATGTTTCATTGTTTATATGAATGAGTGAATGAACCAAAATATCTGGTAACAAAATTTCCATGAATTTAAATAAATTTGAATGATGAGAAAACACTACATGAGTTACCATAAACTATAAAGTATCTATTTTAAAATATCATCACTTTGGAATAAATAATCATATGAGGAAAAATATTATATAATATTTTATTTATTTCCCAAAGACTAAGTGCTAAAGTTTAACCTTTATATTCCATGAAAAGAACATTATCAGATTAACAAATATGATTAACACTGAAAAAATATCATTTGCATATAAACATTGATATATGATATACTTAGGTTTTATGAAAAGTATCATTGCCATTTTAAAGTAGGTGTTTCTTATCATAATGATGGAATAAAAGCACATATGTATTACATTTCTTTTCTATAAGAATAGTTGGAAACCAAAACTTTAATGACATGGCTGTGGAGGCTTGAACACAAATGACCCTAATAGTGCCATGTGTTTGAATTCTTGATCCCCAGTTACTAGAACTGTTTGGGAAGGATTAGCAGCTAGGGCCTTGAGGAAGTATGTCACTCAGAGTGAACTTTGAGAGTTCAAAAGCCTACCTCCAGGTCTGTCCCTCTCTCTCTCCTTCTCCCTCTCTCCCTCTCTCCCTCTCTCTCACTTTCCCTCTCTCTTTCTTCTTCTCCTTCTCTCTTCTTCTCTTCCTTCTCCTCCCTGCCTCCCTCCTACCCTCCCCAGTCTCTTTCCCCTTTCTCCCTGCTTGTGAATCAGATATGTGCCCTCAGCTACTGTGTCTGTCTCTCTGCTGCCATGCTTCCCACCATGATGATCATGAACTCTAACCTTCTAAAACTGTGAGTTCCCAATAAATGCCATTTTTTTTGTTTGTTTGTAAGTTTCCTCATGGGTAGTCTTCGGTTGTGGCAATGAAAAAATAACTAAGACAAGAATCTTGGGTATGCTGGTAAGAAAACAGACATTTTATACATTCCAGAAGCATGAAAAGATTTACTATTCACATGAGAATATTTGAAGGACCAGCAACATTAAATTCATATTATCTGTCATACATTTAAAACTCCTAGTCCTTGGAATAACTTCCAGAGCTAAAATAACAAATTTACAGAAACATTTTTAAAAGTTTAATGTCTAACAATAACAAGGTAAGTGGAATTCAATATGAAGATGATTGCATTAAATTTTGGTTACTATACAGGAGTAAAGGAATTAGGATCTGTTTAAAAATTAGTACTTTTGTTTCCAAGTGCAATTTAAAACTATCTATTTTATTATTTTACTTTATGTGTACAAATGTTTTGCTTAAATGTGTACCATGTTAATTCTTGGTGCCAGTGGAAGCTAACAGAGCATATAAATGATTGTGAGCCATTGTGTGAGTTCTGAGACTTTGACCCAGGAGGTATAAAATAATTAAGATCTCTCTTAAGAATTGAGCCCTTTTTCAAAATGTCCAGTTGCATTCTTTAATAAGTAAAGACAAGATATATAAGAAAGAATATAATATGAAAAAATGTATCAAAAATTAAAAGTTAAAATTGTAAAGACAAGAAAGAAATATGGAATGGCATTTGATTAAATATATTAATGAATAAATAATTATAAGCTAGGGTTCGCAAAATGTTGGAAAAGAATTAGATCTCAAAACTTGGAGAACTTAAGCACACATATTTTAATCTCAACCATATTCAGGAATTTTCTTGAAAGTAATGGATCCCAAAATAAGTCTCAATAAAAATAGAGATGAATGAATATCCTTAATCATAAATTAGTCTATATATTACCAATGCATCTTTTGAAAAGGAACTAAAGGTCCTTGGGTAAATGATTGAAATTATTAAAGATTACAGATGAATCTTGGATAGTTTAACACTCAACAGCTAGTGATAACTTAAAGGATATGAAAGCAGAAATTTAAATTGGTGTATTTAGTTATAAATTAACATTTCTGTAAAAATGAATATTTACTATAGTTGATTTAAAGGCATAATATGTTCAACCCTCATTGGTATTAAAAATGCCAAATTAATATATGAATAACAAATCTTTGGTTAGTCCTTAATGTTTCTACATGCTGATCATTCTTATGAAAATAAAAACCATAAATATTTATAATTTCTGTTTTTAAATTAACCTTAAGATTTCATGAGGGTATGAGAAGAAGAAATTTAAGATCAGTGAGTGTAAACAGCACAATAAATTATTCAGATACAATTTGAAAGTGTAAATGATGGATTGTAATAATAATTTCAATGTGTAGTAAAATCATTTGATAACAGATTGATAATAAAATTAAAAAATTTTTTCATTTTTAACTGTACCTGAATCCATAGATTAGAGTGGGACATGAAATATCTTTTTATGTACCTTTGAAGGTCTATGATAGATAGCAGCAGTTGTGAAGAACTCTTGCCGAAGAGAAATTTAAAATTTAAATCAAATTTATAAGTATTTTATCTCACTCTCTATTTAAAATGTCAGTTTAAAGGATGAAATCAATCACAAATAAACCAGCAGGAGAGATGCTAAGTAAGAGTGACTTAAAAATATTTTAGGTATTTGGGTATCCTCTCCATACCCAAATTTTCCAAATATAAACATCTGATCTACTTTACACACCCATTTCAGAATGCAGAAAACATATTTAGTAAATGAGCTAGTTTGATTCTTGATTAAATCTAACATAGAGAAATAGGAGTTTGAGAGACAAATACAGAAAATTAAGCATAAATTAAATTTTTAATAAAAGTGACATTTATGGGTAACAATTTTTGTCAACAGTATTCAAATAAACTTTTATTTTATAAGTGACAACACTTTTAGCCAGGTAGTGTAGGCACATGTCTTTACTACCAGGACTCCAGAGGCAGAAGTAGGCAGATTTCAGAGTTCAAAGCCAGCCTGCTTTTCTAAGCATGTCCCAGGACAGCAAGGGCTACACAGAGAGATACTGTCAAAAAAGAAAAATAATGGGTACACTTTTTATGAGCCATAAATGGAAGCACAATTACCAAATGGATTGATACAAGAAAGAAAACATAGAAATATAATAGTAGCTTAAATTATCCAAATTAATGGGAGCAGAGGTCAACAACTCGGCTTTATGAGTGTCTTGAGTTTTAAAAAGTGAATATTTAACATACTTGTTTTGCAGGCTGATCACAGAAATTTTTGGATAAGATATACTTGGAAAAGTGAAAGCATTAGTGTCTGGCAACAATTCATACACTCCTTCATTTTAAAGCTGTCTGTCTTGGACATATTATTACAGATGTTTCAATGGAAGACTTCAAAGACATACAGATATAAAATAAAATTAAGATATTTATTCTGGTTTATTCATTACAGCCTCTTTTTTCTGTAAGTCTAAATGTATTTCCATAAAAATTTTAAAAATAATTAATTTTATTAGATATTTATATGTTTTCTGCATGACTATATGTACACCATGTGTGTGCTTGTTCTGAGGTCAGAAGACATTTGATTGTAATTGAGATAAGAGATGGTTATAAGCTGTCATATTGGTGCTGGGAAGAGAATCAAGATTCTCTAGAAGAGCAGGAAATGCTCTTAACTGCTAAGGCACCTCTCCAGTCCCTATCTATCATTCCTTTAGAAAGTTAAGAAGAGTTTTTCATTTAAAAGAAGGCAAAATGAGACTCAAGGGGATGAGAGGATTACCAAAATTCTATTTGTAAAAGTATGAAATTGTCAACAAATAAGCTTAACTGAAAACATATTAACTTAAAATATGAAAATACAATTTCATAGTAACTTCAACTCATTCTTATGATAAAAACAGCTTTGAAAAATGTGTATGGATACACGCAAGTGGACTTCCTTAATTTTTTTTTCTTAACTAATGTCACTTTGTATTATTCTTAGAATAGTCTTGAAAACCATTAAAAGTGCATAATATGCACATATAGTGCAAATTTGCTGGTCTGTAAAACTGCTGAGCTTCTTTTTAAAAATATATTTTATTTAGCCTCTAAAATTTTATGCTTGTATTTTGATATTATCTAATTCCTACCACCTCCTTTTTACATTCCTAGAGAAATTACTAAACATTCTCCATCAAAATTATTATCTTAAAATTATTATTAATAGCTCACTGAGTTAAAATCATATTAACATGGAATATAAAGCATTGTCTCATTGATTTTTGAATGAGAAACCCAATTCCCATAGAAAAGTGATTTTTTTTTTTTTTAGCTGTTTTCAACTGTCAGTTCTCTATGCAAGGCTTAGGTATAATGGGTAATTCTGCTTCATATGTAATGGATGAAAGGTTGGGTTAAGAGGGATTAGCAATGTTCTTTAAAGGGGGCTGGCAAAATAGTGGTTAAGACCCTGGAAGGTCTCCTACCTTGTTCCTGGAAGGGGATTTTGGTTTTGTTTCATGGTTTTAATGTATACTTCCTTAAAATATATTGGGAGGATCATTGACAGTTATTTTATATTAGAGAATATTGTGGAGTTGGTGAAGCACAAGAGAATTGGGGAATAGATTTCAAAGTGCTTAGGAATCAGAAAGAGCCAGTGGCAGGAGAACAAGGTTGTTGGTTGATATCTAAAACTGGGAATGTACTACATGATGAAAAAGGGAAGCAAAATAGGCTGGAACTACTGCTAACTCATCCTTCTCTATGTACTTTCACTGCTGGGCATCCAAAGTACCTCTGGGAAGCTAGGGCTTAGGAAAAGCAGGAAATGGTACAGGTACAACTGGAGAGTGTTCATCTAAGTGACCACCAGAGAATTTGTTTGGTCCTATATAGGCACTTTCAGTCTTCCCAGTCTTTGTGCAAGATATGGCTACTAATAATGGTATTTCTATGTATAATCAGTGGACCTTGTATTCTTTAGAAATGGTAGATCTAAAACAATTTTAAAGAGGCTATGGCATTCTATGGCTTTCACTCTCCCTTTGTTAAAGAAATGTTAAAAACTTGGGCTACACAGAATAAGGTTTTCCCCCAAGACTGGAAAGAATTAATGTCAGCTGTTCTAGAAGCTGAATAACAATTACAGTATTTATCATGATGAAGGCACAAAGCCACAAAATAGACAACAGAATACAGCAAGGGGGGATAAATGTTACTAAAGTCCAACTGCTTGATGAAGAGTGTTATGCTGATTTACAAGAACAAATCCAATCTGATGATGGCTTAATTGAGCAGTACTGTGTTGTAGCTTTAAGACCCTGGGAGATGATTGAGAAACCAGTGGAAAAAACCTACTTCATTTACAAAGGTGTTCTGGGGACCTACAAAAGCATTCACAGATTTCTTACAAAGATTGGGTTCAGGTGTAAATAGAGCTATATCAGATCCTGAAACTAGACTGTCACTGATAGAAATATTGACCTCTGAAAATGTGACCATTGGAAGCACAAGGGGCCCCATATAGACAAATGGATGAGAGAGACAACTGATACTGGTTTTCAGGAGCATTGAGCTAATATCATAGGGAAAGCCATAGCTAGAAGTCTTAAAAATTAAAATGTCTGATGTTTTAATTGTGGTTAATTTGACCATTTCCAACGATATTGTCAGGCTAGAAGATTCAGAGCTCCAAATTGCAGGTACATTGTCTCTAGAGAATATTGTATTTGTAAAAGAGAACAGGTTGGTTCTGGCTTTTGTGAACCACATGGTTCTGCTGCTGTTGAAAGAGAAAACAATGTTAAAAGATTGCTGGTCCAATAGGGACATATGGGGTAATATCTAACCCTTGGGAAACAAACAGAGGGTGCTGTCAGCTTGAGGACTTGCAGTATATAACACAAGCTGTCTTTCTGTAGTTAGACAGAAAGTAACAAGCAGGCAAGAAAATCAAAATTAAATATTTCCTATCTTATACATACCACAGAAAGGAGTGCAACTTTGGATTTAGCCACAGATATGTCTCTTACCCTGTTCCCAAAAGTTGAATGTTACAAGTTAACCACTGGTATGTATGGTCCTTTACACTCAGAAACAGTATGAAAGATTTTGGGAAGCAGTGGGTTAACTTCTCAAGGATTGATTGTGCACCCCATTATGCTAGATGGGGATAGTAAGAAAGAAATTAGGATCATGACATATGTGAGAAAGGAGATGCAAATTGTTGTAGTGGACAGAATTGCTCAACTGTTGATGTTTCCATACATTAAAGGCAAGGCTATTCCTGTAGAAAGGACAGGAGCTTTTGGGAGTACTGGAGACTCTCTGATCTGGCAAACAATGATTAATGATCAGAGAACCAAATTAATGCTACAAATGAATGTTGTTGACATAGAAAGTTGGGTAGATACAGGAGCTGATGTTAGTATACTTTCCCTATAGCAATCCAGATTGGTCACTTCAGAAGGTTACATACAGTTTCTGAGAATTGATAAATTATCAGAAATTTAAAAAAATGTATGATGGATTAACTGTGTAGGACCAGATGGACAAACAGGAAGTTGAGACCTTATGTGACAGACATATCCATAAATTTACGCAGAAGGGATCTTTTACAACAATGGGGTATGGAAATTAATATTCCTACAATTCCAGGGACATAAAATGAGGAAATTAGATGGGATATATTTGATGATTCTGGTGAAGATATTGATATAGGAGATTGAAAAAAATCACAAGCTGTACCCATGCTCCAAATACAGAACATCACATGAATCTAATTTCCAAATTTATAAGAGAGGCCACTGCTGACATACCAACAACCTTGACAATAAAATGGTTATCAAACAAATCTGTATGGCAAGAGCAGTGGCCAATAACAAAGAAAAAAAGATACTTGAACAATTGGTAAAAAGATACCTGGAGGCTCAACATACAAAAGAGTCTACCACCCAATAGAAGTCCCCTGTGTTTGTTGTAAAAAAGAAATCAGGAAAACTTAGTATGATAATTGATTTAAGAGAAGTTAACAAAGTTATTCTGTAGGGACCATGAAAACACTTAATAATTTTCAATAATTAATGGGTGATGTTAACTGGCTGAAGCCTCAAATTGACTTAAGTACATATGAGTAAGTGATTTGTTTCAAACATAACAAGGAGATTCAGATTTAAACAGTCCAAGATGTCTAACGGCTGAAGCAGAAAAAAAGACTTAATTCTTGTAGAACAAAGACTGCAAGATGCATATGCAAATCAAATTGATCTTAATTTTGCTTATTTTTTTATTTATTTTTTTGGTTATTTTGGCTTCAATTTATTCTCCTATTAGGCTTATTATGCAAAGGGGAGATAGTATCATATAATAGGTTTGTTTTTATCTCATAAACAAAGCAAATCTATAAAGCCATATACAGAAAAGATTTCTGAGTTAATTATAAAAGATAAAATAAGATTACAACTTGTCAGGAAAAGATATGACCAAAATTATAGAAGCTCTTATATATGCTGAGATTATGTCATTTTTGGTGATGAGCAAAAATTGGCAAAGAGCTTGTAGTAAATAGTTGAATGAAGTTAGTAACTAATACCCCAAAATGAAAGACATATACTTTATAAAAGGAACTAATTGGATTTTTCCATGTAACATAAAGAGAATACCAATTCAAGAAGCACCAACATTCTATAAGGATACAAGCAAGATAGAGAAAACAATTTTTATAACAGACAAAATAAGCAAGGTGCTTAAAATTCCATATACATCAGTTCAAAATTCAGAAATATATTCAACTCTTGTGCTATTATTATATTATCTTGAATCTCTTAACATAATCACTGATTCCTTATATCCAAGAAAATTTGTTTTGCATATAGAGATTGCTGAATTTATCCCTGATAAGCTAAAATTAACCTTATTATTTGTGCAACTGAAACAGGCCATCAGAAGTAGAAATAATCCATTATATATAACTCATATTCAGTTTCATACATGTTTGCTAGGACCAATAGCACAAGGAAATGATGCACCTAATCAATTATTAATAGAAAGTGTGTTAGAAACATCATATTAGCAGGAGAGGTCTAAAGAAAAAAATTTCCATCGTTTGGCAACAAGCCAAAGAAATAGTAAAAGAATATCCTATGTGTTGTTTATAAAACCAAGTTCCATTACCCGCTGGTAGTAATCTTAGGGGTACCCAAAGAAAGGGGATCTCGAAAATGGATGTTTTCCATTTTGCATAACATGGAAAACAAATGTATATACACCACCTCATTGACACATACTCATGGTTTCAATGGGCAAGTACTTTAAGTTCTCAAAAGGTAGAATTTTGTTATTAAGCAATTATTGGAAATAATGGCAATTATGGAACTGCACAAATTACAATTGATAATGCTCCCATATATATATACAATAAAATGAAACTATTATTTACATATTACAATATAAATCATGTTGTTGGCTTTTCGTACAATCCCACAGGGCAAGCAGTTAGAGAAAGAGCCATGCTTCCCTTTAAAGATATGCTTCTTAAACAAAAAGGGGGAGTAAAAATTCACAGGGACAAATTAAATAATATCTTGATGACTCAAAACTTTCCTAGTTTGTGAAAAAAGAATAACAGCAGCTGAGAGACACTGGAGTATTGAAATAACTGAGGAACTAAGCCAACTCATATACTGTAAGGATGTGTTGACATTAGAATGGAAACCAGTAATAGTGTTCAGATGGGCATGTGGTTATGCTTATATATCTATGGGAATGAGAAAATGTAGTTACCACCAAATCTTAAAAAGATTGAATCTGACCAGGGAAAACCTTATCAGCTGAGACATGAATGTCTTCACAAAGCAAATAAGCCTGGGTGATTCACTCTCAGACTGTCTCAATTACTGATTTCTCCAAAATATGCATCCACAGCAACTTCACAAGGGCTAGTGCAAATGATTGATTATACATTGACTAGGCAACACATGGAATTGATAGATAACACATAAACTGGATAAAAAGAGAGACTGGACAACAAATGCTACAGTGAGGGTTTTTTCCAGATTAACCATATGTTTTCCTTGGGCCTCCAAAAGGAATTCTTCTCCCCAATTCAACATGAAACAATTTTAAGAGGTCTGTCATCCTGATCACTTAAATTTGGATGGATGATTTGGGTTGACTGGTGTGTTATGGTTGTTATCATCTAGGGTGGAAGTTTTAAATGATTGTAGGTTGATAGAAATTTAAGGATGTTTTGTTTGAATTACTATATACTAGTAGGAATTTAAGGATTTTTAAAATTGCTTGTTAATAGAAATGTAAGGTTGTTTAGTTTGAAATATTGTATGTTAATAAAAAGTTAAGGTTGTTTTATTTGAATATTGTATATTAATAAAAATTTAAATTGTTTAATTTTAATTATTCTATATTAGTAAACCTAAGATTCCTTTGTTAAACTATATTGTACATATGCTTTTTATTTAATGTATGATTTAAAATTCTAGTTTTATGGTTCTTATAATTTTTTATTGTATCTAGATTGTTAATGTTAAGGAAAAAGACAATTTAAAAAAAAATGTGGATATTAAGTAGACGTTTTTGATTTGTCAAGTGATACAGAATCACATGGTATTTTGATAAGGCAAGACCCATGGGAGAACATGTGATGTTTGGGGAGAGTATAAATAGGACCCAATGAACAGTGACAGAGCTTTCATAGCTAGCTTTGCAAAGCTTCCTTGGTCATGCTTCTTTGCCTAGCTGATATTCACTTTCTTGAGATAGGCACCTGGTGTCCCTGTTGACTCAGACAGATACAGAGAGCAACAACCAAACATTAGATGGAGATTGGAGACTCTTATGAAAGAGTTTGGGGAAGGATAGTAGGCTCCAACAGGGATAGGAACTCTGTAGAAAGACTGTCAGAGTCAACTAACCTGGACCTTTAAGCCCTCTCAGAAACTGAACCACCAACCAAAGAGCATGCATGAGCTGGACCTAGGTAACACACACACATGTGGCAGATGAGCAGCTTGGTCTTCATGTAGGCCCCAAACAACTAGAGTGGGAGCTGTCCCTAAAGATGTTGCCTGTCTGGACTTTGTTCCCCTAAATGTCTGCTCTCAATGGGAGAAGCACCTAGTCCTCTAGAGACTTGATGTTCCAGGGTGGAGAGATACCTAGTAGGCAGCTCTACTCTTTCAGAGGAGAGAGGGGAGGGGAGAGAGAAAGACTTAGGAAAGGGAGAACAGGAGGGGGACAGCAATTTGGATGTGAAGTGAGCAATACAAAACAACCAAACCAAAACAAACCATACCTGATCAAATGGGAACCCTTTGATCTGAATTTTTAAAAAATGTACCTTAGTTACTTACAGTTTGGTACTGACAAGAAATGATTTCATAAGGACTTATACTTTGGCTCTATGTGTATCTACGCACACATAAATGCGCTCCTGTTGCCCCTACAAGTATCCCATCTTCGGCCACAACCTCAGCTGGAAGAATATGGGTTTGGATTTACATTAACTATGCATACTTCAACTCATTTTGTAAACAAATTTTTATAATTGTAATTTGAACATATCTATTTTAACTGTTTGATGAGAAAGTACCTAAATCCAAATTGATAAACCCAAAAGTCTCACATGCATATTTGTGTCTCAGGGGCTTATATATTTTTCCAGTTGTGATTACAGGAAAAGAATATAGAATGTATCGGATATCTAGGTATCTTGGCTTCTGAATTTTCACATTTATTCTGTTCGAGAATGATGATTATTAAAACTTAATATGAGATGCCCCAGTGTAGGAAAATGCTAAGGAGTGAAGCGTGGAGTGGGTGGGTGGGGGAGCACCCTCATCGAAGTGGGGAGGAGGATGTAATAGGGAGTTTCCAAAGGGGAAAATATTTAAAATGTATTTAAAGTAAATATACAAAAATAAAAGGAAAAAAAAACTTAATGTGATTATCACTCTTCCTACAGGAGAAAGAATATACCTTTGGGAGATAAGTGTCTTAATTTACTCCAATACATAATTTCCTTATAAAAATTCTTATCAACTCAATAAATAATGATAGACATAGGAACAGAAGCTCCAACATTTACTATGGCTGTACAGATTCTGGTTCTCAGTAATCAATCAAAACATATCACTATATATTCTGTGTACATTGTCAATATATAGAATACTTTGAGCATAGCATTGCACATATTTACATAACTGCTATTGAGATTGTCTGAAGAGTTTGTTTAAGAGAGAAACAATGTTCCAGGCATTATTTCTTTTTACTATTTTTTAGATATAATTGCATACTTTCTCTTTTATATACCCCTCCTTATTTCTTTTCCAGTCCATTGCCCCATTTCCTTAATTGTTACACCTATATATGCACATAGCACAAGAAAACATTATGTTTACTGTTGTTTTTCAAGACATTAGGATGAGAGTTTTTGCTACTCTCCACTTGATTTTTGTCATAGTACATGTGAAGTTATCACAAAATAAGGCTCTGTTGCTTTATTCCATATTCAAATTACCTCCAGAAATATGAAAGAGAAAGCTTTGAGAAGATATGCATCTTAGTATTATGTGGGTTCTGTACAACTGGAGCAAAGGCTATCCCTAAAATTGTTGTCAGTCTGTGGAATCTATTCCCCAAACTGTCTGGAGTCAGTGGAAGAAGAGGCACTTAGCCCTGCAGAGAATTCATGTACCAGGGTGGAGGGATATTCAGGGGGGACTTAAACTTTTTCAGAGGAGAAGGAGAAGTGAGCTGAAAGAAGGGACTGGGGAAGACCTCATGCCCAGTAGTAGATTGCCAACATAAAGTGAATTTAAAGACATCTTTGGCAGTTCCTTATCATATACTGTTATTTGAGGGCTTAAAAATAATTTAATTTTGACTTTACTTTATCTCTCTTTTTAAATTTACAGGCTCTTTGCATGTATATTATTGCTTCCAACTTAGTGGTTTTCTGGGAATTCTTGAGTGTGTAAATGAGTGTCTATATCTTTTTCTTGTGGTGTTTCTAGGGATTTTTTCCCTCTGCTTGTTTTATACTATTTCAATATACTAGTTTTTATTTTATCTGATAATTTATGATGGTCAGTTAGAAGAGTGTTTATTTTCTACTAAGAGAAAGAAAGGGGGCAGTAGAGATGAAAGAGGAGGTAAGGAGGAACTGAGAAGAGTAGATAAAGAGGAAGCCATAATCAAGATATATTATATGAAAGCAAAAGCTATTTTCGTAAAGATGAGAATGCTTGACTGAAAAAAATTATAAAGATAAGTTATCATAAGAGAGTTTTGTTGCATTCTTTGACAATCCTGATGATCTATTTAATAAGTAGTAGTGTGGTCTACTCAATGTTCTGAATAACCTCTACCAGCCAAGAGTTTCCTAGAACATATCATGAATGTTGAGTAAGAGGGTCCAAATAAAACAGTGGCTTGCATGGTACACTGGAAATGTCAGAGATCTTTTGATTTGTGTCCTACACACGATCCATAACATTTTGGATTTCTTTTTTTAAAAGGATTAAATTGTTTGCCAAAAATTGCAATATACTCTTTCCAAAACCTAAAGTGGTCTCAGTTTATAGAAATGAGCCATTGTTTAGTTGTTATTTTAATTGCACTGAAAGATGATGTCTTAATCATATATTGACAGAACTAGAGAGTGACTAACATGGCACAACGTTTTCGTTGTCATTTCAAGGAAACTCTCATTATTATAATTCTTCAAGATAAGATCTGGTATTAATTTTTAATTATCTGCTCTGAGGACTGTAAGGAATATATTCCTGAGTTTTCTCTAGAGTTTGAATCCCCAGATATATCAGATAAGCATAAAAGATCTTTATTTCCTGCCATTCTCAATTCACAGAGCACCAGGAGAATGGTGACTCTTCCTGTAACTAGTAGGTTTATTCAGATTACTTTTGGTACTTAAAAAATGTTCTTCTCCTGATATTATAACTAAGATACGCTTTGATTTTTCTTTGTATGCTAAATCATTAATACAGAGAAAATAATGTTCAGGAGAGAACTGTATGCGCATAGTTTGTTTTTGTTTTTTTCTTTCTTTGCCTTAGCCTTTGGCAATAACTATATAACTAGCAAAGAAACTTCTGAGCCTGCTAGGCCTAATTGTTATTATAAAACAATATATGGCCAAATGGCAATAGTTAGAGTTGGCAAATAATCAAGCTAGAATGGCATTTTGTATTGTTATTTGAAAAATATTTGACATTTCTTTCTTTCTTTCTTTCTTTCTTTTTTTCTTTCTTTCTTTCTTTCTTTCTTTACTTTTTTGTTTTTCAAGACAGGGTTTCTTTGTGTAGCCCTGGCTGTCCAGGAACTCACTCTGTAGACCAGGCTGGCCTCAAACTCAGAAATCCGCTTGCCTCTGCCTCCCGAGTGCTGGGATTAAAGGCGTGCGCCACCAATGCCCAGCATATTTGACATTTCTTACATAAATTTGTATTAAATAGGAGAATCTTCAGCCTCAGCTATCTACTAATAGACATTATGGTACCAATGGAAGGAAATGTGAGTGTGGAGATTATCTTCTCTCTTTTGGGCTTCACATACTACCTTGACCTTCAGATCCCCCTTTTCCTAATCTTTCTCTTCATATACATCATCACTGTAGTAGGAAACCTTGGCATGATAGTGCTCATCAATATCAACCCCAAGTTCCACACTCCCATGTACTTCTTTCTTAGCCACCTTTCATTTGTTGACTTCTGCTACTCAACCATCATCACATCCAAGCTGCTTGAGAACCTTGTCCTTGCTAATAAATCTATCCTTTACTTCAGCTGCATGTTACAGTACTTCTTGTCCTGTGTGGCTGTGGTGGCTGAGTCCTACTTGCTAGCAGTTATGGCCTATGATCGTTCGTGGCCATATGTAATCCCTTGCTGTATACTGTGGCCATGTCACAGAAGTTGTGCATCCTGCTTGTGACTGGATCATATATCTGGAGCACCTTTGCCACTTTGATTCTCCTCTGCTATGCTCTGCAGTTAAAGTTTTCAAGATTTAATGTGATCAACCATTTCTTCTGTGAATATACTGCCCTCATTGCTGTTGCTAGTTCTGATATACACATCCCCAGCCTGCTACTCTTTTGTTTTGCAACCTTCAATGAAGTGAGTACACTCCTGATCATTCTCACTTCATATGTGTTCATTTTCGTGACGGTACTAAAAGTTAAATCTGCTAGTGGACGAGGTAAAGCCTTCTCTACCTGTGCCTCCCACCTGACTGCCATCACCATTTTTCATGGAACTATACTTTCCCTGTACTGTGTTCCTAACTCCAAAAACTCTAGGAATGCAGTTAAAGTGGCCTCTGTCTTTTACACTGTTGTCAACCCCTTGTTGAACCCACTGATCTACAGCCTGAGAAACAAGTATGTGAAGGATGCATTCCAGAAATTAGTGAGCACTTCATTGAAGTTCTCACTTCAGTGAACCATCTTAAAGTATGCTCAGTGCAAATATAAAATTGGAACAATGGCTCTTTCTAGCTTCTGAGGTATATATTTGTAGGAATTATTTATATTGTTATGATATATAGACTAATACTCAACTCAGAAGATGAAAGCAAAGATATTTACTATTTTGAGGAAATAAAAAAATTGTTGCACAATATTCATTTCAAGTCAATAATAATAATAATAATAATGCTGATCAACAACATATGATACTAGATAGCATAGCTACATTGTAGACCTTACTTTTTCTGAAAGAATGAATGTAACAAATGTAGAAATAAAGAAACTTGTCTTGTTTTATTATATCTATAACCGAAAGCTTCTGACAGTAAACTTCACAGAAATTCTGTCGTTGTTCATAGAGGTTTGCCATTAAATTACATTATTAAAACACAAGGGAGTATCTTTACATCATATATTAATTTCATTTTTATGTCATACAAATGTATAGAGAACAGTGAACTGTATAGTCACCTTTATTTAAGAGGCTGACATCAAAATAACTATATGTCTTTGGTAGAAACTGGCACAAGCATCTACGGAGCATCATTTATAGTAGAAGCATCATTTATAGTAATTCATCCAAAGCAAAAGAAAAAAATACTCAGAAATATTGAAGATTATATTTTTATATATCTATTTTATAGTTTATATGAATTAATGACTAAACCTAAATATCTGATGGTAAAATGTCCAGGAATTAAAATAAATTTGAATAATAAAAATTGCTACATAAATTAATATACATTATAAAGTATTTATTTTAAAACATTATTACTTTGATTATATAATCATATGAGGAAAATATTATATATTATTTTATTTTATTTCCCAAAGACTGAGTACTAAACGTAAACTTTATATTTCATGAAAAGAAAATTAACAGGTTAATAAAAATGACTAAACAGTGAGAAATTTTTATTTACATAGAAAAATTGATATAAGATATACTTAGGTTTTATCAAAACTGCAATATCATTTTTAAAGTAGGTGTTTCTCATCATAAAGACAAGATAAAAGCATATCTGTATTACAATTTCTTTTCTCTAAAAATAGTTGGAAACCAAAATTTTAGTAAAACAGCTATGGTGGCTTGAATACAAATGATCTTCATAGTACCATGTGTTTGAATCCATGGACCCCAGTTAGTAGAACTGTTTGAGAATGAATAGGAGCTGGAGTCTTGCTGAAGAAGGTATGTCACTTGGAAACAGCTATGAGGTTTCAAAAGCCTATACCACTCCAGTTCTCTCTCTTCCTCACTCCTCTTCTCTCTTTCTGCTTTCCCTTTCCCTCTACTTGTGAATCATATATGTGCCCTTAGCTACATCTCTAGCACTGTGCCCTTCTCTCTGCTGTCATGTTGTCCACCATGATGATCATGAACTCTAACCTTCTAAAATTGTGAGCCCCCCAATAAATACTTATTTTTGTAAGTTGCCTTCGTCATGGTTTTTTTGTCATGGTGATGAAAAAGAAATGGAGGCAACAGTCTTAGATACAGTGGTAATGAGACAGACATTTTTATGCCTTCCACATGTATTATTACAAGATTTACTATTTACATGAGACTATTTGAAGGAATAGCAGCATTAAATTCATATTGTCCCTCTTACATTCAAAAGTGGCTGTGCTAGAAATTATTCCCGTAGCTTAAATAAGAAACTTACAGAAATATTTCTATAAACATAATTTAGAACAAGAACAAGGTATAGAGGTAGAACTCAATAAAATGATTAAATAAAATTCTGGTTACTATCAAGGAGTAATGACATAGGAAAATGTTTAAATATTGGCATTTTTGTTTCTAGGTGCAGTTTAAAAATGTTTATTATTTTATTTTATGTGCATGAATGTTCTGTTCACATCGGTACAATGTTCACTGTACATGCCAATGGAAGGTGATAGAGAGCACAGATGACTGCAATCCTCTGTTTGAGTCCTGGGACTTTATCCCAGGTGCTATGAAAAAATTAACAATTTCTCTTAATGACAGATTCCTCTCTCAAGATATCCACATGCATTCATGAGTAAAACATTTGTGAATGACGCAGTGTCGTTGGGTGTAGTCTCTGTGAACCTTTGCTTCAGGGGCCCTGGCCCAGGTAAGTACCTTAAGAATCGAGTAAAAACTAGTGCCTCTGGTAGGTAAGCAGACAACCCTATGGATTTAAGGTTCACATTTAAATAATATTTTGAAGGATATTTCAAGGAAGAGTTCTCAGATATTTATGTAAGGTAAAATAGATTTTATCAACTAATAAAGAAAGTAAAGAGGATATTATTAAGACTAAAAAGCAAACAATTAATATAAAAAGGTAGATTTGTGTTTTTGCAAAAGACAGAAGTCTTCACCAGATATTTAATAAAATTAAATAATAAAGGTACAAGAGCCATTACATAAATGAACAGAAAATATGAATTCCTCTTTATAATTAACTAAGACCTTAAGAACATATTTTAAATTATTAATTCTTTGAGGATTTCATACATTGTATTTTTGGGTTCATACATTCATATTTGGTATGCCATCAGGTTTCCCATTTCTGCTCTTCTTCTCTACAACTTACCTCTGTCTCTTTTTTTTTTTTTTTTTTTTTTTTTGGCACTCTGATTATGTTTTCAAATAGCACCATGTTTCTTGCATCATCTTTGTAAAAATACTTTTAAAACTACTACTTTTAATTTGAGTATCATACATAATGTAAAAGTGTTATCTAGATTTCTTCTTGAATTTTTTTGTTATTTAAATGAAATAGGTATTTTCCCTCACATAATATATCCTGATTACTTTTGTCGCTCCCTGTACCTGATCAAGTTTCTCCCTCTTCCCCTCCCATCTAGATCTGTTTCCTTTTTATCTTTCATTAGAGTTAGATGCAGTAAAGGCCTTTGACAAAATCCTATCTCCCTTCATAACAAAAGTGTTGGATACTTCAGGGATACAGAGGACATTCCTGAACATAATAAAGACAGTTTACATTAAGCCCTTAGTTGACATCAATTTGCATGGAGAGAAACTCAAAGCAATCCCACTAAAATCAGAAGCAAGATATAGTTGTCCACTCTCTTCATACATATTTTATACAGTGCTTGAAACCTTATCTAGAAGAATTAGACTAAGACCAAGGCATTACAAATAGAAAAGGAAGAAGTTAAATTATCTTTATTTGTAAATGATAACAATAGTATGCATAAAGTGACCTAAAACATTACACTGGGAATGTAATATATAGCTCATATACACTTTTAGCACAGTAGCTAGACAAAAAGTAGATTCACAATAATCAGCAGCCCTTCTATATACAAATGGACTGAAAAAGATACCAGGAAGTAACACCTTTAACAATAGCTTCAAATAATGGAAAGTATCTGGATAATCTAACCAACCAAGTAAAAGACTTGTAAGATAAAAAAAAAAAGAAAAAAATCTAAAAATCATGAAGAATGGAATTGTTCCATTAAAAAAGAAACAACCAGCAATATATTGAGTCCAATTTTGCTTTTGAAATGCATTGTCTTTAATGCAAAGTGATGCATTTAGAAGAATGGCAAACAAATGCATTGTCTTTGCCTATACTCTTAGGGGCTTGTCTAGAAACAATTGTGTGACCAAAGATAGCACTTACTAAAAGTAATAAAGAAAGCAATGTACGCAGTTTACAGCATGCACTCTGTTTTTCACCATGAAGCGAAATATGGATTATTTTGCATGCAGTGTTGGTTTTCCTTATCATCAAATGTCTTCATGTTCTATTGCTAAACAAAAATAATAATGCTCGTATAACAAAGGTAAGATAAGGATATAAAGAATGGACTAGGGGACAAGTTCAATAGAATATGGAGACACATGCATAAAATGAATCAGAGAGAGTGAAAGGAAGGATGAGATAAACACATACAGTATTAAAAAAATAAACTCATAAAAAGACAACTGGTCAAGTTGAGGTATCAGAACTGTTGGTACTTCAAATATTGTATCATGGGATACATATCTTAGTTATTTTATATATTCCTTGATTTTTATTACTGATAGCTAGGATAATATAGCCAGTCATGCTGTTTACTTCAAATATTTTAACATGTGATATATACCTTAATTCTTTTCTAAATTCCTTGTTTTTTATTACTGATGACAAGTATGATATAGACAATCATGATGTGGTTTTAGCCTATCTTCTGTATCGCTGAAATTTGTAAGTACTTGACTAGAAATAGCCCAAAGTTCATCCTTAGCTCTCAATTTACTTTAATTAAGATGAGTATCTTTCATGTGAGGCAATAATTTTATTCAATATTTCATTTTAATTTTACATATCTTTACGGTAGTTATATTTTATATTATGTACAATATCTATATTTTATTATATGTACACTACCTTTTAAAGATATTATGCTTTATCCTCCAAGCTTTGTGAAGAGCATGAAAACAATCTGGGCATGTCTTCACAGTCTATGTTTACTTTTAGGTCTTCTAGATTCTTACAAACAGAAGTCATGACTCTGTCAGATGGAAATAACAGTGGGGCTGTTTTCATTCTCTTGGGCTTCTCAGATTATCCGGAATTGAAAGTCCCCCTCTTTTTGATATTTCTCACCATCTACAGCATCACTGTGGTAGGGAATATTGGCATGATTGTCATAATCAGAATTAACCCCAAGCTGCACACCCCCATGTACTTCTTCCTCAGCCACCTCTCCTTTGTGGATTCTTGTTACTCCTCCATCATTGCTCCCAAGATGCTTGTGGATCTAGTTATAATGGACAGAGCCATATCATTTGTAGGATGCTTGGTGCAATTCTTTTTTTTTCTGTACTTTTGTAGTAACTGAATCTTTTCTATTAGGAGTGATGGCCTATGACAGGTTTGTGGCCATCTGCAACCCTCTACTCTACACAGTAGCCATGTCCCAGAGGCTCTGTGCCATGCTGGTGTTGGGATCCTATGCTTGGGGGTTGGTATGCTCCTTGATATTGACCTGCTCTGCTATGAACTTATCTTTTTATGGTTTCAACATGATCAACCACTTTTTCTGTGAATTCTCCTCTCTCCTTTCACTTTCATGCTCTGACCCGTCTGTTAGTCAATTGCTGCTTTTCATTTTTGCCACTTTTAATGAGATTAGCACACTCCTTATCATTCTCTTGTCTTATGTGCTCATTGTTGTTACCATTCTGAAGATGCACTCAACCAGTGGATGCCGCAAAGCCTTCTCCACTTGTGCTTCTCATCTGACAGCCATCACCATCTTCCATGGCACAATCCTATTCCTATACTGCGTACCTAACTCCAAGAACTCCAGGCTCACTGTCAGAGTGGCCTCTGTGTTTTACACAGTCGTGATCCCCATGCTTAACCCCCTAATCTACAGTCTGAGAAACAAGGATGTCAAGGACACAGTTAAAAGAATGATAGGTACTAAAGTCTATTTTTCTTAAGTATATTATTTCATTTGTGTTTTTCCTTTATGTGAAATGTGTTTATAAATGTTGATTTAATAGAGTCTATTAAAATTAATATAGTTTATATTGCACAACAAAGTGGAATTTGAGTTTGATTGCAATAGAATAAACTTGCCTTTTATTTTATGAAAAATTCCAGTATTCTCTTGTTTTACTATTATGATTGAAGTATGTTATTTAATAATATATTTGCTAATAATTTTTAATTTCTTTATTGTTACCTCACTCTATATGAAGAAAATTAATAAAATATTACAAACCTCAGGAAAACTATAAAGATATTTAATTCACTGATTGTGAAATAATTGTAGAAATTTTAAGTGATACATATGATTTATCTGACACATACATGAACCAATAGATCATACCTTAAAATCTTTCAAAATATTTCCAAAATGAAAAATAATTTTTCAGAAGCTTCATAAATTTATTTCCTATGTTATGTCAAAGCATTATTATATAAAATGCTTATTAATTCTTCATTGAGAATTTCATAGAAGTATACAGTTTGTTTAAGCACATACACTCCAACCCTTACCTCTAACTTCTAGGATACTCCAAAACATCACTCTCATAACATAATACTTCTTCCTCTGTTTTTAAAGACTATTAAACCAAATAAATACCTATATACTGTCATGGAGGAGAGCTATCCAAACTTCATACTCTTGAAGAAGAGTGACTCTTCATCTCCCAAGAGCCATTAATCTCTAATAGCTTGTCAATTAGAAGACTTCATGTGCCCTTACCACATCCATGTTTTAATGTTAATTACTTTGCTCTTGTGAGGTTTTTATGCAAGTAACTACAGCTACTGTGAGTACCAGACCTTAATGTCCTTGCCATATTTTCAATAGCTCACACAACATCACCTCTATATAATAAAGGAAATAAAAGAACAGCTTCTGAAATAGGATAGTCTGGTATATTAGTTTCTTTTAATTAAAAATACTGCTTGAAACACAGAGAGTAAATAAAACACTATATACTTGTAAAATCAGAAACTTGGAAAATTCTGGAAGACCCCTTTGGGGTTGTAGAAAAAAGTAAACAATTGTTTGGACACAAGACTCTGAAAAGCCATGTATATGTCCTTAATCCTGTAGAGTGAGCTACTAGCTAGTTATTCAGAGATTGCTAGGTTCACAGCTTTCGTGAGTCCTCACCTACACAAGCTTGGGGTTTTCAGTGATGAAGATACTTCTTAATCATTCCTGTTCCTGTAAGTATTTCTTCACCCAACTCTGTATGGTGACGCAATAAAATTGTAATGATACTCCTAGTTTGAATTTGGAACATTAAGTGGGTTCCCTACCTGGGCTAAAAAACCATGTATGTATTGAATCTCCAAAAAAAGATCTGTGACACAAAAGACAGATCATTTGTAAACTAAGCTTAGGCCAAAGGTTTAAACCTACTACGGATAGTGAACTTCAAATTTTCAGCAACCAAACTAAACCAAAGCAAAGTAAAACAAAACAGAAATACCTTTATATGGCTGAAAAACCAGGCATGCCACATAAGAGGCTGGTCATATACTAGGGACAAGCAGAAAACCCCCAAAAGAAATTCCATATCAGAAAAATGCAAATCGATTCACAGTGGGCAATCACTTCATGACAATTATAATGATTGTTTTAAAGAAGGGAAACTAAGGTATACTTACAAATAGGTGGAGAAAAATAAAACTTTACACAATGTGAGTAAAAGTGTATATTATATCTATTATTGAAAAATGAGGTTTCTCTAAAGTAACAACAAAAAACAAAAAATGCTAATGATATGTTTTTTTAGTACTAGAACTTGGAAGGTGGGGACTATAAGGTTTTTGAGTTTGAGACCTTATTGGTCTATATAGTGAGATTCTATCTCAAAATAGTTCGAACAAAATGAATCAAAACAAAACTGGTGAAATTAAAAATTACATTATATTATCCAGAAAGTTTTATGGAGCACATATTCCTAATGAAACCATCATATCAATCATCAAAGTTATCTGCACTTCCCAATGATTAGATCACTGAAGTGTATACATATTTTCGAGGGCATGAACCAAATACACATCAATACACAAAGAATATGTGTTACATAGTAAAGCACTGGATATCTATAAGAATAATGAAGTATGTAATTTATGAAATATAGATTGAAGTAACAAGCATCTTATAAACTACACTTAACTATACTCAGAAAGACAGATGTTCCACCATCTTGTTCACAGGGTTGCTCTGAAGCACTGATCTCTTAGAATTTGAGAGTAAAATGTTTATTGCTTTTATGTCAGAATAAAAGCTATGAACTTGCATATTTGGTTTTGTTGTTTATATCAAAATATGAACATCATTTTCCAAGGAGGACAGAAATAAACTCAGATTATGTATTAAATTTAAATGCTAGTCTTACACTTACAAGTTTAATAATTTCTAAGTGATACATTGTAAAATGTAAAATTGTGAAAGTCAGAAAAATAGAAAAAAATACAATAGAAAAAAAGAATCCCTCTTACAACCAAATCTAAAACTACTTTCATATTACTTTACATATGCATATACAATGAAAATATGTTCATCATTAATTTAGAATTTATATCAAATAAATATTTTAATAATTACCACATATACAAAATAACTTGATCAAATAATATTTTTATTGAGCTTTTGTAACATCATATTACAGATGATACTGGTACATTTTTCCATTTTTCAAAATATATATATTCCCTTGAATTCATTATCACTTAAAATTATGTACATTCATATTGGGTATGTGGAAGGATGACTGAAGGAGATAGTTCATCCAAGTGGTTCAAAGAGTTAAAATCTGATATTTTTATTATGCTTCGGAAATAGGACATGATGACAATTCTCTTTTTTGGAGTACTACTCTATAAGTAATAAGTTTATAATATTTCAGATCACAATCAGCTTTTTACTTAAAATATATTAGAATTATTTGGGCAAAGAATCAGATTTTCACAAAAATCTAGAAAAAGTTTATTCAGGGCATTGTAATATTTCTGGCATCATTTAAATAGACAGTATTTTATAATACAGTCTAGGTAGACCTACATAAACATACAGTCAATCATTTAGAAAACTTCAAAAAACTATCATTAACTATTGTACTTACTTGAAGTAAATTTAAGATGATGAAATCATCTCTTACAAATTTCTATTCAAGTCATCCACATGAATCATTGCAGAACACATGCACACCACAGAGCAAGCAAACTATGAAAGTCATAGCAATTTTTCTCACTAAAACAACTATTATATTTCTGAACTCAGTATTATATTCTTACCCCAAGATTCCATTTATATCTTTTATCTTCTGAATAAAACTTCTTTTGCCTCAAATATGTCTCTAATAACTCAGCCCTCCTGCTTGGGAAATCATGTTGGTAAGACTATGTGTGCCACTTCTGAAATTCCTAGAAGACACAATATCACGAACAGTTCTTGATCCTCTGTCTCTTACAAGTTTTCTGCCCCCTTCTCTTCAATGATATCTGAGTCTTAGGATTAAGTCAACCCATAGGATGAACAACAATATCAACTAACCAGACCCCTCAGAGCTGCCAGGGACTAAACCGCCAACCAAAGAGTACACATGGAGGGACCCATGGATCCAGCCGCATACATAGCAGAGGATGGCTTTGTTGGGCATCTGTGGGAGGAGAGGTCCTGGGGCCCCAGTGTAGGGAAATGCCATGGAAGCAGGAGTGGGTGGGTGTTTTGGGGAGCACCCTCATAGAAGCAGGGGGATGGGATAAGGGGTTTCCTGAGGGGAAACCAGGAAAGGGTATAACATTTGAAATGTAAATAAATGAAATATCCAATAAAAGAAAGAAAAAAGTCTGCTTTGTTGACATATCCATTGGGAGTCTTGCATTTTAATTGCTTGTGGTTTCTGGTAATGGTCTCCCTCTGTTGTCAAAAGTTCTGTTTTGTTTTGGATAGGGGAGTTGTATAATCTCAACTATTTCTTAAAAAAACAAAAACAAAAACAAAAAACTCATCTCTGTTTCTCATTACCAATTTTGAAAGAAAGAATAATTTTAATTTAAATATTCTTCAGAAGTCTAATTTTTCACAATCTTTTGACAATTTTAGTTGTATTCATTATGCAATTATATATTTTCAATATTAATTCTGTATTCTTGTAGCCATTATTACATCTATATTTAACCTTCTGAATTGTCTTTATTTCTTATTTGGTGGGCGTAGCAAACAATGATGTTAATAAGGATTATTGCTAGCTATTTATTTGTTGAAATTCCATATTTTTATCATTTGCTTTACACTTCCAAATGCATAAGTATATCTATTCTTAACTGAATTTGTTTACTTAGAGCACAAATGAATGTATCTGAGAATTTCATAGACTTCAGGCATATTATGAAATTATCTCTCAGCTTTTCCTTTTTCCATTAGTTGTCTCAACCTTTTTCATATCTTCTCACCCAACTTAGTGATATGTTTTACCCTATCAAGTCCCATTTTTGATGCCCATCTAGTCTTTGGTGTAGGGTAGCTGTGTTCTGTGATAAACATAGCAGGGAGTAACATTATTAAAACGAAACCGATTATTTCTTTCCTAGAAGCTTTCAAATGACAATTAGTTCATTATGTAGCTAATGGTGGACTTATGTTTCTACATTCCTTCCACCATGCTGGAATTTTGTCTGTCTGGAACTCGCATAAGTCTTGTAGAAGCTAGCACAGTCACTGTAGGTTCACATGTGTACTATCACATAAAATTGTTTAAAATCAGAAAGAGATACATACAATAGAAAAGCAATTTGTTCACACATCAATTCCAAAATCTTTTGTATTAATTTACTAATGCATATATAATACAAATCTATTTTTTATTTAAAATAAATGTTAAATAATCATGGGCCCTCTGAAAATCTCAGCTATATGCAGTGTCATAAAGAATGGGTACAGTAGAAATGCTATTATGTAATATAAAGTATCCTTGATGATATATTTAAATATTACAATAAGATTTTAAATTATGTTATTTCAATTTTTGATATGAAATACAATTTGTGATCTGTGATTTCTAAAAATTGATACAGAGAACATTGAATTCTCTTTAAAATAAAACCATTTCTGTTCAGTTGAAGAAACTATTAAATTTAATATGATCTTATAATTAAAATTATCTAAAATCCCTGTAGCTTGCCAGGATCAATGCACTTGAGAAGATGAATGGGGGAGACCTTAAAATTTAAGTTTCATGATTTTTCTGATTGTGTCCTTCACATCTTTATTCCTCAGACTGTAAATCAGAGGGTTGAGCATGGGGATTACCAGGGTATAAAACAAAGAGGCCACTTTGAATGTGAGCTGTGAGTTCTTTGCATTGGGTACAGAGTAGAGAAACAGGATAGTACCATAGAAGATGGCACCCCCTGGGTGATTGCATCTTGAGTATGGTGACAAGGATGAACACATATGACAGGAGGATAATGAGAAGAGTGTTAAGAGAACACACAGTGGAAAGTGAGAAGAGAAGTATCTGATTAACATGAGTGTCAGAGCATGAGAAGACTAGAAGTGTGGAGAACTCACAAAAGAAATGATCAATTGTGTTGAAACCAACAAAAGATAACTGGACAACCAAACCTGTCATTTTCAAGGAAAATGTGAGTCCCCATGCATATGATCCCACCACTAGACTGATTTAGTTTCTGAGACATGGCTACCATGTAGAGCACTGATCTTAAGATGGCCACAAACCTGCCATAAGCCATAACCACTAATAAAATGCATTCAGTTATCACAAAGATAACAAAGAAAAAATATTGTACTGTACATACTAAAACTGAGATGATTCTGTCTTTTTTTTCATGGATTTATTTTATATTTTTAATACTTTATTTACGTTTCAAATGTTCCCCCCTTTCCAGATCTCCCCTTTGGAACCTCCCTTTCCTCTCCAACCTCCCCCTGCCTCTATGGGGATATTCCCCCACCCACTCACCCACCCACTCTGGTATTCCCTCCTTGGCAGTCTCCTATACTGGGGCATCTAACACCCTCAGGCCCAAGGGCCTCTTCTCCCCCTGATGGCTCACAAGACCCTCCTCTGCCACATATGTGGCCAGCACCATGGGTCCCTCCATGTGTATTTTTTGGTTGGTGATCCAGTCTCCGGGAGCATTGAGGGATCAGGTCAGTTGCCACTGTTTCTCCTTCCATTGGGCTGCAAACTCCCTCAGCTCCTTCAGTCCCGTCTCTGACTCTTCCATCTGGGACCTCACACTCAGCCCTACAGTTGCTGCAAAGTGACTCTTGGGTATTCCAAACTTTTGGGCTAATCAAAAAGATTCACAAACATATTGGGAGCAATAGTGGAGGATTAACAGGAATCCACAAAGGAGAGGTGGCTGCGGAAGAAGTACGTGGGGGTGTGCAGTTTGGGGTTAATTCTGATCATGAGAATCATGCCAATATTCCCTACCACACTGATGCTGTAGATGGGTAAGAAACACCTAGAAGAGAGGGACCTCTGTTTCTGGGTAATCTGAGAAGCCCAATAGGATGAAGTTGGACTCACTGTTATTTCCATATGTCAGTAACATGGTTTGTCTTCTCTAGAATATGTAGTTCATTCTACAGGATAATAAAACACAGAATGAGGGAAATAATTTTTTATAGTTCTTGGATTTAAAAGCAAATTATTCTTTGATCATCTGGATGTTGGTATGTCAAGGAAACTATAGATCACACATTTTGGAAATTGAAACCCATTTTTTACAGCTTCTTAAAGGCAATACAATTACCGAGTTAAATTTGTTAAATTTATGATAGATTGTAAGTTTTAGTCTCAAGAACATGGAATTTTATCATCTTCATCTCCAGTTAATTTTATATCTAACACTGTAGTCTATCTTTTTCATTATATATATTAATAAATGTTTAGCCTATATAATAATTTCTTTACTCTGTGTTTAATAACAAAATCAAATATATAAACATAATTTATAACATAAAGTCACACATTTATATTAAGTAAATATATATATATATATATATATATATATGAATTGGTATGTACATTTTTATTATTCCACATTGGATCTAAAAATTTGCATATCTGACACTGGGAAAACTACTGTTTGAAAACGGTCTTAAAGAACTTTATAGGAAATATTAATTAATTTTCTATATAGTCTAAAGAATACAAACAGAAAAGAATAACAGGATATTATACTTTCCAGAGCAGGGAAGACAAACCATACTGTACAGTTCTTTTCTCATGGGTCGGTGGACCATGTGAGGTTCACTCCAATTAACTAGGTTTAGGAGATGAGCATAGGTGGATCTGTGTGACTTGAAGGTTATTCATCATAGCCTTATGATCTTTCATTCCAAGGTATATGGTATATAAGGAACATTTCTGAAGTAATAAGAGTGAATCAAAGGCATAAAGACACAGAAAAAGAGACAAAGAGAGAAAAAGCATGTAGCCCTGATACACAGACATTTAGATACAAAAAGAAACACATACACATAGACACACACACAGACACAAAGACACATCCACAGACAAACACAGAATTGATATTTTTATACAAGAATCATTCCAGTAATGTTGACCTACAGACACATTTATATATTTGTAGCTAATCTCCTGGTATTTAGATTAAAGATTTTCTTTCATTTCTCAATTTCACCCTCCCATTATTCTCTTTTGTTGAGATATTAACATGATTGTTTTTAAATGATCATATCTTCATTTATGGAACAAAGTAGAAAGTTTAAACTATAAGACAAGAACAACAGAGATATACTGGAATACAGTATCCAAATAAAAAATTGAGATATCAGGGAACCTCTCTTACTCAGGGATATATTGTATATTAAAATGTGAGAGTATTCAATTTTGCTCAGTGATACAATGTATCAAAATAAGTGAACTTATCTTCAACCCAACTTACTTTCCTGATGTAAACTAATGTATATCTTGTTGTAGCTTTGAGATAAACTTTTTGTGGGTCAAGGTGGAATCTTTGTGAGTGGGAGTGACATACATATTTTTCTATTTATGACTCCAGCCTTGGAGGCACAAGCCCTGGAGACTAAATCTTGCTGATCTCTTGAGGCCTTACATAAGCAATTACAATTAATTACTTTTAGCTGATGTAATATTTTTAAAATCACAGATATTTTAAGTGAGTCTTAAATTACAAGTTTCATAAAATATTGTAAGGCACTCAGTACCCATATAGAGCATACAGTGAAGGACAAAGTAAGTGATGAGTATAAAAGTGCAAGCCTTGTCTTCTTAGTACTGAAAATATACAAGGATATCTACAGGAAATATTAAATACAGTTGTTAGCTGATGCTGCCCATTATTATCCTACTCTGCTAGATAGCATTAATAGCTAATTCTCCCATCCAACTCTATGCCTGTGTTCAGGGAACACTTGGTCTGCAAACTTGTCTCTTCTTAGCATAAACAAGCTCTAGTAACATGGAGCTTTTTCCTTTAGTACCCATAGTATTTCACTGTAATATCTTCAATTCTATCCATAAAACTGAAAACAATAGACATCACATTTTATAAATAAATATATAATCAGTTGTATGCATGTATGTGTTTTGACAAATCACAAATGTATGCAAAATACAGATGAAATCATATTTTTTCAAACTCTAATTTTGGTTTCTTTTTTCATACTTTATTTATATTTCAAATGTTTCCCCCTTTCCAGATCTCCACTTTGAAACCTCCTCATTTCCTCCCTCTCCCCCTGCCACTATGGGGATATACTCCCACCCACTCACCCGCTCTCCACTTCCCTCCTTGACACTTTCCTATACTGGGAGATCTAACACTCTCAGACCCAAGTGCCTCTCCTCCCCCTGATGGCTAACAAGACCCTCCTCTGCCCCATATGAGGCCAACACCATGGGTCCCTCCATGTGTATTCTTTGGTTGGTGGATCAGTCTCCAGGAATATCTGGGGGTCAGGCCAGTTACCACTGTTGCTGCCTCCCTGGGGATGCAAACTCCCTCAGCTCCTTCAGTCCCTTCTCCAAGACCTCCATCTGGGACCTCACATTCAGCCCTAATGTTGCTGCAAAGTGACTCTTGGGTATTTCGAACTTTTGGGCTATTAACCACCTAACAGTGAGTACATACCATGTTCATTCTGTTGTGACTGCTTTACCTCACTGAGCATGATATTTTCAAGTTCAGTCCATTTGTCTGCGAATTTCATGAAGTCATTGTTATTAATAGCTCAGTAGTATTCTATTGTGTAAATGTACCACATTTTCTGTATCGATTCCTCTGTGGAGGGACATCTGGGTTCTTTCCACCTTCTGGTTATTATAAATATGGCTGCTATGAACATAGTGGAACACATGTCTTTATTACATATTGGAGCATCTTCTGGGTATAGGCCCAGGAGTGGAATAGCTGGGTCCTCAGGTAGTATTATGTTCATTTTTCTGAGGGTCCACCAAACTGATTTCCAGAGAAGTTGTATCAGCTTGCATTCCCACCAGCAACAGAGGAGTGTTCTTCTTTCTCCACATCCTCACCAACATCTGATGTCACCTGAGTTTTTGAACTTAGCCATTCTGACTGGCCTGAGGAGGAATATCAGGGTTGTTTTGATTTGCATTTCCCTGATGACTAAGTATATTGAATATTTCTTTAGGTGCTTCTCGGCCATTCGAGTTTCCTCAGTGGAGAATTCTCTGTTTAGCTCTCTTCTCGATTTTTTGATAGGGTTATTTGGATCTCTGGAGAATAGCTTCTTGAGTTCTTTGTATACATTGTATATTAGCCTTCTATCAGATGTAGGATTGGTAAAGATCTTTTCCCCATCTGTAGGTTACCATTTTGTCCTATTTACAGTGCCCTTTGTCTTACAGAAGCTTTGTAAATTTATGAGGTCCCATTTGTCAATTCTTGATCTTAGAACACAAGCCATTGGTGTTTTGTTCAGGAAATTTTCCCCTGTGCCCATGTGTTCCAGACTTTTCCCGACTTTCTCTTCTATTAGATTCAATGTATCTGGTTTTATGTGGAGGTCCTTGATCCACTTGGAGTTGAGCTTTGTACAGGCAGATAGGAATGGATCAATTCATAATCTTCTACATTTAGACTGCCGGTTGAACCAGCACCATTTGTTGAAGATGCAGTCTTTTTTCCACTGGATGGTTTTAGCTCCTTTGTCAAAGATCAAGTGACCATAAATGCATGGGTTCATTTCTGGGTCTTCAATTCTATTTTATTGATCTACCTGCCTGTCATTGTACCAATACCATGCAGTTTTTATCACTACTGCTCTGTAATATAGCTTGAAGTCAGGGAGGTTGATTTCCCCTGAAGTCCTTTTATTGTTGAGAATAGTTTTTGCTATCCTGGGTTTTTTGTTATTCCATATGAATTTGAGAATTGCTCTTTCTAAGTTTATGAAGAATTGAGTTGGAATTTTGATGGAGATTGCATTGAATCTGTAGATTGCTTTCTCTAGGATGGTAATTTTAACTTTATTAATCCTGCCAAACCATGAGCATGGGAGATCTTTCCATCTCCTGAAATCTTCAATTTCTTTCTTCAGAGACATGAAGTTCTTGTCATACAAATCTTTCACCTGTTTGGTTAGAGTCACACCAAGATACTTTATATTGTTTGTGACAATTGTGAAGGGTGTCATTTCCCTAATTTCTTTCTCAGCCTGTTTATCCTTTGAGTATAGGAAAGCTACTGATACGTTTGAGTTAATTTTGTATTCGGGCACTTTGCTGAAGTTGTTTATCAGCTGTAGCAGATCTCTGGTGGAGTTTTTCGGGTCGCTTAAGTATACCATCATATCATTTGCAAATAGTGATATTTTGATTTCTTCCTTTTCAATTTGTACATCTTTGTCCTCCTTTTGTTGTCTGATTGCTTTAGCAAGAGTTTCAAGTACTATATTGAATAGATAGGGAGAGAGATGGTAGCATTGCCTAGTCCCTGATTTTAGTGGTATTGCTTCGAGTTTCTTTCTATTTAGTTTGATGTTGGCCACTGGTTTACTGTATATTACTTTTACAATGTTTAGGTATGCTTCTCAAATCCCCTGATCTTTGCAAGACTTTTATCATGAAGGTATGTTGACCTTTGTCAAATGATTTTTCAGCATCTAAGGAAATGACCATGTGGTTTTTTTCTTTGAGTTTGTTTATGTAGTGGATTACTTTGATGGATTTCAGGGTATTGAACTATCCCTGTATCCCTGGGATGAAACTTACTTGATCATGGTGAATGATCATTGTGATGTGTTCACAGATTCGGTTCGCAAGAATTTTATTGAGTATTTTTGCATCAATATTCAAAAGGGAAATTGGTCTGAAGTTTTCTTTTATTGCTGGGTCTTTATCAGGTTTTGGCATCAGTATAATTGTGGCCTCATAGAATGAATTCGGTAGTGTTCCTTCTTTTTCTACTTTGTGGAATTGCTTGAAGCGTATTGGTATTAGGTCTTCTTTGAAGGTCTGATAGAATTGTTCACTGAACCCATCTGGTCCTGTTTTTTTTTTTTGGTTGGGAGACTTTCAAGGATTGCTTCTACTACTTTAGGGGTTACGGGACTGTTTAGATGGTTTATCTGATCCTGACTTAACTTTGGTAATTGGTATCTGTCTAGAAACTTGTCCATTTCCTCCAGATTTTCCAATTTTGTTGTTTATAAGCTTTTGTAGTAGGATATGATGATTTTTTTAATTTCCTCTGAGTCTATTGTTATATCATCCTTTCATCACTAATTTTATTAATTTGCATGCTTCTTCCATGCCCTCTGGTTAGTCTGGCTATGGGTTTATCTATCTTGTTATTTTCTCAAAGAACCAGATCCTGGTTTTGTTGATTCTTTGTATAGTTCTTTTAGTTTCCACTTGGTTGATTTCAGCCCTTAATTTGATTATTTCTTGCCTTCTACTACTCCTCTTGGGTGTATTAGCTTCTTTTTGTTCTAGAACATTCAGGTGTGCTGTTAAGCTGTTAGTATATGCTTTCTCCAGTTTCTTTTTGGAGGCATTCAGAGCTATGAGTTTTCCTCTTAACACTGCTTTCTTTGTGTCCCATAGGTTTGGGTAAGTTGTACTTTCATTTTCTTTAAATTCTAGGAAGTCTTTAATTTCTTTCTTTATTTCTTCCTTGACCATGTTATCATTGAGCAGAGCATTATTCAGCTTCCATGTGTATGTGGGTTTTCTGTTGTTGTTATTGCCATTGAAGACCAACCTTAATCTGTATTGATCTGAAAAGAGGCATGGGATTATTTCAATCTTCTTATATCTGTTAAGGTTTATTTTGTGATCAATTATATGATCAATTTTGGAGACGGTACCATGAGTTGTTGAGAAGAAGGTATATTCTTTTGATGTAGGATGAAATGTTCTATAGATATCTGTTAAACCCATTTGATTCATAGGCTCTGTTAGTTTTACTGTGTCTCTATTTAGTTTATGTTTCCAAGATCTGTCCATTGTTGACAGTGGGATGTTGAAGTCTCTCAAAATTATTGTGTGAGGTGCAATGTGTGCTTTGAACTTTAGTAAAGTTTCTTTTATGAATGTGGGAGCTCATGCATTTGGGGCATAGATGTTCAGAATTGAGAGTTCTTCTTGGTAGATTTTTCCTTTGATGAGTATGAAGTTTGTTGATGACTTTGGGTTGAAAGTCAATTTTTTCTGATATTATAGTGGCTATTCCAGCCTGTTTCTTGGGGCCATTTGCCTGGAAAAAATTTTTCCACCCCTTTATTCTGAGGTAGTGTTTGTCTTAACATGAAGGTGTGTTTCCTGAATGCAGCAAAATGCTGGGTCCTATTTATGGATCCAGTCTGTCAGCCTATGTCTTTTTATTGGGGAATTGAGACCATTGATGTTAAGAGATATTGAAGAATAGTGATTGTTCGTTCCTGTTATTTTTGATGTTGTTTATATGTTATGTGGCTATCTTCTTTTGAGTTTGTTGAAAGATTACTTTCTTGCTTTTTCTTGAGTGTGGTTTCCCTCTTTGAGTTGGCATTTTCTACGTATTATTCTTTGTAGGGCTGGGTTTGTGTAAACATACTGTGCAAATTTGGATTTGCCATAGAATATTTTGGTTTCACTATCTATGATTATTGAGAGTTTTGCTGGGTATAGCAGCCTGTGCTGGCATTTGTGTTCTCTTAGAGTCTGTAAGAAATCTGCCCAGGATCTTCTAGTTTTCATAGTCTCTGGTGAGAAGTCTGGTGTAATTCTGATAGGTTTGCCTTTGTATGTTACTTGCCCTTTTTCCCTTACTGCTTTTAATATTCCTTTCTTAATTTGTGTATTTGGTGTTTTGACTATAATGTGATGGGAGGAATTACTTTTCTGGTCCAGTCTATTTGGTGTTCTGTAGGCTGCTTGTGTATTTATGTTCATCTCTTTCTTTATGTTAGGGAAGTTTTCTTCTACAATTTTGTTGAAGATATTTACTGGTCCTTTCAGTTAGGAATCTTCTCTCTCTTCTATACCTATTATCCTCAGGTTTTGTCTTCTCATTGTATCCTGGATATCTTGGATGTTTTGGGTTAGGAGCTTTTTGTATTTTGTGTTTTCTTTGACTGTTGTGTCCTTGTTTTCTATGGTATCTTCTGCAACTGAGATTATCTCTTCCATATCTTATATTCTGTTGGTGATGCTTGCATCTGTGACTCCTGATTTCTTTCCTATTTTCTCTAACTCCAGGGTTGCCTCCCTTTGTGATTTCTTTATTGTTTCTATTTCTGTTTTTAATTCCTGAATGTTTTTATTCATTTGTTTGATTGTGTTTTCCTGTTACTCTGCCTGTTTGATTGTGTTTTCTTGTAATTCTTTAAGGGATTTTTGTGTGTCCTCTTTAAGGGTTTCCAGTTGTTTACCTGTGTTCTGTTGTATTTCTTTAAGGGAGTTATTTATTTCCTTCTTAAAATCTTCTATCATCCTCTTGATAAGTGATTTTAAGTCTGAGTCTTCCTTTTCTGGTTTGTTGGGGTACACAGGGCTGGCTGTGGTGGGAGAGGTGGGTTCTGATGAAGCCAAGTAGTCTTGGTTTCTGTTCCTTGTGTTCTTGCCCTTGCCTTTCGCCATCTGGTTATCTCTGTTGTTAGCTGATCTTCAAGCCCAGGTGTCAATATCCTTTGGAGACCAGTTCTCTATCCTGGTTGTTCCTTGGTCCCTATGTCTGGAGTCCTCCTGTTGCTGGCTTTTCCTCACAAGTGGGAGGCTTGCTTTCTCCTGGCACTGTTTGGTTATGGAGCCCTGGTGGCTCAGGAAGAGGTCTCTTGCCACAGGTGGAAACTGGCAGGCTCTTACCTGCAGGCTATTACCTCCAGGCTATTCCTGATTAAAATTTAATCAAAATCAAAAATGCTAAAATATACTTATGGAAAAAAAGCCTTTATGAGCCACAGCCTTCACAATAAGTTTCAGCTCATCAGCCTTTCTGAAAATATCTTTTAGACTCAAGAAGACAACCTCTTTAGTTTATTAATCCTATATTTTTAAATTTCAAATAAAAAATAAGTAAATTTATTCAGAGGAAACTAAGAAATTATTATTCATCTTGAATGAAGAGAAAAGAAAGATGAAATTCTGGGCTAAACTTCCATATATGCAGTTAAGGAATATGTAAGAGTACTTGTATGTAGTAATATCAGTGTTATACAATTTTGTGTTAAGGGCCAAACTCATTACATAATACAAAAGTAACTAAAATTTTGAATCAACAAAGGCACTAAATTTCAAATAACCAACAAAAGAAGACAATTATATAACTTATATTTTCTTGGGAATACAAAGCTTTTGTAAAAACATGAGATTAATGGGTAATTTAATATATTCTCTTGTAATGTCTTAATAAGAAAGCATGTGGAACATAAAAAACAAAGATAAAACATCTTTGAAGGATCACATATATGAAATCCTATTTTATAGAGCATATACATTTTGTTACTCTATACATCACTTAAAAATTTTGCGAAGTTCATACCACAAAATTGTGTTTTTTAATTTTTCTTAACTTTATAAAGTACAATGTTTATTTGATACCAGTACATAGTTAACTAACAATATTTGAAGGAAGATTACTGTTTTGAAGAGAAGTACCATCCTTAATATCATACGTGCAAGTGGAAAACACCTGTGCATCTCTAGACAAGGATAAGTACAGATTAGTTCTTAGATTATGATTACCTTCTAGACAGCTATTGTGAAGAGATCTCTCTACAGTTGATCCCCTTACCAAGTTCCAATCCCTATACTCTCCCCCACCCAGTTTTCTCCATTTATCACCCTCCTATGTCTATTTTATTTCCCATTCCCTGTATCATTCAAGCATCCTCCCTAGGGACTTCCTTGTTATATAGTGTCTTCGGGTCTGTGAATTCTAACATGGTTATCCTATATTTTATGGCTAATATTCACTTATAAAAATTAAATTTTGGGTGTAGTTTACTTGATTCAGGATGATACATTCTAGTTCTATACATTTGTCTGCAAAACTCATGGTGTGTTTGCTTTTAATAGCTGAGTGTAATTCCATCACATAAATGAACCTTAATTTCTTGACCTATTCTTCAGTTGAGGGACATCTGTTTTTTTGTTTGTTTTTTTTTTTTTCAAATTTACAAATTTAGCTGCTAAGAACAAAGGTGAACAAATGTCCTTGGGGTGTGGCAGAGCATCCTTTGGGTATATGCCCAAGAATGGTATAACTGAGTCTTGGGGTAGAAATTTTCCCAAATTTCTAAAATACTGTCAAACTGATTACCAGAGTGGCTGTGCCAGTTTGCACTCCCACCAGCAATGGAGGAGTATTCCCTTTGTTCCACATCCTCAATAGCATGTGCTGTCACTTGAGGTTTGATCTTAGCCATTCTGATGGGTGTAAGATATAATTTCAGAGTTGATTTGATTGGTATTTTCCCTCATGACTAAGGGCATTGAAATTTTCATTGTTTCTTGGCCTTTAGAGAATCTTCTGTTAAGGATTCTCTGTGTAACTCTGTAGACATTTTTTTTTAATTTGGATTACTTGGGTTATTGGTGTCTGAGTTCTTTAGCCCTTCATATATTTTGGATATTAGCCCTCTGTCAAGTGCAGAGTTGGGGAAGATCTTTTCCTATTCTGTAGGTTATTATTTTATTTTATTGATGGTGTTCTTTCCCTAGCAGAAGCTTATCAGTTTCATGACTTTCCCTTTATTAATTAGCGGGCTTAGTGCCTAAACTATGGGGGCATATAGCCAGTAATATTGTTGGGTATCCTTTAAATAAATAAGGGGTATATTTTATGAATTCTCATAACAAAGAACAAGTAAGTAGGGAGATGAACATATATGTCAGCTTTAATTATACTCTTCACAATTTTGCATGCATAAAACATCATATTTTACAAGATATACTACATAATCATTATATTCCTATGTGAAGTAATTAATTTTAAATGAATAATCAAAATGCAATAACATGTGTTCTCAGTAACACTGAAATCATGTGGTCTATCTTGAATAGGCTACATAAATTAGTAAACTAGGGTCAATGAATGTTATTAACACAGCAAAATCAAACCAGAGCTTTCTTGACTAAAATCAACTTCTCTTGCTCAGCTTCCCCTAGATCCATCTGAAAAGCAGAGTATAAATGGATTTTCCTGACAGAGATAACGTTTCTTCTATTGCTTGTCATGTTTTCAGACACTTGTTGACATATGAGCAAGGTGAGGGCAGGAACAAAACTAGTTCCTTAGAATATTGCCCAGTATCAGTCATATTTTTTGTTACCTCAAACTAAGAGCAATTTTAGCTTAATTAATCTGAAAAGGCATAGGTTATATGTGCTTCCAGACAAATTTCACCTAAATCCAACTGTTCAGGTTGTTAGAATACATTGTAACTCTAAAGATAAATGTTATTTTCCACCTAGGAAAATTATTCATGTCTCTCCCAACAAAGAAAAAGAATCTTAAAAACACTGCCTATCAGCTGGGTGGTGGTGTCATGAACCTTTAATGCCAGCACTTGGGAGGCAGAGTTAGGTGGATTTCAAAGTTTAATGCAAGCCCTGTTTTAAAATTAAGAAAGAAAGAAAGAAAGAAAGAAAGAAAGAAAGAAAGAAAGAAAGCAAGCAGAAAAGAAGGAAGGAAGGAAGGAAGGAAGGAAGGAAGGAAGGAAGGAAGGATGGTAGGAAGGATGGTAGGAAGGATGGTAGGAGGGGGGATGGAAAAAGGGGGTAGGAAGGAAAGGAAAGATAAGAAAAAAAATTGGTTGCCTAAGGTTTCTAGAACCTATGCTCTGGTATGCTGGAACTACAAAACAGTAGTGTACTTTCATTACTAAGTAATTCTGAAGGAAGTTTTAATATATGTACTGTGTTTTAGTCCATCCTTATTTATTTGCAGCATGCCTGGCAAGCCTGTTAATTCATGAATTACAATTATTATCTTCATATCTTGAGACCCTAAGCCACAAAAATCTGATAGTATAAGGTGGTGACCTTGATAAATACTTCTTTCATAATAAAGAACCACCAGCAATTTGTTCTTTCTCAATATAAGACAGGGAAACTGAAATCTCTATAAACCAGAGAGTTCTAGTCCACCATTCATTGAAGCAGCACATTCAGGGTTACAAACCTCTCACTTTTGGATACTGAGATAAAACTGTTGCTCTGAATAAACCTGTCAAAGTATATATTTTGCATTAATATCTCATACCAAGTCAACCAACATGGCAGCAAACCTCATACAGAAAATTTCATAATATAAGCAAACTAAGAAAGCACTGAACTGTCTATAAGTAAATATGCAATTTTTATGTATTTCATTGTCTTTTCTCTTACAGTAATTAAAGACTATTTTGAGCATCATATGAATTTGCATTTTTAGGTGAAGTGGGTGTACTGGCTGGTTTTGTGTGTCAACTTGACACAAGCTGCAATTATCAAAGAGAAAGGAGCTTCAGTTGAGAAAATGCCTCCATGAGATCCAGATGTAAGGCATTTTCTAAATTAGTGATCATGGGGGGAGGCCCCTTGTGGGTGGTACTATCTGTGGGCTGGTAGTCTTGAGTTCTATAAGAAGGCAGTTTGAGCAAGCCAGGAGAAGCAAGAAAGCCAGTAAGGAACACCCCTCCATGGCCTCTGCATCAGCTCCTGCTCCTTGACCTGCCTGACTTCCAGTCCTGACTTCCTTTGCTGATTAACAGTAGCATGGAAGTTTAAGCTCAATAAACCTTTTCCTCCCCAACTTGCTTCTTGGTCATGATATTTGTGCAAGAATAGAAACCCTGACTAAGACAGTGGGTATGAATTAAGTAGAAAGAAATGAATATTTTATAAGATGATGAGCAAAATTACTGTAAACAGATCTGATTGTGAGCATTAACTCCATGTATTTATGGATTTAAAATTTCATTCTGTGGAGTTATTTGAAAATATTTATGACTGAAATAGAAATGTGGGAAACTTACTAGACTTGGGTATACATCAAAATTCTTGTTTAAACCTTAACCTTCAAATGCAATCCTCATTCATTCTCTAGTTTTAAGTATCTCTAAATTACACTATGTTGTGTTTACCACTGTCCAGTGACAAGCATTATCTGAATATTGTAGCACTGATGACAGTATTGATAAAGTTATGATACAATTACCTTTCTTTTTCTTAAGCCAAATATCTGTCCTTGTTCCTAGAGTATCTAAATAAAGAACAAAAAAGAGTTTTCATATTGTTTGACTACAATACCTTAATATAAAAGTTGGATTTAATGTATTATTATGTACTGTATTTTCTATCTATGTATTATTATTGTGATTCTCAAAAAATACAGTATTGATAATTTTGAAAACTTGTACATTGTTCAAAAGTATTGTGTTGTTTTCTAACCTTTATTTGACTTGAAGTAGGCCCATCAATGATGCTAATCTAATTAAGTCATACAGCACATATAAAAACTTATAATTTCAACTTTTGTTAAAGTTGTTATATTATCTCATGGAAAAAAGATAATCAAGTAATTTAATTAACCATTAATCAATAAAAAGTGTATTGAATGCAGAAGTTTATCATATTTAAGTCCCCGTAGTCTCAGAGTGAAAATAAAATGTCATCCACATAGCTTGTGTGTTGTTGATGAGAATAGAACAATTCTTCTCTGGTTTCTTTCTTTCTTTCTTTCTTTCTTTCTTTCTTTCTTTCTTTCTTCTGTATTATTTATTTAGTAAACTTTTATTTAAGTTTAAATAATGCATCTTTCTTTGAGAATGGAAGAATTGTTATTGTTTAATATGTAAGTAAATAACTCATGCAAACATAAATTATAATATTATGAGCAATGACATTTTCTTGCTAATAGTATGTGAGATTGAATTACTTCACTGGTTATTTGTATAAACATTTTAAAGAGGATATTTTAATCAGTAAATCATTATGTTTCAGATTACTCTACAGTAATAATGTGCATGCAAATTTGTGTTTTAGTAAATGATTATATGGTTAACTATGCAGATAGTCATATGTACAGTAATTACAGTATATATGGAATGAATACTATATTTAAATCTAGAAAAAGTAAGAATGTGATTTCCATCTACATTCCAATATTTACACATCAAAAGCAGACATACTTATAGGAGCCCCATGATATACATATATGCACATGTGAGTACAAATGTAAAAAGAGAACCAGATATCTGTAATCTCAGACAGTAGCATTGCACCCTTCTATTTATATTTAACAACAATTGTAAGCTGAAAACAAATGAGAAGCCACTGTACTTAGTAAAATTGCTGTTCTATATTGATTGAAGTCATGTCTTCTCATTTTACAAATGATCTCTCAGTTGTCATTTGTAATCTGTTTAATTAACAAAAAGCTTATAAAAACTCTGTCAAAGCAGTGAAGAAGTATGTTGTAAAATATCTTCAAAATATATTTTATTATTAAATAATTCCTTGACAAAATTATGAACAGAATAGCATCCCCATAGAGGCAGCAACAGTGTCAACTGGCCTGACCACCCCTTCCCCCCCACCCCCGGGCACTCCCGGAGACTGGATCACCAACCAAAGAATACACATGGAAGGACCCATGGTGCTGGCTACACATGTGGCAGAGGAAGGCCTTGTTGGCCATCAGTGGTAGGAGGGGCTCTTGGGCCTAAGGGTGTTAGATGCCCTAGTATAGGGGAATGCCAGGGAGGGAAGACAGGAGTAGGTGGTGGGTGGGTGGGTGGGGGAATATCCTCATAGAGGCAAAGAGAGGGGGGGATGGGATAGGGGGATTCCAAAGGGGAGACCTGGAAAGGGGAAAACATTTAAAATGTAAATAAAGTACCAAAATATCAACAGAAAAATTTGCATTTATTAATGTATATGCAGCAACATTAATGATGTTTGAAATCTCTTATATTTCTGAAGGTAATGAATCTGTTCTATGATCAAACAGATGATTTTGTTGCCATATATCTTGTGATTTTCTGCTCTTTATTATTTCTATCACTTTGAATCTAGGTCAGTATCTAATTTATTCAAATAGATTCCTAAGAGTGGGTAAGATTTGTCAAGATAAATCATTTACATAATTAACTATGCATAATTTAGAAACAAATATTAACTTATTTTAAACATTTCATAATGTTTCTTTGAAAGGAATATTTGTCTGTGCTATTTCCCAAAGACAAACAGCTTACAGGAAAAATATATAAAATTACATATCATGACAATATTTTAGACATATAAGGAAACAAGCTCTAACTTGTCCTTTTGATTATTTGAAAACAGTTTATAAAATAAAGAATAGAGATTGGAAACTGTTCAGCCACTGAGTTTCTTCTCTTGGGAATTACCAATAACCCTGTGATCAAGGTGACTTTATTTATCACTTTTCTAGTTGCATATCTCATTATTCTTATTGAAAATCTTGGGATGATCATTTTGATAAGGATGAGTCCCCAGGTTCACACACTGATATACTTTTTCCTCAGCCACCTCTCTTTCTCTGACATCTGCTATTCTACTAGAATTGGGCCCAAAATGCTGTTGGGCTTTATGACCAAGACCAATTCTATGCAGTTCTTTATCTTCTGCATTTTTACAGATGCTGAGTGTGTGCTGCTGGTAGTGATGGCTTTTGACAGGTATAAGGCCATCAGCAACCCCTTGCTATATCTATGCAGTAGATATGTCCAGAGTGGTGTGCTATCAGCTCCTGGTTGTGGTTTATTTGGTTGGAATGGTAGATGCTTTGACACATACAATATTAACATTTCACTTGTGTTTCTGTCAGTTCAATCAAATCAACCATTTCTTTTGTGATGTCTCTCCTCTCCTATTACTATCTTGCTCAGATACCGAGGTCAGTGAACTATTCATATTCACCCTATTTGTGTTTATTGAGCTGAGCACCATCTCAGGAGTCCTGGTCTCTTACTTTTACATTATCTCATCAGTCTTGAAGATCCGCTCTGCTGAGAGGAGGTTCAAAGTATTCTCAACCTGCACCTCCTACCTGACTGCTGTTGCAATTTTCCAGGGAATGATGCTCTTCATGTATTTCCAGCCAAGTTCTTGTTATTTCTTGGATCAAGACAAAATGACCTCATTATTCTATGCTTTTGTGATTCCCATGCTCAGCCCATTGATTTATAGCCTCAAGAATAAGGATGTTAAAGCAAGTGTAAAGAAATCCCTGAAAAGTAGAATTTCAGTTTAAGTCAATAGGCATATGTCACATTTATATTTCAATATAAATACGTAATCAGATTTTCTTGTTTCTCCAAATCATGTATTATATGTACCTAAGCCCCACATAAGTGTTTATTATAATGCATATTTTACTAGCTTTTTCACGAAAATCAATTGTAGTTTTAAAAACTATTTTGCATTTCAGTGTGTGTGTGTGTGTGTGAGTGTGCTGTTTTCTTTTCACTATTTTTATACTATGAACTTGAAATTCACAGAAATTAAAGAAAATATGTATGTATCCAAACACTAAAGAAAAACAGGCTAAGGCAACTGCACCTTCAACTTCAGACTTATATACTAAGAAGGTAACAACAGAGAATTATAGATAAAATGATTAACTTCAGAGGCATCATCTGGAACCACACATTCTGAGTTGGCGGTATAAGTCATATAAGTGAAGGTATAGAAGAGAAGAGTCAGAGATGTGATGAGCAAACAGCAAAACGCCCCTAACTTTCATCTCCTGGGAGTAGGGTGAGTATCTATACTGTAATTTTAGCAATTTTATACCTTCTGTTCAAACAGTCTATGTCAATTTCTGTGCACTCTTTACACACTTTTAATTATATCTTATTTTTTAGTACAAATAAAGCAGAATAAATTTGAATTTTTAATAAAAATTTTGTCTGACGAGGGTCAAGATACTATACTACATAATTGAAAATAAATAAAAATTAATTTGACCATCACATCGTAGAGGAATGATAAAAAATGTATGTAATGAATGTGACAATTGTGCTCATTTGACAATTATATAATGTATACCCAGCTCTTGACATTGTATTAAACCTCAAGAATTTACATAAGATCAACAAAAAGCAAAACAAGAGAAAATAAAGAAATGAAAAGCAAGGAGAACCAGTGTTGTCAAACCTTCGCCCCCCCCCAGCCCCAAATATCTTTACTTTGCATGTTTACTCAGCTTGTCAATCTCTTTTGCCTTTCCCAGTTCTGACTTAACATGCACTTTTCTAATACTTTGCTCTGAATGACATTGAATACATTGTTGTATGTAATTTTAAATTTGCCCTCTCAGTATAGATGTACAATATTCCTGACTCAAAAGTAGAAATGATGCTAATACTATAAATACCACTCCATTACCTACAATATGAATAATACCTAAAATAGGAAAATAAAAGCATGTATTCTCATTGTAACTATCAAATTAAAGATGACTGTTTCAAATAAAACTTCAGTGATACCTTGTACTGTGAGTATGTACTTTACGGTTCAAGAAGATATATGAAGGGATTAAAGTTTGTAAGACAGTGACTATAAAGAAAATAATTCTTAATTCCATAAAAGGAATTCATCTAGGGCCATTTCAGACAAGCCATAGGGATATACTTGATTTTAATACTTTTGGTTGAGATTGTAAGCACATGTAATAAGTGTGGACTGAAACAAGTGGATCTGAATAAGAACATATGTGGATATTACCCTGAAATATTTATGTCTTTGTATAGGAGATAAAGTAAAAAAGATCTTCATATAGCTAAATTTTAGTAGCTAAATTTTAAAAATAATCAAGTTGTAATATGACTTAGAAAATTCATGATCTATATATGTTTTAATAGATACCCTGATTGAACATTTTATTTTTTATTTTTATTTTACTAGAATTGTAATGGGGAGGGATTTCATCAGGCTTTGATCCATGTGCATTCTTCATGTCCATAACCAACCCACTTTTCCATTCTGTAATTCTCTCCTTTACACACATAAACCAAGAAGTGCAAGTAAGAGAAGGTAGGTCTATGCAAATGTGACAGGGACTGTACAGTAGGTCCACACCATGTGCCTGTTTCTACTCTCAATATCTTTTCTTCTGCTTTGTCACTGAATACATGAGTATCATGTATTTGGAGGTTAGGTCTGGATACTTCCTTACAACAAGTAGGCACAGAGGCTTATAACTGCTGTGTGTTTTATATCCTATAGTGCTAAATATGTAAGCAGAATTTCTGTTTTCACATTAGAGACAAATGCTTATGACATCTGCTGATGCCTTTCTCTGTAATTATTCTCCGAACTAGGCATTCAATGTGTCCTAAGGCACTATGGTATTTTTCCTGCCATTATTCTTTATTGGACCTTATTCTCCTCTGTTAAAAAGAAGTCCATAACAAGTTATTTATGAGGCCCTTTCATGCTCAATACTTGTCCTCAGTATGTGTATGACCTCTACTGTCATGTAATCCCATACTAATCATGGGAAAGATTTACTGTCAGCTAAAATAATGACAAGGATCTTCCATTTTGAACAATAAATGTATTTAAGTCTGGTTTGGCCAGAGTGGCACTGAGAATGACTTTTGTGGTAGTCTTCTTGTGAAAGAAACTCACCAGCTATCCTTTCAATAAAACTCAGTCTTTACCATACACAAAGCAAAAGTTAAATAACAATACAATTCAGGTCAAACAATTTAACATCTCATAGCAGTTCTGTGACTCTTCAAAACAAGGACTAAAATGAAAAGTAATGACAACATGAATTTCAAGTGTTCATTAGGTTGGATAGTTCTATTATATATAAGTTTCTATATTGTCACTTAGGAATGAAAGCTAGTTGAATGGGATACTGTTTGATGGAATTCATTAAAATAAGCACTTACTTATTTTATGAACCATCCTCCAAAAAATCACATTTCCTATTTTATATGACATAGAACTACATTTATATATATGCCAAGATGTATTGAAAATTGGTCAGATTACCATTTCTTGGATAAATAACATTTGATATGTATTTTATTATGACACTTCTCACTAAGAAAATCGAATGTGCTGTCACTAAATATACAGATTTAGATTTCAGAAATCTTACAGAACAAAAGGGCAGACACTAGTCATAGAGGATTGAAATTGAACAATTTTACTCAATATCATTTTCTTAAAAGCACACAGAATAACCTGTCATAATGCACTTCATTGAAATGGTTGTCGAGTTTTGTTTTCAATTTAGGTTTTGGTGCAGAAGTAGTGTTATTTACAGAAAAATATTGTTAATTGATGTATACATATAAAACATACAAATACTTAGTAACATGTAAAATTTAAAGTACCCATATACATTTGTATTTTTTAAACACAAACACTCCTTATTAGATTGCAGGGTTTTACTTTCACATTTAATCTTCTCAAGTTTCTTGACAAAATCAATTTTTAGATTATGCATATAAAGTTAAACAAAGCAAAACTACTATTAATAACTATCCTTGGTTGAGAAAATGACTCGGTGGCTAAAGGTGGCTACTCCCAATCTGATGACCTGAATTAGATCACTGGAGCCATAAGAAAAAAGAAGAAAATCAACAAGACATCCTCTTACTTTCACTAGCACACCATAGCATATATATGTACACACAAAAGGTACAGGATGGTAGACCCTGAGAGGAAGCCTGCTAGTTGCGCTAAGGCTAGAAGCCCCGGAGACCCTGAAGGGATGGTAGGAACTTTGCTTTCTTGGCACCAGACCCCTGTCACATAGCTGCAAACCCCCACAACATTTCCTAGAGACGTTTGTGGTCATCACTCATGTAGGGACAACAGCCTAAGCCTTTCCACTTATAGAGGAGGGTTCCATAACATCTCAGACCAAGCCAATAGGAAGCACCTACTGTCAGATGCCCAACCCACCCCAAAATTGTGTATAAAGATCCTATCTAGAAGGAAAAAAAGGTGTGTGAGAATTACTCCAATGTCTGAGAGCTTCTGTCATAAGAGCTATAACACTGTCACCAGGGAAGAGAACTGCTCTCCAGAAATGCCACCAGAAACTCCCTTGCATCTTCTCGCTGGCTAGTCAGCCTCCCGCAGGCTCAGCCCAGCGGGCTCAGCGCAGTGTCACCAGTGTCAGCAGAGGCAGCAACAGCAGAGCAATTCCCCATCCTTGCTCACACCCCTTTCTCTTCCCTTGAACCCTCCTACCTGGCCCCGATAGAGATCTCCGTGAATAGCTTCCAGTACACAGGCCCACAAAAAGAAAATGGATTTTAAAATATATAATCTATCCTGTGTGGAGACTGGGAAAGGGGCTGCTAATGTTATAAATCTAGCTGAGTTGCTGGTGGAGGCTGATGACTGCTGCAGTAAGAAGCCACTTCTCTTTGAAATGGAAACCACTGATGGGTTGCCCATGCCTCACAGCATATGCTCAGTAAATTTTAATTTTGTGATATATATATATATGTGAATATGAAGTTATAAGGGAGATGGGGAAACTGGGAAGAGAGAGAGAGAGAGAGAGAGAGAGAGAGAGAGAGAAAGAGAGAGAGGATATGGAGGATATGGTATATGGTGGAGGGATGTGACAATTAATGGATTGTATCAAAGTATGTGATCAAAGAAATAAAATATTCCTGTTAGTGAAATAATTCCCATACTATATTCATGCTACTGAAATATACCGGTTTTCCTAAAGATCAGAGTTGTTCCTATTTTTCAAATACCGTATTTCATATGTTCATGTCCAGAAAGAATAGACTGGTTTTTCTTGGCACCAGCGAAGGACTTAATTTCAATCTATGATTAATATGCATAGCAGTATAAATGCCTTTAGAAAGTCCAATTTTATAAAGAGTTTTACTTTGTGTTTACCTTGCTACTTTGTCTCTGATGTCTTAATATTTTATCTTAATTGTATTCATCAAAGGATTAATGAACCACATTCCCCACTAAAATGCAAACATCTTTCAGAAATTACTTGAACTAATCAGTTTTTCAGTATGCAATTTTCTCATTCTCTGGGCTTAATGGGGAAATGAAAGTGAACCATTTGCCAAGGCAGGATTGTTCCTTAGAAAAGTTTAGATGCAGTCAGATTAGATGATAATTTGTGGAAGGATGTGTCCCAAGAAAGAGAAGCATGGGAGATAAAATGAGTTAAGTAAAAGAAGAAGTGGACCAGGATGACTACAAACAATCTACACATGCATCACACAATTAATAAAGCTCAAGAGTAACAAGCTTAATTTGGTTAACATGGCTTGAAACTATAGGTAATTACTTTGCCTTATTATTTCTTAGAGGAATGCATTGGAATGCATTCCATCCACCAAAATATAGTAGATGACATTAAAATTGTCATAGAAATCAGTTGAGAAATACATACAATCATAGAAGTTTATATTATGAGCATGTTAACCTAACAAAAAGCTCCACAATATCAACAACATAATAGCCATAGTCTTAGCTGGGTTTCAGAAGAAACATGAAGCTCCCTATGAGTTCTATGTTACCTAAACACTTATGTTCCGTGAACATCTTTATTTTGTACATGCCATTCACATACAGGCAAATGACACTTTAAGAGTAACCAGGTAGAGTTAATATCTATCATAAAAGAATACTTTTTAAAACATAAGTCAACAGCAGATTTATAAAAAATATCTTTTCATACCCTGTATCTATACAATGTGGTAATTAATTAATTTTGGCCCCATTTCCAAGACTTATTTTTGGAATGCACTTTAGGAAGACCATTTGTTTTCCATGTTTGCCTTTGTAAATATATTGAGATGTGTCATGTTTGTATTTTATATAATTAAAATTTATGTCTCACTTTCTGAAGAATTTCTCTTGTTAGTTAGGTATAAAAACTGGTACTACTAATCTAGATAGGTTCAGAAATTTTTATCTGTTAAAAGTTGAAGCCCTGGCCTTGGCCATGTTAACCTGCTGGCATAACACTGAGCTACACTCTTAAAATAAAAAATAATTAACTCTTCTAGAAAAAATAGTTTTATTTGTTTGTGAGTCACCCTGCCAGTATGAAATTCCACATGCTGAACCGTATGGGTATAATTTCTGAAAGATTTATTTGTAAGAATCTGTGATCAGGCACAGGGTTGGTCATAATAATGGTGATTCAGTCAAGTTTTGAACCCTTAAGCAAGCAGAGATTCTTCCATAAAGACATCAATAGTCTATCCATATTTTCAGGCTTCCAGTATTTGTACTGTTAGCTTCATTTGTATTTCAAATGAATTACATAAGGAAAAACAAATTGTTCCTTGAGCCAGATATGGGTTCAAATCTGCATCTTATTTACATAACAGCTTCTGGCTATATTCACTTCACATAGATATCAACTCTTAGAGAGTTAATGTAAACTTTATAGACTAACATATGTAATATTATTCAAGAGAGTGTCTACTACTATATCAAACCACATATGAAGAATGAAGCTCTTAGTGTTTAAAGAAAAGATGGTAATGTTCATATCATCAAGCCATGAAGCACAGACTTGTCCTAAAACCTGTTCTCTTACTGAATCTATTGGTCTAGTTGGTCATAATCAACCTATAACAGCTAGCTTTAGGTTGCAAATGCAAATCTGTACACCATCTAACTACGATACCATGTTTCCTTTTGTTACCTTCAGTCTTGTATAAAGCTGTATATAAGATTTCACGTGGTGATCCATGCAATACATCTAATATCCCTCCTGAGGCCTTACTTACCATGTTATCTATATCACAAACACTACGTCCCAAAGCAGACTTGGGTAACGAAAACTAAAACACTGTATTTTATATTAGCCTATATAGTCCTATATTATATATATATATATATATATATATATATATATATATATATATATTATGCCTATGGGGCAGGTTAGAATGCCACATTGACCTACAAAGAATCATGACCTTTCAGGCAGTTCAAAGAATATTCACTCTTGGCTATTCAAGCTGAAATTAGATAATACATTCAATAACAATTTGCCAACCTCTGTGTTTGCCAGGTCTCTGTTATATTATTGATCTATTTGGGGAAATTATTCTTTATAAAATATTATCTACTTCATTTAATAGAAACCTAGAAAGAATCAAAACTTGCCAAACATTTTTAATATCATATCCTCTCTATTTAATCTCATATGTGGCTTTTTTTTTGTTATTCCTGCAAAACACTTAGAATTTGTCCCTAAAAACAGCCAAATATGCCATCATCTACCACTCTTTGATTCCAGTTCCTCTCAGTACTCTAATTAGCACAAATGCCCTTGATAATTTTACCACCATTATTAGAGATCAAGTGATTTAAAGACCCCCTGATCATTAAAACATGTATTTTAACAATAATTGAAGTTATACAACATATACAAATATTCATACAATCTGAACATTATTATTTATAGAAGAAACATGTTGGGTAATATTTTAATAAGTATACCTGTATCAAAAGGCCCCTTTATAGGAATTAAGTCAAAACACTACAAGAAGAAAATTTACAGTTTTCAATATCAAAGTTGTACAAACTAAACTAAAAGCAAAAAACAGTAAACTGATACATATTTTAAAAAAACACTCAGTTTATACACTAAGATACACACTGTGATAAGTATCATGGGATCAGTTGTGAACATGAATAAACCATGGAAGTGGAAGACAACACAGCACAGCACATAAATAACAAGATAGAAAGGATAGACAACGTAAATAATTAAAAAAATAAGCTTTCTTACACTCATTATTCAGTTAAAATTTAAAACACAAATTGTCTTTTGTAATTAAATGTGTGTTTAGAAAAAGGGTAATATTTGAAAAATTAAAAGCTTGTTCTTTCTGAACAAATATGCTACAATGAGTTTATATTACTTGTAATTCAAAAGGAAAGAAGAAAATATATGAATCAACTGTTTTTACACTAAGATAATTATTACGATGCAACAACCTCCCTGCTCCACTGCATGATCACAGAATTTGAGTGAAAAATAAGAAAAAGACAAATATGAATATATTGTGAAGTGTGGTGGATCTGGGAAGAGTTGGCAGAGTGAGCAAACCTAATACTACCACATTATAATATATTCTCATAGAAATAATAAAAGAAATATTTATCTGCTATTGTGGAGTAAAGTTAGCATAAAAGACAACTTAATTAAGTGAAAATACAAACTCACATGAAATATATAGTAAACACAGCAACTTTAAAAATAGTCAGAAATAACAGGGAAGATTCCTAGTTTCAATGTTAGACACTGGACTTTCTTTCTTAATGGAACCTAATTATACATACAGTTGAGGAAATAAAATATTCAACTGACTCTTTCAAATTTTACAATGGGAAATTAAGAAATTTGCTAATGTTGTAAAGCCCATTATTACTTAGCTAAAAAAAACAATTTTTTTGCTAATAATTTTTCTAAAGGCAAATTTGACATCTTTGTTTCTGAGACTATATATCAAGGGGTTAAGCATGGGAATAATCAATGTATAGAAGACAGAAGTCATTTTGTCAATATCCATTGAATGCCCTGTACTAGGACGCAAATAAATGAAAATCAGGGTGCCATGATAAATTGTGACTACTGTCAGGTGAAAAGCACAAGTAGAGAACCCTTTCTTTCTTCCTTCTGCAGAACCCGTTTTAAGAATGGCCACTATAATATACATATAGGATAGGAGAACAGCAAGAAGAGAGAGAGCTTCCACCAAACTTGCAAACACCACCAATATTATGTCATGTGTGTAGGTATCAGAGCAGGACAGAGAGAAGAATGGAGAGATATCACAAAAGAAATGGTTAATTTCTTTGGAGCAGAATGACAACTGGAAAGTATTAGCAGTATGGATTATTGAACTCATAGTTCCACCCAAGAATGCTCCAAATGCTAGCTGAGTACAGACTCTCTTGGACATAATTACAGTGTAAAGCAGAGGGTTACAGATTGCAATATGCCTGTCATAAGCCATGGCAGCCAAAAGGAAAGATTCTGTGTCAACCAGAGAGCAGAAAAAATACAACTGTGTAGCACAGCCATTGTAAGAAATCACCTTCTTGTCAGAAATCAGATCCACAAGTAATTTGGGAGCAATGACAGAAGAGTAGCATGCGTCTACGAAGGACAGAATACAGAGGAAAAAGTACATGGGAATGTGTAAATTAGAACTGATTGTGATCAATAAGATCATGCCAATATTCCCCATCAGAGTAACAGAGTAGATGGAGAAAAACACAGCAAATAGAAGACTCTGGATCTCTGGATGATTACTGAATCCCAAGAGATGGAATTCAGTCTTCACAGTGCTGTTCTTCAGACTCATTATTTGTAGAAATTTTGGTTTCTGCAGACCAGGTAGAATAAAAATGGAATAAACAAATAAATAAATGTAAAATTCAACATAAAAGTGATTTATAATATCTACCTCCAGTTCAATAAGTAAGAATAATAGCATATTAAATTAATAAATTTTCAATATTGTTTCTAAATTGAAATTATAATTTTATCTTCTTAAAGTTTCCATGTTTCATATGCACTATCACATTGTAGTGTTCTCTGAACATGGATGACACTTTCCTTTTAATTTCATTGGCTCTTTATCATCATTATAAAAGGATTACTTAGTGTGTAGTTTTACAGCTATGAAAAAAAATTGTCAGTTGCCTGTATTTTGCCTCATCAATTGCTTTAAGAGATAAAGGTACCTCAGTTCCAGAAGAATTTTCATCAACAAAAGAGTAGGACTGTTTTTTACTTTAAAATGTGGTTTCCAGGTGAGGAACAGGGGATGTCCTCAGAATTATTCAACTATAATTAATAACACAAAATAAAACTAAAACAAAATAAAGACTAGGAATTATTGCATGAGTATCAGTTCTGTTCCTCAGAAAGTAAGGAATGTTCAGGAGGATGAACATCTATCATGTCTGAGGTTCATCTATAATCTGAGAGTTATTGAAGGGACCAATAAATCATTATCTAATTATCCAGAGTTCCAAACACTAAATGTCACATTGTTTTTCACTAATTTTCTGTGAATGTTATCATCTCTTCTGCAGGTTTATTATGTGTTTGTTACAGGTAATGATTTCATTAAGTTAAAGAGAAATCAATGTGTTTTACAAATTAAATTTACACCAATTACTATCTAAATCTGTCCTTTTTTGTTCCTTCATGTGTTTATTGGTAGTATTTTGGGGTTGAGTCTCATTATGTCAACTTGGTTGGCCTGGAGCTTACTAAAAGACCAGGCTGACCTCACCTCTAACTCACAGAGATCCACCTTTATCAGCCTTCCAAGCACTAGATTAAAGGCATGTTCCATCATGCCTGGCTCCATTTAATTTATTTGGTTAATAGTTAATACCTTATTATGAAGTGTTCGTATTTAGATGTTGCTTCTAAATAATATGGATTGATATCTAATCTAATAATATGGATTGATATCTTAAAAAATTACACTTTAAGTGTACTGGGATTTTTTGCTAGTTTTTTTTTTGTTGTTGTTGTTGTTGTTGTTGTTGTTGTTGTTGTTGTTGGACTCACCAAGAGAATGAAAAACATACTTGGCTGTAATCATGTTCAAAGTCAATCAGCAGTTTTCTAGATGGTGATTGCAAGAACTGCACGACTGCAGTCCTACACAGTGTCAATATCTGAGGACTGTGATAAGAATACTTACTTGTCAGACAACTACCTTTCTTTCATTCACCTCCTTCTTCACTGTTGTGAGACACCGTTTATTTTTGAACAGATAACATGTGTAACACTTAAATGAACACTATAAATCCATTATAGCTTTTCTCATTGTCCATTTTTGACATACCTTCTGTGTTCTTCAAGGAAAGTACACTTCCCTTAAAAAGGTCAGGTTCCTAGGGAAAGCAAGACATTTTATAGTTTGCTTTTAGAATTTTAATCTCACATGAGCTTCTAGGATCCCAAGCACTAGTATCCAAATTCCCATTAGAAAATAAGTGAGCAATTAAACAGTTTCACGAAGGAATTAATTAATCATAAAATCGAATGATACAACAAATATATGTCTTGGAAATGCCTCAATGATAATTACTTTGACTTTCCAAATTGTGGAATGTGTTAAACTTAATAGTCTTTGTTAGCCCCCTGATTTAAGTAACTACAACAGTTTTTCAAATGGCATTGAGAACAGTATGTGCAAAAAGCGTAGTAAACTAAACTGAAGTAGCATATTTATTGATAAAAAATATATCAGTAAATATAAGTGCAATAAATAAAATGAGTTTAGTTCCATTCTTTATAATTAGACTTTGAAAATAACACTGTTGAAGGAAAACATACTATTAATGTAATAGATTTATATCTATACTGAACTGAAATTCTAACTACCTAAGGCAACACTTTTTTCTAAAGTCTTCATCCAGTAAACAGCCATATTTTGTGAATATTTTGTCTCAGTTCATTTTCTGGTATGAAAACAAAGAACAGGAGAATAATTTTATTTGGAAAGTAAGAAATTTATCAAGTATGGAACAATGACAGACAGAAAAACAGTGTTTGGTCATAAGAAAGTGTAGTGACAGAAAAATTAAAATGTTATAGTTCATGGTGTGTATATCATGGTATTTTAGTTTACCAATTTCTCCTTTTAATCACATAAAGTAAATGTGAACTAAACAGAAGGAACATTTTTAAAAAGCAATATAGGTGCTCACATTCAATTATATGTATCTAAAAATGGATGAAACCTTTTTCTTGAGCTTCATATGGTCCGTGAGTTGTATCTTTGGTATTCCGAGATTTTTGCCTAATATCCACTTATCAGTGAGTTCATACCATGTTTGTTCTTTTGTGGCTGGGTTACCTTATTCAAGATAGTATTTTCTAGTTCCATTTGCCTGCAAATTTTATGAAGTCACTGTTTTCATTAGCTGAGAAGTACTCCATTGTGTAAATATAACACATTTTCCATTCCTCTGTTTAGGGATATCTGGGTTGTTTCCAGCTTCTGGTTAGTATACATAAGACTGCTATGAAAATTGTGAAGCATGTGTCCTTGCTATATGTTGGACCATCTTTTGGGTATATGCCCAGTAGTGGTATAGCTGGGTCCTTAGGTAAAACTATTTCAAATTTTCTGAAGAACCGCCATACAGATGTGGATGCTTGCAGCCAACCATAAGGCTGAGCACAGAAACCCCAATGGAGGAGTTAAGGGAAGAACTGAAGGAGGCTAAGGGGTTTGTAACCCATAGGAAGAACAACAATATTAACCCACCAGACCTGCCAAAGCTCCCAGGGACTAAACCACAAACCAAAGAGAACACATGGAGGGACCCATGGCTCCAGCTGCACATATCTCAGTGGATTAACTTATCTGTTTATCAATGGGAGGGAACCTCCTTGGTCCTGTGGAGGCTTGACTCAGTGTAGGGTAATGCTAGGGTGCTGAGCTGGGAGAGGGTGGGCAGGTGGTGTAGCACCCTCATAGAAGCAGAGGGGTTGGGGGAGGGGATTACTGGTAAGGGGGATTACATTTGAAATGTAAATAAATCAAATAGCCAATACAAGACAAAAAGAAAATAACAGACTTTAAAAAGATAGCTAAAACATAATAAAGTAAAATATAATAAAATAAGACCCTCATATTGAAACTTAGCAAGCGAAGTCAGCAGTAGAAATCTCAAGAAAGGAAACAATCATCAAAGACACATTCAGGAGTCCAGTAGAAGTATTGAGCTAAAAGCTATCATACACATTTTAGCCACCTATTGAAGACCCATGTATGCCCTGTGCTTTATGCTTCAGTCTTTGTGAGTTCATGTCCACTTTGGTCACTTGTTTAATAGGGTCTTGTTCTTCTGCTGTCCTCCATAGCCTCTGCTCCCCATTCACCTTCTGCCTCCTCTTCTAAGGGATTCCCTGAGCTCTTAGTCAAGGGATTTAATTGAGACATTTCTTTTAGATTCGTGTGTTCCATGATCTCTCTCTTTGTAATGTCTTACTGAGGGTCTGTAAAATAAACTATTAACTTCTTGTACTTGTTTTCTTGGAGGCTTAATGCCTGTGTACTAACCTAGGCATGGTTCCAAAAATTTCTAGCCTCTATACAACATTATGTAGGTCTAGAATATTTTCATCCTATGAGAGTTACTAATGAATAAACTCACCCTTTTTTAGTTCTTTCTGAACTCTGGCTGGCTTGTTCAGCTCATCTGTTCTAGCTTAAACTCATCTCCAAGCTGACTGATTCAATTTATCCTCTCACTAATGTTAGCCTCATTCTAATGTTTGTAATCTGTTCTAATCTGAATCCTTCTCATTTTCCAACTCTGTGTTTTCACCTGTTTCTATTTTGTTCTCTCTGCAACCTTTCTCTATAAAACTGTCCTTGTAAAAACTGCCTCTGAACTCCACGAACTGAACTGCTACAAACTCCACTGCATTTCATTGCCTCTCATCTGCCTGACTCAACTGAACTGACTGACTAGGACTCAGATATACATGCCTCTGGCTCCTGAGTGCTGGGATTAAAATCATGTAACACTATTCCTGGCCCTAAACATTTATTTTTTTAACCTGAAACTTGTTCTGTCAAAGAATTTTGAACTCAGAGATCTGCTTGCCTATGCCTCTTAGATTAAAAGTGTGTGTGTGTGTGTGTGTATTCTAACTGGATCACAAAGACCTAGAAGGTTTTTGGATGGGATCTCTTGCCAGAAAAGCCATGTTGCTGGATTAAACTTCTTCTACAAAAGTCTCCTTATGTGAACCCATTTGTTGGAGAACGAAGCCTCTCCTATAATGGCTGAATAAGGCACCGATCTACATTGTATAGAATATCTTTAGCAGATATTTTAATCCCTACTTTCTAATGAACTTGCTTTCCATACTGTCCCTCAAATACCATTCAATTATGGGGGTCTCTGCCAACATTCCTTCCCTCAATCCCATCTCCTCTCCCACTTTCTACCTGATCCTGCTCTTTTCATCTCCCTCTCCTTGACTATAGTCTACCTATAAAATCTCTTCTATTTCACACACTCAGGAACATACATGTATCCACATTTGTCCCTTCCTCAATGCCAATCTATCATTTCTTTGTCTATGGATTATAGATTATTTGTTATTTATAAAGTGGTTAATATGCAGATATAAGTGAATAAAGTCATATTTCTCTTTCTGGTTCTGGGTTACCTAACTCAGGATGATTGTTTTCTAGTTCTGGTCATTTGCTTGCAAATTTCACGATGGCATTTTTTAAACAGCTGAGTAATATTCCATTGTGTAAATGTATCACCTTTCCTCTTTCCGTTGTTCTCCTTATGAATACCTAGGTTGTTTCTAGTTTCTAACTTTCACAAATAGAGTAGCAATGAACATGACTGATTACAGGTCCTGGTGGCAGATAGTACATGCTATATGTGGTATAGCTGGATCTTGAGTTAGACTGATTTTTATCTTCCTGAGCAACCACAACACTGATTTTCATAGTGGATGTATAAATTGGCATTCACACCAGCAATGAAGGAGTTTTCTCCTTGCTGCATGTATTTACCAGCATGAGCTAACATGTGTGTTATTGATTTTAGTCAGGTAAGATAGAATCTCAAAGTAGTTTTGATTTTCATTTCTCTGATGGCTACAGATGTAGAATGTTCAAGTGTTTCTTTTCTTTTTTTCAGACTCATCCATCCATTAATTTATTCATTCATGCAGCTTTATATATTTTTTTCATTTTTTATACTTTATTTACATTTCAAATGTTTCCCCTTTTCCAGTTCTCCCCTTTGGAACCGCCCTATTCCCTCCCCTTCCCCCTGCTTTTATGAGGGTATTCCCCCACCGGCCTACCCACTCCCGTCTTCCCTTCTTGTCATTCCCCTATACTGGGGCATCTAATACCTTCAGGCCCAAGGGCCTCTTCTACCCCTGATGGCCAACAAGGCCCTTCTCTGCCATATATGTGGCCCTAACCATGTGTATTCTTTGGTTGGTGTTTCTTAGACACATGAGACTGCTCTTTTTGAGAATACTCTGTTTAGATCTGTACCCCATTTGAAATTGATTTGTTTGGGTTTTGCTATAAAGTACTTGAGTTCTTTGTATATTAGTCCTCTTTTAGAAATGGACTTGGTAAAAACCCTTTCTCATTCTGTTGCCCATAGTGTTCTGTGATAGTGTCCATTTCTATCCAGAAGCTTCTCAGTTTCATGAAATCCCATTTATTAATTGTTGATGTTATTTCCTGGGATATGGGTGTTATGTTCAGAAGGTTGTTTTCTGTGTCAAAAATGTCCAAGACTAGCCTCCAGTCGTTATTCTTCCAGGTTCAGTTTATTTGATTTTAGGTTGAGATCTTTGATCCAATTAGCCTTGAATTTGGTGCAAGGTTATCAGCATACGTTTGGATTCTTCTATGTGTAGATATAAAATTTAAGCAGAATCATTTATATATGCTGTATTTTAACCATTATGTATTTCTTGCCTCATTATAAAAAAATCAGGTGGTCATATATGCTTGGATTTATGTCTAAGTTTTCAACTAGATTCCACTGATTGATGTGCCTGTCAATATCATGGAGCTTTTATTACTATAGCTCTATGCTGGGGTCCAGTATTCACCAACAAACCATACAAACACCTATCTCAGGCAGAAATGGTTTTCTAAACACACACCTTATGACTGATAGACCAGAGCTGTTGCTCAGTATTTAGGGGCTGAGGATACAGCACTGAACATCTTTCTCTGTCAGCTTATAAAGGCTATGACTGCCAAAACTACAGTGAGCTCAGATGCAGATGCAGGAAGTGCTACAGGTGGCTTGGCCCTGACTCATGCCATTTCAGACATAATTCATATGAACTTTAATTGGATAAGTCCAATATAAAGCACTCTGGAATTTCTTAAGATTAACAACACTCATATATAACATAACAGGATATGTGATCAGCCTGATTTTTCTCTGAATCAAGTTAATTTTTTTGTGAGTCAATGACTGGCAAGTATATTATAGCAACAATATGAAATAGATGACAGGCATGGAACAAAATGGCTTCAGATATGCTTGGTGGGGTTGGGGGTCAGACCTCAACACTCTGTAGTCTCATTTGAAATTAGGGATGATGATTTCATCAACCAGACATTTGAATTACCTGCCCCAATGACCTAGGGACAGCAAGAAGCATCATCTCTAGCTGCCAAGCCTTAGCACTTTTCCACTGTCAGCATGAGTCACAAATTCTCCTTAAACACATGCACTATATCAGCTAATCAAAAGCCATTGCCTCCTCTCTGCACTGTCTTCTTCCCTTCATCTTCTCCTAGAATCAACTTTTGTATACTTACTCCCCAATAAATCTCTGATGCAAGATTTGTCACATTGTGACTTTGTGAGATTCATCACTTAGATCATAACAGGTGATACCTCCAGCAGTTATTTGTTTAGGATTGTTTTAGACATACTGTTTTTGTTTGGTTGGTTTATTGTTTTTTGTTTGTTTGTTTTTGTTTTCCAAGTGAAGTTAAGAATTGACCATTCAATTCCTGTGAAGAATTTTGTTGGGTTTTTGACTGGGATTGTATTGATTCTGTACATTGCTTTTTGGTAAGTGAAGATACACAAACATGGACTAGCTGAATAACTTAATCATGAGCAATCAAGGACTCAATGAAAAAAAGATAGTTTGAAGCATCTGAAAAGCAAGGATGGTAAGTATTGACTTTGGGATACTGTAATAGTCATAAGATGGGAATTTGTCACAATGAGGCCCATATCACTGGCAGAAAGATATCAGATGAGTGGCTATTTAACTACAACTTCAAAAATTACAATTAAAACTCAAAATACACTTGAACTACATAGATGGCCCTATGGTTAAGAGCACTTCCTAGGACACACTTAGTGGTTAACAATCATCTGTTACTACTTAAGCAAATTATATGAAACCCTTTTCTGGTTCTTTTGGTACTGTAGACATGTAATGCATAGACAAAATGGAGGCAAAACACTTAAGAACATAAAACAAATATACATAATCAATAATAAAGAGAAAATTGATACAAGTAAAATGAGAAAAATTATAAAATCAGAGTAAAAATAGTGATATAAATTTACAACAAAAGATTAAGGTTTTAGAATGTTCATTTTCTCAAAAATGTTAAATGTAATTGAGACAGCAAATGTCACAATGTCTGATTTACAAAAATTACATCAAATGAGGTGATTAATTTCCACTGCCTATTTCAAGATCTCAAGAGAATGGGACTAGATTGTCCCAAAGGTTCTTGCATCACCAAGGCTGTAACTATTCATATAATAAGGCAAGTGTATCTTGCAGACAAAAGACATTCTACACTTTTTACAATAAGGTTTACGGCTCAAAAGAAAGATTTGTGCGCTCTCTCTCTCTCTCTCTCTCTCTCTCTCTCTCTCTCTCTCATTTCTTTAGTTTCAGTCAGCAAGACATTTTTGAAGGGAAGAATCCATCCCTTGTTGCTGCTGAGGTTTGTTGTAGTTTTTGTGAATAATAAAGAAGAGGATTTCTGTCTTTCTGCTGGACTTTTGTGAGTGTCTCAGCTATGCGTCTCTGTACTCTGGTAAAAAAGGCCCAGATGGGATATGAGGATAGAACAGAAAAAGAAACCAGAAAAATCTATGTCTAGCTTCTGTAACTGGGTAGAATCACAGAGAAGATAAAACACATAATTATTTTTGAGAAATCATTAAAGAGGAAAAGCAGATTTTAAGGATAGTGAGTGAGGGTAGTAAAACCCTTCTGGTTTGAAAGTAGAGAGGGACACTGGGCATAGAATAGTACAACAGATAGAGTAATGAGATAAAGACTGGAGAAAGCGCCAAAAAAAATAAAATGTGATGGAAAATTTCATAAGAAAAAGATGTTTGTTTATGTTAATTAAACTAACTAATAAAAGTGGAACAGCCTATGCTAGAAAGAAATATATGAAAAGTACCTATTTTCATTAGAATTATGAGTTATCAATTTTCATTAGATTTATGAGTTCTGGGAGCAGAGAAACAACCTACATGAAGAAAGATTATGAGAAAGATTAGTATCATTTGACAGTAATGTAATAACTGTACTATGCCACTAAGCCACTGCATTCTCTGTAATTCAGGATTACATGAGTTGAAATTCTCTGTAAAATGAATCACACTGTGATTATATGCATATGATAACTAGAATTCTTACCTTAATAATAGGCTGTCTTAAGTCAAATTCATGAATATAACAGCAGAAAGGACAAATGTGTGGCTTACTTTTGTACATATTTTTACATCTTTGTCAATGAGTTTTCTAAAATTATATCATGGTCTATGTAATCATACGAATATTACCAGAAGGGAGAAAGGTATATGTTCTGGATCAGGCTGAATCTGAGATTTGACATCCAAGGAAATAATATAATTAAAAAATTTTGTGTTATTTTTGTTACTTATTAGCCTATTTTCTAAAAATTTCCCTGTATAAGTCAATATTAGTTTGTTGTTTCATTTTCATTTTCTCATTCTCACATAACTGAAGGACAGCATGACTATATTAACTATTTTGAAAGGAGAATAGAAAGACAGGAAAACATTTGAATAGACAAGCAAACAGATAGACTGACTTAGAAGTGTGAAATTTCTGTCAGTCTTCATGAGAGCTTTTTTCTTAGAAGAGGCTGTCCCATAGCCTTCCAGTTTCTTGTGTTTGTTCTTAGCAATGGTAAAAATGTATAAGCATGTCCATTTCCTATTATAAGTGCTAAGTTTTCCCGTAAGCATAGTTTCTAACACTCAACCAGATAATCATTAAATAGGAAATATATCATTATCTGGACCTAGAACATGAATTATTATGATGTATGGAAGTGTATATGTGGCTAAGTATATGAGTATCAGAAATGTAGATATAAATATGTAGGTGGTCTCTATATGTATGCTAGTGAGAAAGCCAAAATTTTCTGCATTGAATCGTATCAGTTACTATAAAGTAAAATACTGCTACAAAGAAGTAAAATCTCTGCTCTATTTTTATTATTCTATATGGAATTATTAATAATTAGAACACTCTGAAGTAAAGAGGATACTAATAGAAAATGATTAGCATGAATCTAATTTTAGAATGTGCTAAGTAACAAAGAGTAAAGTGACACAAAACATAAGCAAAGAAGCTCAACACAAAAAAATTGTAAGATTGTGTAAAGATGTGATGAAATATAGTCCATAAATTTCCAGTTTGTAATACTGAATACGAATTTAAGATAATTAGTAATTATATTAACATAAGTTCTATCATTTTGGAACTTATATAACTATATTAAGAAATTTGAAAAATAGTCTAGCTCTTTACAACTGGAGAGATGACTCAGTGGTCAACAGAACTTGCTGCTCTTCCAAAGGACCAGATTTCAAGTCCTAGTACTCGATGTCAGCTCACAGCTATCTATACCTCTAGTCCGAAGGGATCCAATGCCCTCTAATGGCACTGTATTCAGGCAGTACATAACATGCAGACAAAACATCCATACACATAAAATAAAAAGATTAAAAAACAAACAAACAAGCAAACAAAAAACTTGTCCCTGGTATACTCGAGTGGAAGACCACACATCTGACTGTATTTGGTCAGAACAAATTATAACTGGACGTTTTAAAGGCTGTGTTATTTTTGATGAGCAGCACTATATTTTTCTCTGATTACTTTACTAAATGTCTAATATGAATACATTCAAAACTTAACAAGAACATCTCCCAATTTCAAGTTTGACACAGATGGTGTCATTTCTGCCATTTAGTCTGTTGAGTTTCTTGGATCTATGACTAATGTTATTTCAATAAATCTGATGGATAATTCAGGTTATAGTTTTTCCAAGTAGATTTTCTACCCTAGTCTAATGTCTTCACCAGTCTCATTTGTAAGTAAGACATCATGGTATTGTACAACCATCAGGTTCTTGCATATTCTTTCTGCATCTTCTCTTTCCTTTTCCTGGGTTAGGTAATAACCATTTTTTATTAGTTCTTTATTGTTGAATAAAAGTTAATCCAAGGAAAGAGAAGAAATTTAATTAATTTAAAATAAGTATAATACAATCTTATTGTATAATCAACTAAAAAATGAGAAGGATTTCCTTTTTAATTCAATGTATTTTAAGAGGAAATTATAATATGGTAATTTTATTAGTCTGTGCCGTGATCCTTCTTAAAAATTGCCTATAGTCTGTCTAAGGAATCAAGTACACAGATAATGTACACTTTATCCTACATGTTTCATAGGCAAAAATGTGTTTCCTAATTAACCTATTTCTATTAACTTTTCATTTTCAGGGCTAATCTTCATATTCTTACAGACACATAATGTTGCTGTCTGGAAGAAACAATACTGGGATGGTATTCACCCTCTTGGGCTTCTCAGATTACCCTGATCTGAAAGTCCCTCTCTTCTTGGTATTTCTCACCATCTACAGCATCACTGTGGTAGGGAATATTGGCATGATTGTCATAATCAGAATTAACCCCAAGCTGCACACCCCCATGTACTTCTTCCTCAGCCACCTCTCCTTTGTGGATTTCTGTTACTCCTCCATCATTGCTCCCAAGATGGTGGCGAACCTTGTGGCAAAAGACAGAACCATTTCATTTATAGAATGCATAGTACAATACTTTTTATTTTGTGTCTTTGTAGTAACTGAAGCATTTTTATTAGTGGTTATGGCCTATGACCGATTTGTAGCTATCTGCAATCCTCTGCTCTACACAGTAATCATGTCCCAGAAACTCTGTGTCACACTGGTGGTGGGATCTTATGCATGGGGGTTCACATGTTCCTTGACACTAACATGTTCTACTGTGCAATTATCTTTTCATAGTGTCAATAGAATCGATCACTTCTTCTGTGAATTCTCTTCACTGCTAGCCCTTTCTTCCTCTGATACTCACATCAGTCAATTACTGCTTTTTGTTTTTGCCACATTTAATGCTGTCAGCACATTACTCATTATTCTGCTGTCTTACCTATTCATTGTTGTTACTGTCCTTAAGATGCATTCAGCCAGTGGACGTCGTAAGGCTTTCTCCACTTGTGCATCTCACCTGGCAGCCATCACTATCTTCCATGGTACCATTTTATTCCTTTTTTGTGTGCCCAACTCTAAAAATTCCAGGCTCACAGACAAAGTAGGCTCTGTATTTTATACAGTGGTGATCCCCATGATTAACCCCCTAATCTACAGTCTGAGAAATAAGGATATCCAAGACACAATTAGAAAAATAATGACCATTATCTTATGTGTTAAGAATGATAGACAAAATTAAAATTGTCAGAAATTTAGAGTCAAGTAATTTCTCATTGGACGTTATATTATTTTGAAGTCTTTCATGAATATATAAACTGTCTTCAAGTATGATCTTAAACATGCTTTTACAATTAGTAGAGTTAACATTATGCATGGATAAAGTTTGGGTTTAGTTTAGAAAAACAAAACATTTCTTTTTATCTTCTAAACAGAACAGTGATTTATTTTACCATTTCATCTCAAATTTAGTCATATAGTTTGAAATACAATATTCAGATTACTTGTTCTTATAATTGTCATCTTAAAATACCTGTAAATCAAAAAATATTATTATGTCTTCTATTCTTACCAAATATTCAGGACACAGAAACATCTTTTAAATATTAGAAGGTTTCCATTCTAACATAAAATAGAAATAATTGCAATTATGAATGCTTGCCTTCAAAGATGCAGACAGCCAATATTATAGCAAGGATGAATCTGACTGCTGAATGATACAGAAAATAATTTCTGTAAAGATTTTAGAAGAAAGGAATATCATAATTGACTAAAGGATGATAGGAAGACACTTTCACTATTTATACACACACACACACATATATATATATATATTTCTTTTGTAAAATTAGTATGTACATTTTGTATAAAACTTCCACTGATGAATGGGTTTTACTCTAGAGAAAAAAATATATATTCAGGCATATAAAAATATTGATATTGTATCAGTTATCCTAAAAATATTTTGAGAGCAAATATGATCTTATTTATGAATAATTGCATATCTGTGCACATGTGTTTGGCAATAACAGTCAGTTAAATGACATATACTTACTATATTTTAATGAATATCAAGTAAGGAAGTGAGAGAGTATATGATAGATTCAACCAAAATTGCTGTATTGGATTAAAAGAAAATATGACACCCCCATTCATATCTTATGTAGTTTAAATTTATTTTATGTAGTTTAAATTGATGCTTGCTTAGGATAAAGATGGTCATATTTTATAAAAAAATAAAAATATCTGTCAATGAGTCTTCCTGCTTTACTTTTGCTAATAATTCAATGAATGTTCAAAGAGATGAGTTTCATAACATTCTAATACTAACATATAATTTTCTATGTTCTTAGTAAATATAATTGTTCTATGTTCTCATTTGCTGTGAGGATATTTGCACAATCAGAAAATGTTTGTGGCCAGCCTTATCTCCATGGTTAATTCATTGCAAGCATGAGATATCAATGTCTTATCTCAACTCTCAACAAAATTAGTAGTCCAAAAACTCAAAAGAGTAATAGAAAGGAAGAAAATAAACAATAATCCAGTCAGAATAGAAAATAATAAATAGTGGAAATAGAAAACATCTCTAAGTATTCTTAACTGCCAAACTTTAACTCACATTTTTAAAATTGAAAGTGGATTCTTCTTTTGTACAATACATTCTGAACAATTTCCCCTCCTTCCAAGGCTTTCAACATCCCTCCATATCTAGGCAGATACCCAACAAACTCTAGCCTACAACAGATCTACTTGTGCATGCATGTTTATTGATACACTGCTTTCAACAACAAGAATAAGAATAACAGATGAGTACATGTGTCACATGGCACATATAGAGAATAGAACATATATAGTAGTCCTGGTTTTATGTGGAAGTCCTTGATCCACTTGGACTTGAGCTTGTACAGGTAGATAGGAATGGATCAATTTGCATTCTTCTACATGTTGACCACCAGTTGAGCCAACAACATTTGTTGAAAATGCTGTCTTTTTTCCATTGGATGGTTTTAGCTCCTTGTCAAAGATCAAGAGGCTGTAGTGTGTGAGTTCATATCTGGGTCTTCACTTCTATTCCATTGATCTACCTGCCTGTCTCTGTACCAATACCATGCAGTTTTTATCACTACTGTCCTGTAGTAAAGCTTGACATGAGGGATGCTGATTCCCAAAGAAGTTCTTTTATTGTTGAGAATAATTTTTGCTATCCTGGCTTTTTTTGTCATTCCAAATGAATTTGAGAATTGCTCTTTCTATGTTGATGAAGAATTGAGTTGGAATTTTGATGGGGATTGCATTGAATCTGTAGATTGTTTTCAACAAGATGACCATTTTTTTCTATATTAATCCTGCCAATCCATGAGCATGGGGGATCTTTCCATCTTCTGAGATCTTCTTTTATTTCTTTCTTCAGAGACTTGATGTTCTTGTCATAGAGATATTTCACTTGTTTGGTTAGAGTCAAACCAAAATACTTTATATTGTATGTGACTATTGTGAAGGGTGTCATTTCCCTAATTTCTTTCTCAGCCTGTTTATCCTTCGAGTATAGGAAGGCTACTGATTTGTTTGAGTTAATTTTATATCCGGCCACTTTGCTGAACTTGTTTATTAGCTATAGCAATTCTCTGGTGAAGTTTTTCTGGTCACTTAAGTATAAGATTTTGATGTTGGATACTGGTTTACTGTATATTGCTTTTACTATGTTTAGGTATGGGTCTTGAATTTCTAATCTTTTCAAGACTTTTATCATGAGGGAATGTTGAATTTTGTCAAATGCTTTTTCAGCATCTACTGAAATGACCACGTGTTTTTTTTTTGTTTTTTCCTTTGAGTTTGTTTATGTAGTGGATTACATTGATGTATTTCCAGGTAGTGAACCATCCCTGCCTCCCTGGGATGAAGCCTACTTGATTGTGATGAATGATCATTTTGATGTGTTCTTGGATTTGGTTTTTTAGAATTTTATTGAGTGTTTTTGCATCAATATTCATCAGTGAAGTTGGTCTTACATTTTCTTTCTTTGTTGGGTGTTTTGAGGTTTTGGTATCAGTGTAACTGTGGCCTCACAGAATGAATTGGGTAGTGTTGCTTTTGTTTCTATTTTGTGGAGTAGTTTGAAGAGTATTGGTATTAAGTGTTCTTTGAAGGTCTGATAGAATACTGCACTGAACCCATCTGGTCCTAGGCTTTTTTGTTTGTTTGTTTGTTTGTTTTGGGTTTTTGTTGTTGTTTTGGTTTTGTTTTGTTTGAGAGACTTTTAAAGACTGCTTGTATTTCTTTAGGGGTTATGGAACTGTTTAAATGGTTTATCTGATCCTGACAACATCTATCTAGCAAATTTTCTATTTCATCCACATTTTCTAATTTTGTTGAGTATAGGATTTTGTAGTAGGTTCTGATGATTTTTTTTTTAATTTCCTCAGATTCTGTTGTTATATCTCCCTTTTCATTTCTGATTTTGTTAATTTGGATACTGTCTCTGTGCCCTCTGGTTAGTCTGGCTAAGGGTTTATGTATCTTGTTGATTTTCTCAAAGAACCAGCTCTTGGTTTTGTTGATACTTTGTATATTTCTTTTTGTTTCTATATGGTTGATTTCAGCCCTGAGTTTGACTATTCCTTTCCTTCTACTCCTCTTGGGTGTATTAGCTTCTTTTTGTTCTAGAGCTTTCAGGTGTCCTGTTAAGCTGCTAGTGTATGCTCTTTCCATTTTCTTTTTGGTGGCACTCAAAGCTATGAGTTTTCCTCTTAACACTGCTCTCATTGTTTCCCATAAGTTTGGGTATGTTATATTTTCATTTTCATTAAATTCTAAGAAGTCTTTAATTTCTTTATTTCTTCCTTGACCAAGTTATCATTGAGTAGAGCATTGTTGAGGCTCCATGTGTATGTAGGCTTTCTGTTGTCTTTGTTTCTGCTGAAGGCCAGTCTTAATCTGTAGTTATCTGATAGATGGCTTGGGATTATTTCAATCTTCTTATATCTGTTGAGGTTTATTTTGTGATCAATTACATGTTCAATTTTGTAGAAGATACCATGAGGTGCTGAGAAGAATATATATTCTTTTGATGTAGGATGAAATGTTCTATACATATCTGTTAAATCCATTTGGTCCATAACTTCTGTTAGTTTCACTGTGTCTCTATTTAGTTTTTATTTCCAAAATCTATCCACTGATGAGAGTGTGGTGTTGAAGTCTCCCACTATTATTGCTTGAGGTTCAATGTGTGTTTTGAACATTAGTAAAATTTGTTATGAATGTGGGTGTTTTTGCATTTAGAACATATATGTTCATAATTGAGTGTTCTTCTTGGTAGAGTTTTCCTTTGATGAGGATGATATGTCCTTCCTTATCTTTTTGGTGACTTTTGGTTGAAAGTCAATTTTATCTGATATTAGAATGGCTACTCCTGCCTATTTCTTGGGACTATTTTCCTGGAAAATGATTTTCCAGCCTTTTTATCTGTGGTATTATTTGTCTTTAATGCTGAGGTACGTTTCCTGTATGCAGCAAAATGCTGTGTCCTGTTTATGCATCCAGTCTGTTAGCCTATCACTATTTTGGGGGGGGGGATTAAGTCAATTGATGCTAAGAGATACTAAAGAATAGTGATTGTTGCTTCTTGTTATTTTGGATATTATTTTATTTTTATATTTGTGTGGCTATCTTCTTTTGGGTTTGTTGAAAGATTACTTTCTTGCTTTTTCTAGAGTGTAATTTTCCTCCTTGTGTTGGCACTTTCCATCTATTATCTTTTTTAGGGCTGGGTTTGTGGAAAGATATTGTGTAAATTTGGTTTTATCATGGAATATCTCGGTTTCACCATCTATGGTAATTGAGAGTTTTGCTGGGTATAACAGCCTGGGCTGGCAGTTTTGTTCTCTTAGGGTCTCTATGAGTTATGGCCAGGATCTGCTAGCTTTCATAGTCTCTGGTGTGAAATCTGGTGTAATTTTGGTATGTCTATCTTTTTCCCTTGCTGCTTTTAATATTCTTTCTTTGTTTTGTGCATTTGGTGTTTTGACTATTATGTGATGGGAGGAATTTTTTTCTGGTCCAATCTATTTGGAGTTCTGTAGGTTTCTTGTATGTTTATGGGCATCTCTTTCTATAGGTTAGGGAAGTTTTCTTCTATAATTTGTTGAAGATATTTCTTGGCCCTTTAGTTGTGAATCTTCATTCTCTTCTATACCTATTATCCTTAGGTTTGATCTTCTATTTGTGTCCTGGAGTTCCTGGATGTTTTGGGTTAGGAGCTTTTTCCATTTTGCATTTTCTTTGACTGTTGTGTCAATGTTTCCTATATCATCTCCCACACCTGAGATTCTCTCTTCTATCTCTTGTATTCTGTTGGTGATGCTTGCATCTATTACTCCTGATATCTTTCCTAGGTTTTCTATCTCCAGGGTTGTATCCCTTTGTGATTTCTTTATTGTTTCTATTTCCATTTTTAGATCCTGGATGGTTTTGTTCATTTCCTTCACCTGTTTGTGTTTTCCTGTATTTACTCTTTAAGGGCTTCTAGCTGTTTACCTGTGTTCTCTTGTATTTCATTAAGGGAGTTATTTCTTTCTTTCTTAAAGTGTTCTATGATTATCATGAGAAGTGATTTTAAGTCTGAGTCTTGCTTTTCTGGTGTGCTGGTGTATCCAGGGTTTGCTGTGGTGGGAGAACTGGGTTCTGATGATGCCAAGTTGCCTTTGTTTCTGTTCCTTATGTTCATGCCCTTGCCTTTTACCATCTGGTTATCTCTGGTGTTAGCTGGTCTTGCTCTCTCTGACTGTGATTTGTCTCTTCTGCAAGCCTTTGAGTCAGTACTCCTAGAGACTAGCTCTCTCTGAGATGAATTTGGTTTTGGACAGGTGTGGTACAGTGTCAACTCTGAGGTGCAGACAGAAGCCAGAGGAAACCTGTCCACAGCTGTTCCTTTGTTCCTGGGATGCTCCGCGAGGGTCCCTCTTGATCGAGGAATTTGAACAGAAGTGGTAGTCTTCCTATGCTTGAAGGTGTGTCAGCACTCCTGGGAGACCTCCTGGCACTATTTGATTATGGATCCCTGTGTCACAGGATCAGCTTCCTTGCTGCAGAAGGAAACCGGAAGGCCACTCCTCAGTCCTGAGGGTTCTGGGCTGGTTTCTCTGAGCAGGGTTGCTGGCCTTACCCCTTCTCACAGGCTTGTCCACCTTCCTGAGAGGATGGCTCTTTCCCTACACTATTTGGGTATAGAGCAGCATGACACAGACCTCAGGTGTAAACCAGAAGGTTCCTGTCCCAGGCTGCTCCTTGGTCCTTGTGTCCTGTGGATTCTGAATGGATCCTACTGAGCAGTGGTGGTTATCTTACTTTCACTCATGGGCTTGTCCACACTCCTGGGAGGCTAGCTTTCTCCTGGAGCTATTTGGCTATGGAGCTCTGTGGCACAGACTGAGGTCTCCGGCTGCAGAAGGAAACCAGAAGTCTCCTGTCCCAGGCTGCTTTTTGGTCCCTGTGTCCTGAGTGTTCCACTCAGGTCTCTCTGGGCAGAGGTGCTGTCTTTACCTCTGCTCACAGATTGTCCACACTCCTGGGAGGGTAACTATTTTCCTGTGCTATTTGGGTATGGAGCTCCTGGGCACAGACCACAGGCATAAACCAAGAAAAATACATCTTATGTGATCTATTCACATACTATACTGAGGTAAAGCTTAGTTGTAGCATACATTGCTCATCAAGAAACTTAAATTTCTCCAATATGTGCTGGGAGCTGATCCTGTGCCACTGTGCTCCACACACAAATACTGCCAGAAGAGAGCTGGTTTCCCAGAAATGCCAACACACCTGTGAGCACAGGTAAGACCACCATTTCTGCTAAAATTCCTGACCCAAGAAGGACCTGCCCAGAGCCCTCAGGACACTGGAATTGAGGAGCGGCCTGAAACAGGGTCCTCCCTGCTTCTGTCTGCACTAGGAGCTGACCCTGAGCCACAACTCTCGATAGCCAAATTCCTCCAGAAGAAAACTAGTCTCCCAGGACTGCTAACACAGGCTTGCAGGAGGGATAAGCCACAATCAGAGACAGAAAGACGAGCTAACACCGGAGATAATAAGATGGTGAGAGGCAAGGGACAGATCATAAGCAACAGAAACCAAGGCTACTTAGCATCATCAGAACCCAGTTCTACCAGTACAGGGAGCCTGGGATATGCTAAAATACCAGAAAAGCAAAACTCAGATTTAAAATCACATATTATGATGATGACAGAGGCCTTTAAGAAGTACATAAATAACTCCCTTAAAGAAATACATAAGAACACAGGTAAACAGGTAGAAACACAAAATAGGAAACACAAAAATTCCTTAAAGAATTACAGGAATACACAATCAAACAGGCAAATGAAATGTATAAAATCATCCAGGATATAAAAATGGAAGTAGAAACAATAAAGAAATCACAAAGGGAGACAACCTTGGAGATAGAAAACCTAGGAAAGAGATCAGGAATCATAGATGAAAGCATCACCAACAGAATGCAAGAGATAGAAGAGAGAATCTCAGGTGGAGAAGATACCAGACAAAACATTGAAACAACAGTCAAAGAAAATGCAAAATGCATAAAGCTCTTAACCTAAAACATCCAGGGAATCCAAGACACAATGAGAAGACCAAACCTAAGGATAAAAGGTATAGAAGAGAGTGAAGATTCCCAACTTAAAGGGCCAGTAAATATCTTCAACAAAATTATAGAAGAAAATTTCCCTAAACTAAAGAAAGAGATGAACATAAACATACAAGAAACCTACAGAACTCCAAATAGATTGGACCAGAAAAGAAATTTCTCCCATCACATAATAGTCAAAACACCAAATGCACAAAACAAGGAAAGAATATTAACAGCAGTAAGGGGAAAAGGTCAAGTAACATATAAAGGTGGAACTAACAGAATTACACCAGACTTCTCACTAGAGACTATGAAAACTAGAGGATCCTAGGAAGATATTATACAGATCATAAGAGAACACAAATGCCAGCCCAGAATACTATACCCAGCTAAATTCTCAATTACCACAAATGGAGAAACCAAGATATTCCAGGACAAAACCAAATTTACACAATATCTTTCCACAAATTCAGCCTTACAAAGGTTAATAGATAGAAAATGCCAACACAAGGAGGGAAACTACACACTAGAAAAAGAAAGAAAGTAATCTTTCTTTAACAGACCCAAAAGAAGATAGCCACTCAAACATAAAAATAACATCAAACATAGCGGCAAGCAACAATCACTATTCCTTAATAACTCTTAAAAATAAATTGACTCAATTTCCCAATAAAAAGACACTATAGCAGACTATATATGTAAACAGTCCCCAGCATTTTGCTGTATACAGGAAATGCATCTCAGTGTCAAATACAGACACATAGTAAAGGGCTGTAAAACAATTTTCCAAGCAAATGGTCCCAAAAAACAAGATGGAGTGGCCATTCTAAAATCTAATAAACTCTATTTTCAACAAAAAGTTGTCAAAGAGGATATGGAAGGACAGTTTATACTCATCATATGAAAAATCTACCAAGCAGAACTCTCAATTCTTAACATCCATGCTCTAAGTGCAAGGGCATCCAAATTCATGAAAGAACATTAATAAAGCTCAAAACATATAGAGCACCTTACAAAATGTTAGTGGGAGATTTAAACCCCCCACTCTCATCAATGGACATATCAGAGAAACACAAACTAAACAGAGCCACATCTAAACTAACAAAGGTTATTAACCAAATGGATTTAACAGATATCTATAGAACATTTCATCCTAAAACAAAAGAATGTAACTTCTCAGCAACTCATGGTACCTTCTCAAAAACTGAGCATATCATCAGTCATAACAAAAGGCCTCAACAGAAACAAGAAGATTGAATTAATCCCACGCATCATATCATATCATCATGGACTGATACTGGTCTTCAATAGCATCAAAAACAACAGAAAGCCCACATACACATGGAAGCTGAACAATGCCCTACTTGGTCAAGGAAGAAATAAAGAAATTAAAGACTTTTTAGAATTTAATGAAAATTAAGGCACAACATAACCAAACTTATGGGACACAATGGAAGCAGTGCTAAAAGGAAAACCCATAGCTCGAAGGGCCTCCAAAATGAAACTGGAGAGCATACACTAGCAGCTTAACAGCACACCTGAAAGCTCTAGAAAAAAAGAAGCTAATATACACAAGAGGAATAGAAGGCAAGAAATAATCAAACTCAGGGCTGAAATCAACCAAGTAGAAACAAAAAGAACTATACAAAAAATCAACAAAACCAAGAGCTGGTTCTTTGAAAAAAATCAACAAGATAGATAAACCCTTAGCTAGACTAACCAGAGTGTGCAGAGACAGTATCCAAATTAACAAAAACAGAAATGAAAAGAGAGATATAGCAACATAATCTGAAAAATTTCAAAACTCATTAGACCCTAATACAAAAGCCTATATTCAACAAAACTGGAAAATATGGATGAAATGGACAATTGTCTAGACAGATACCAAATACCAAAGTTAAATCAGGATCAGATAAACCATCTAAACAGCCTCATAATCCCTAAAGAAATAGAAGTCATTAAAAGTTTCTAAACCAAAAAAAATAAAGCCCAGGATGAGATGGGTTTAGCATAGAATTCTATTAGACTTTAAAAGAAGACCAATACTCTTCAAACTATTCCACAAAATAGAAACAACAGGTACACTACTCAATTCATTCTATGAAGCCACAGTTACACTGTGTATTCTCCCATGGAGATGGAAGGATTTCTGTCTAATCAGGAACTTCTCATAATTTGCTTTCATAGAGTACTTTATAAAAGATCTTTTCTACTTCTATCATGTTTAATGTTCCAAATGGATTTTAAAACTGGTTGTGTGCATATTACTTTTAGCTTCAGAAGATATCATGTATATTTAAGAGGCATTTAACTATTATAAATTATTTTGATCACTTAAAAATGTCAATACTGAGTTGTATAGTTTAAAATAAATTTTATTAGCTTACTACAAAAAAGAAAAATAGTTAAAATCGTAAAAGAAAAATCCAAACCAAAAAAAAAAATCTTCAATTAAATTATGTTACATTAAGATACAATGAATCACGCTGATAAATATTCCAATTTTGTATCTCATTATAGTAATAATTGAATCTCAAGAGAGAAGTTTTCTTGCTGTCACACCGATATCCCACAGAGACTGTTGCTTGTTTTCAGAAATTTTCATTTATAAGCTTCAGGAATACACACACTGACACATAAAGACTATGGCATTTTGTATAGTGACATCTTTAGGAGCACAGAGAAGTGTGTAAGGTTTGTTTCATTGGTGAGTTGGTTGAATATGCTTAACTACTTTGTTTTTGGTGGAATACACTGAAATAATAATATCTGAGAGTTCAAATTTTGAATTATTTCCTGTATGGAATAATATGATTGCACTCATAAAGAAGAGTTTGTAAAACAAACTACTGAACTATACTTTTGTGTTTATGCCTTGCTTCTAGAGTAGGTATTAGCATATAACATGTCATGAGAATATATTCATTCCTTGATAATGTATAATATGGCAGAAAATGTTATCAGTTTAATCTTCAAAAAGAAATTGGGTAGTTACTGGTCTGAGAAGAAACTCTGACCGTCAGATCTGAACAAAATTTTGCTATTTGAGTAAGAACAATAGTAAGTAACAAATTTTATGATATGCTCTGTAAATGTACAAATAAGAAAAAATTGAAAAAATTATGTCAAAGATGAATTTATAGAGGGATGATAGAAAGATATACAGTGAAAATGAGTGGGGCTAATTCTGATACAGAAAGCATTATAGGCTATTTTTAAGAATGTGATAACATTTTCAATATAAAATTACTTGGATTTACAAACTGAAGAGTTTTACAACATGAATAATCATTTATTTATTGTATCATAGTTTATACATCAACAATGTTAATAAAATTGTAAAAATTTTGAACTTAGTAGAGATGTAATATGGAATGTAAAAAAATGTCATGGTGGCTCAGTGAACCTTGGATTATGTTTTACAAAGAAGAGACCATTGTATATCTAGTAATATTTAAAGAAGTAGAGAAATACTTTTATTTGATTAACATTACATATAACACATATAAGTTAATATCCTTTGCTTTAGTTGTAATATAATTACAACACCTCACCCTTTCCTTTCCTCCATTCAACACTTTCCATTACCTTAACTCTTGCAAGATATTTTTCACCATTAATCATGTTACTGGTGAAGCATGTTCTTCCTTTATTTACATTTTTATTTCATCTTTATCATCTTTAATCATTTTTTTACAGTTCAGCCATTATTTCTCTCCCAGTCCACTCTCCAACAGTCAAAATTACATTTTCTTTTGAAATCAGTGAAAGACAAATAACTCATTTTTTTGTACATTTAAGGAACTAACATTTTCAGATCAAAACAATGGCATTTGTTAAGAATGATACATATTAATGAATCCATTCTCAAGACTTTGAACCCCCACATCATGACTCATGGATGTTTCTATCAAAGTTCTTGGTGAGCGGGCACTAAGGGGTCCCTACATTTTTGATATTCAAATTTCTAGATTATCTCACCTACTTTCACAGCTATCATCTGAAAACTTGCTTTAGAATCTGGTTATGTTACAAATTCTTTCAAATCATATTATGAATAAAATTATTTATTGTTAAAGGTAATAGCAAAGTATGTTGTTTATGTGTATAATATTTTTTCTATATCCATCATATTTTTAACTTCTATTTACTTTTTCTTGTATTTTGTACAGTAAGTTATACAAATTTAGAAAATTAAGTGATACATATTTTCATATCTATTACAAAAATTTTTCTAATCACCCTCAATTTTCAAATTGATTTATAAATATTGACACCTTTAAATATTACCAATTATCAGTAGCCAGTAGATGTGTTCTATATCTTTGATTTGTTTTCCCAAGAAATTCAAACCAACATATTTGTTTTTAAAACAGATCTTTACCACAAATTTGAAGAGCCATGTATATATATTGGAAGGTAATTCTCAATATTTATTTTCTGAACCATGGCTGGAATTAAATCCAAAATATATTGAATTAGTGTATAAATATAATTTTCATTTTCCTGAAATAATTGTCAACTTAGAGGCTTATTGCTGAATAAGCTTACCCTTTCTAGTTCTTTGTGAACTGTGGCTGGCTGGCTCAACTCTGCAGTTCTGGCTCAAACTCCACTCTAAACTGACTGATTCTCACTGAATTACTCTGCTTGGCCTCAGACTAACCTTGGCAATCTATTCTAATCCAGTTCTTTATAATTTGCTTGTTTCTTCTGTTTTAACCTGTCACATGTTTTTGTAAAACTGTTCTAACTCTCTCTCTCTCTCTCTGTGTGTGTGTGTGTGAGTGTGCAGGCTGTGTTCTCTGAAGTAACATCCTTTTCTTGTCTAAACTGTTGATCTTGATATTTGGGCATATCTTACTTCTAACTCATTATGTCAAATTGTTTTCTGATCCTTCACTTTTCTGTCCTTCAATTATACATCACATTCAAAGAAGTTTGCTTCATTCTACAAATTAAACTTCCCTGAAGTTTTTGGGATTAAATATGTGTACTAAGAGAATATCTGTATTCTAAACTGAGGGGTTAAAAGTGTGAGGACTGTTTACATTAAAGCTGGATCATATATATATATATATATATATATATATATAGAAGGTCTTTGGAGTTGATACCTTGCCTGAACAGCCATGTGGCTTGTTTAAATTTCCTTCAGTGTAATTATTTCACAGGGGTAGTAAATGATAATATAGAAATTAACCCTGTGTCCATGTTAAAACACATTAGAGGAGAAAATAACTCATCACATCAGTTATATAAGTTTCTTTGGAGACTCAGTGGAGATCACCTGTGAACATACAGTTTATTTGCCAGAGGCCTAATATTTACAGTGTTAGCAGTTGAGAAATCAGAGTAAATAGGTTTCTAATTTTAGAGGTTAGTTAAGTAACTAAATGAAAAACATGTTATACTGCTTCTGTGTAATTTAAGTCCATGTTTGCAATAGTGGCAAAACCAATTGAAATAAGTATAATCCACAACTTTTAATTCTGGTATGATTTCTGAGGTCAACTGTGTGTTTTAACCACTTCTATTATCAAGGTTTTAGTTAATTCTATATTTCACAAGAATATGTTCTTTATATTTACAGATGTATACTACACCCCACCATCTTAGAAGAGTTTAAACTAAATTTTGAATCATAAAATAAAGAATAATTTAGTTACCTACCCTCCCAAACAACACTTAAAGGTGGCAGATGGTGGAGGACAACTGTAGCACTGTGGCTCACTTCATCCTTCTGGGATTTTCAGATGTCCCTAAGTTGAGTAGTTTTCTCTCCTTGCTTTTCCTTCTCATTTATGGAGTCACTGTTCTGTCCAACCTAGGAATGACTACACTGATTCAGGTCAGCTCTCAACTTCACACCCCCATGTACTTTTTTCTGAGTCATCTGTCCTTTGTGGATTTCTGCTACTCCTCCATCATTGTGCCTAAAATGCTGGCTAACATCTTCAATAAGGACAAAGCCATATCATTCTTGGCATGTATGGTACAATTTTACCTGTTTTGTACATGTGTGGTCACTGAAGTCTTCCTGCTGACTGTGATGGCCTATGACCGCTTTGTAGCCATCTGTAATCCACTATTATATATGACTATCATGTCCCCAGATCTCCGTATGGTACTGGTGTGTGGCTGCTACCTGTGTGCATCAGTGTCTTCTCTGATTCATTTGTGCTTAGCCCTTGAGATCCCATCATTTAAGTCAAATGTGATCAACCACTTCTTCTGTGATCTGCCTCCTCTCTTGAGTCTTGCTTGCTCTGATGTCACTGTTAATAAAGTCCTGCTGTTCGTTGTAGCCACCTTCAATGAGAGCTTTAGTATTGTGGTTATCTTCACCTCTTACTTGTTTATCCTCATCACCATCCTGAGGATGCACTCTGTAGAGGGGAGGCATAAAGCCTTTTCCACCTGTGCCTCCCACCTCACAGTCATCATTGTCTTTCATGGGACAATCCTTTCCATTTATTGTTCTTCCACTTCAGACAACAGTGGGGATGCGGACAAAGTGGCCACAGTGTTCTACACTGTAGTGATTCCCATGATGAACCCTTTGATCTACAGCCTCAGAAACAAGGATGTCAAAGGTGCTCTCAGGAAGATTGTGAACTCTATGACATATTCCCAATGAACACTGTATTGCCATGATGCAGAATCAAAGGTAGATAGTGGCAGAGAGATTACATCAAGTACATTTCATTTTGTGTAAAGTCTTCCCAAATCTAAGAAAGGTTTTACAAAGTTTCTAATTTTATTTCTGTATTCATAATGGACATTATTACTCATTTCAAAATAAAATGTCTATAATTTATGATGAAAATTGTGACACTAACATACTTGCATGTATAGAGTGAGAATATCACTTATATTTGCTCAGAATTTTACTTATTTTGCTATTTTGAGCTTATAACCTACTTTATTTTCACTCTTGCAAGTTTCTGTAACACTTATGCCTAAGAAATATTGGATAATATGAAATCATTTAAAAATATTTGAGTAATTTTTATTTATGAATATTATATTTCAATTATATGGTACGAATGTGCAGTATGTGATCTCTTCACATGAGTGCAGAGTCCACAGAGGATTGAAGTGTTCTCAGTCTTTTGGAGTTACTGTTTCATTCTCCTATAACTCACCAAGTATGAGTACTTAGAATTCAACTCAGGTCCTCTGGAAGAGCAACAAACTGTCGTAAGTACTGAGCTATTTAAACAGCTCCTTTATAAAGTAGAAAGCATGCATTAAAAAACGTTTAATTCCTCAAAAAAAATCTTTTTTTCTGACTCTTGAGAACTGACATTGAAGATAAAAATTTTGATCTCTCTCTTCCCTTATTAACCACTACTGACGAAGTACATATAGTTACCTCTGTTCACGCTCTACGCTTATAAAAATATATATTTTTTAGAGTTGTACATTGTCAATTGCATACGTGTGCTGTCTCTTTACTGTCAACCCATTTTCTGCCTCCCTCAGTCCATATGTTTCCTTCTTCCTCCATGTCTTTTTCTCATGCTCAGGAATATTTAATTTATTTTGTTTTGTTTTGCTTTTTTTTGTGACTCATCAAGTTTAGTCAGGGCCATCACTGTGATTATTTATTTTAGAATATCCGCTGAAGCATAAAGCCTCGTTAGTGGGTTTGAAATTGTATCTTGCTCTCCATAGGATATCGATAGCTGCTTGTTGGACTCTCATATTATTAAAATGATGCAACACATTTCATTTCAAAATTATCATGTTTCAAAACCACAATTGTTTTTAGTTTTATATGAAAGCTCAGTTTGTAAAGTATTTTTTTGTTGATAGACATCTCTCTCCTGGTATTTACAGTGTTAGAATAGAAATGAGCTTGAGTTCGGAGAAATCAGATTACTATCGTGAATCTGATATTTTTTTTCAAGTATTTTTTATTTATCGACATGTTAAGTTATTTTGTTATTTTTTTTTACATTAACCTACTTAGTTTAGGGACGATATGTGACAGAAAATATACAATATTTATTTTTCTGATGCTGACTCAATTATCTTATTATGATTACGTAATTTTTCTTACAAATGACCTTCAAGAATTCTACTGTATAACACATCATCTTTATTCATCCCTCTGCTGTTGGACACCTAAACTTTTTCCTTATGTTTACTTACTGTGAATAGTTCTATAATAAATATTGACTTTTAAAACTATCATTGATTTAATTTTCCATGTTCTGGTAGGAAGCCCATGGAGAATGCTCCATCACTGCTCAAGAATTAAAGAGTTTCTGAGCAAACCAAATTTAACTCAGTCATCTTGTCACTGGCCTCGAGTGCAGAATTATAAAGAGACAGTTTACCTGTGTGCACTCCAGGAGGCATGCACTGTTCTTCCCATAATATCTGAGTACACAGCATAAAAGTTATTTCTCTATTATGGCTCTTAGTCCATTTGATGTTTGGTCACAGTCATAAAACACATGTGAGGAAAAGGGTAATCTATTCTTCATGATACAGATAAAGAATGTCCAGTCTTGATAAATTATATGGTAAATCTACTGCTTGATCTATAATTCATACATCAATTGACTTTATAATATCCTGAGTAAACAAAATTAATCTCCATGAAGCAAATGATCCCAGTAGGCTGACAAATGCAAAGGATGTTTGAAAACCTTTGAGCAGATGAAAGTGAAGCATAAGCAACTCATTAGTAAGGTGTAAGATTGGAAATTTACATTTATGTTGATATTTTTTATATTGACTTAAAACAATACTTTCAAGGAATGTAATTGGCCAGAAAAAATTAAGCCCCACTATGCCATAGGGGCACGTGTTCCATTATGTTCATAGTGGCCCTGTTTGTGATAGCTGGAAGCCAGAAACAACCCAGATGTCCCACAACAGAAGAATGGGGATACAAAGAATATGGTTCATTTATGTAATGGAATTCTACTCAACTATTAAGAATAAGGACATCATGAGTTTTGTAGGCAAATGGATGGAACTAGATAACATTATCCTGAGTGAGGTAATCAGACTCTAAATTACATGCATAGTATGTACTCACTAATAAGTGGATATTAGCCAAAAAATGTACAGAATACCCAGGATACAATCCACAGAATTCAAAATGTTAGCCAGTCCAAAAGCGTAAATAAGGATGCCTCAATACCACTAGGGAAGGAGAAGAAATCAATCATAGGAGGGGGACGGAGGAATGGATCTGAGTGGGAAAGAGGACAAGGAGAGGAAGAGGGGAAGTGATCAGGTATTAGGAGAGGGAATAGGACTGGAGACCCAAAGGCCAGCAGAATGAATAGAAACAGGCAACCTCAGAGTGTAGGAGGGGTTGGGTCACTCTAGAATGTACCAGAGACCTAGGAGGTAAGAGACTCTCAGGACTCAAAGGGAAGAATCTTAGATGAAATGCCCTATGGTGGGGAGCAGGAACTTGTAGAGTCCACCTCCAGTAGAAAGACAGGGTGTCAAGTGAGGAATGGGGTTGCCATATCACAGTAAACTACTCTGACCCATAATTGTGTCTATCTGAAAGAACTGCAGTGATAAAAATGGAGACGATCCTGAGGAAAAGACTGTCCCGCAACAAGCCCAAATTGGGATACAGCTCAAGGGGCAGCCCCAAGTCCTGACACTATTGCTGAGGATATGGAGTATTCACAAAAAGGGACCTATCATGACTGCCCTCTGAAATAACCAACAAGGAGCTGAAAGAGTCAGATGCAGGTATTTGCACCCAACCAATGGACAGAAGCTGTAGACCCCTGTGGTTGAATTAGAAGAAAGTTGGAAGAAGCTGAGGAGGAGGGCAACCCTGTAAGAGGACAAGCAGTCTCAATTAACTTGGACCACTGAGATCTCTCAGACACTGGACCACCAACCAGGCAGCCTATACCAGCTGACATGAGGCTGTCTACACATATACTGCAGAGAACTGCCAGGTCTGAGTTCAGAGAAGATGCACCTAACCCTCAAGTGACTGGGGGCCCCAGGAAGTGGGGAGGTCTGGTGGGGTGGAACATAGGGAAGATGGGGACATTCTCATGGACATGGTGGGGGGGAGGTAGAGGATGAGTAATAGTCAAAGGGCAGACCTGGAGGGGGATAAATTTTGGAGTGAAAAAAAAATTAAATAAAATTAAAATTTAAAAGAAGATATATTTTGTGTATAATACTGTTTCATCTCATATAATCTTCTTGTGCTAGCTTATGTGAGATGATAGTTACTGCTACATAAACCAGAAACTGGAAGACTTAGGAAAATTTTTAAAGGTTTAAAAAATAAAATACAATATTATTAGTGATATTTTTGACTATGTTTTAGTAAGATCTGTGCAAGTACTATGATCTTATTTACATAGAATATTAATGATTTTTAATAATGTTTAGCAATATAATTTACCTTACTCTCAAGAGACTGGAAGCCCCAGGGAGTGGGGAGGTCTGGTGGGGTGGGAGGTTTGGGAAGTGGGGACATCCTCATGGAGACTAGAGTTGTGCGTGGAGATATGTGATGTGCAACAGTCAGAGGGTGGACCAGGAGGGGGATAAAATCTGGAGTGTGAAGATTAAACACAATTTTTTTTAAAAAGGGTAAATGAAAACAGAGTCAATGAAAACTGAACATCACCATATAAAATATTTATACACAAAAACACTAGAAGTCAGTATGTATTGTTTAGAGGAAAACAAAAACAAAAACAAAAACAAAAAAAACTCAATCACCCAGTGAACAAGATGCAAGAAATGAAATATTCTTGGAAATACCCTTCAATTTTATATATGATACATGCTTTTAAATATGTACTATATACATGCTTTTGAGTTTTTGAAAACTTAAAGAAATACAGAGAAAATAATTATTGTTCCATCTCAAATTTATAATGATTTGGTATAAACAATCCAATTAGTTGTTTGTGATTTTTGGCTTTCTCATTCACGACTAAACATCAAATGAATATTTCCAAATTAAATAGTATTATTCATGGCATAATTTATTGAGTTAAAAATCTGAGATATTCCTGAGAACAATGCAGATAATTCAAGACATCCCTTTTTAACACCATAAGTATTTTATACCTGTACATAATTAACCTTATAACAGCTTGGGAAACTTTCCAAAGTCCCCTGCAGATGTATTTTAGGAATGATTTCATACTAAAATTTACTTTGTTGGACATGGTTTTAGTACATGGAAATCTTGAGAAGTTATTACAACCATCTAACAATAAATATAAAATACAAAACACAGACATAGATTAACATTTTAGGCCAGAACACCCAGAGAAAGCAAATGACTGGCATGATTCCATCTAAGCCCATGTAGCTCTAAATCTAGAAGGGAGAACACAGTGCTGATTTTTTTTTTTTTTTTTTGAGCATGTCTCTTTAACCATAGAGTCTAGCAGATTGGGAGACCATAAACTGATATTTTGCCATTGTAGCAACTTATTTTGATTTTCATACCAATTTGCTTGTATTTTGTCTTTGTAAGACTAGCATAAATTCAATAATATACTGTGCTGAAGTCTAAACAAACTAATTATCATATAACTTTAGGAGAAGCTAAGTATCTACTATTACTGGACAGTATATCTCATTTTAAAGTAATCCCTGCTGAGACTAAAATGTTTCATAACAATATGACAAAGAACAACATTATGATAAACACCAATGAAATCTGAATTATAGTAGCACACTTGATACAAGAATGTTGGCATCCAGAATCATCCAATTATGAAATACAATATTTTGATTTTTAAATAGTTTTTCATCATTTGTGTGTGTGTGTGTGTATGTATGTGTGTGTTTGTGTGTGTGTGTTCCTGAATGTGGCAATTTACATAAATGAAAACTCTGAGATCTTATTTCCACCTGAACCTTGTGAGAATCTGAGTTCAAACTAATATTGTCAGAAGAGTGTGCTGGTGCCTCCATCCAATGAGCCATCTAGACAAGGTATATGCTTGGATTTACATGGTTATTTCCAAAATCTGGGTATTGATGTATTTTTAAATGTATACACTTTGAGAACTTTGCACACAAGAAGTGAATCTGTATAGCTTCCACCACTCTTTACCCTCAATCTTCTCTTGTGCCCACTACAAAATTATAATTGGTGTGTGTGTGTGTGTGTGTGTGTGTGTGTGTGTGTGTATGCACATTTGAACATTTTACTGTTTCTATATAATGTTGCTTGCAATGTACAGGTATCTAGAGCTTATCATTTGGAATAATATTTTCTATAATGTTGGAGCTGAATTTTTTGATACACACATAATAATTACATATAATTCGGGGGAATCTAACACTTTGATTGCATGTGCTCACTATCCACTTAAGTCTGGACAATCCACATAGTCAACAAGGGAAACAACTTTCTTTTTATAGTGATAACACTGAACTTGTTTGGATCTAACTACAGCAGCAGGGTAGGAACTAAAGTGTCTTATTGCTCTTTTTAGCTGCATATGACATCTTTTAAGATATCTTCTTTCTAGTAAAGCTGAGAGATTTGACTTCCCTGCCGAAAAGAATTGCATAATGTGCCAGGATGAAGCAAAATTGGAATTTATTAAGTAAAAGTTGCAACACAGAATTATGGAGAAGTTTGAGAATGAGAGGTACTCAGGCAAAGGCTAAACTATTCTTAACAGTTAGTATCTCTCAAAAAAGTGTATCAGTCAAATTACTTTATAAGTGTTTTGGAGCCCTTCGAAATAACATCTCAAAGCCTCCCTATGGCAACTTAGATTTGATTATACCATTAGTCATAGTACTAATCGAATGGGATTACTGTTAATAAGATAAATTGCTATGTCATATGAGTTGTCCTAAAAATTAGAGATCATTTTGTATTGTTAAAAGTTTAAGAACTTGTATAATATTGCGATCCCACCAGCAATGGAGAAATATGTCTCTTTTTCTACATCCCTGACCGCATGTACTGTCACTTGAGGTTTTTATCTTAGCCATTCTGATCGGTGTAAGGTGGAACCGCATGGTCATTTTGATTTGCATTTTCTCCTGATTACTAAGAGTGTTGAATTTTTCTTTAGGTGCTTCTCAGCCAATGAGATTATTCTGTTGCTAATTCTGTTTAGCTCTGTACCACATTTTTAATTTGGGTTATTTGGTTTGTTGGTGTCTATTTGATTTCTTTTTATATTTTGGCTATTAGCTCTCTGTAGGATGTAGGAAATGTCACTTTCCCAACTGTGGGCTGCCATCTTTTCCCTATAGATAGTGTCCTTTGCCTTACAGAAATTTTTCAGTTTCATAAAGTTTCATTTATCAATTGTTGATCATAAAGCCTCAGTCATTGGTGTTCTATTCAGGAAATTATCTGGCAATCAATCTGTTGCTTTCTCACAAAATTAGTAGTTTTACCTGGAGACCCAGCCATTCGACTCCTGGGCATATTGGCAAAAGATACTCCACCATACCCTAAGGGTAAGTGCTCTATTACATTCATAGCAGGCTTATTCCAAATAGCCTGAAACTGCAAACAAGACAACCAAGATGCTTTGTGTACACAGTGGGGTACTATTTAAATATTAATAGCAAGGACATCATGAATTTTTAAGGCAAAGAGATGGAACTAGAAAATATCATCCTGAGTGAGGTAAGCCAGACCAAAAAACATGCATGGTACATGCTCCATGATAAGATGATATTTACTATAAAATATAGAATACCCATCATACACCCTAGAGACCAAAAGAAATTAAACAAGATGAAAGGCCTAAGTGAGCATGCTGGAATCTTAGTAAAAGGGACAAAAAAAAAAAGTAATCATAGGAAGCAGAGGGAGGGAGAGAACTGGGTAGGAAATGGGAGGGGGAGGGCAATTAGGGGCAAGAACAGAAGTGGAAGGAAAGAGGAGAGAGCCTCAGAAGGCCAGGAGAATGAATGGAAATCTACAACTGGCAGGGTATGCGCATGCGGACATCTAGAATTCCCAGAGGTCTGGCATGTTGGAGACAAAAGAGATCCATGCAGGTGACTTTAGCAAAAAGCCTAACAGAGGGGACATAGAACCAGAAGAAGTTACCCCCTGTAGTGAAGAATGATGCCCAGTGTAGAAGTAAGGAATATCACCCCACAGAAAAAACTTCCAATCCCAAATTTGTCCTGTTTAAAATAAATGCAGGGACAAAGATGGATCAAAGACTGAAGGAATGGCCAACCAATACCTAGCCCAACTTGAGACCCAACCCTCAGGCAAACACCAATTCCTGACACTATTAAGGACACTCTTATACTTGCAGATAAGAGTCTATCATGGCTGTGATGTTCTGAGAGGCTCTACCTAGCAGCTGACTAAAGCAGATGCAGATAACCATAACCAAATAAAGGACAGTGGTAAAGGACTCCTAACCTGGACCCCTGGGAGATCTCTGAGACTGAGCCACCAACCGAAGAGCATATACTGGCTGGACTGAGGGCTCCTGGCACACATGTAGTTCGGTCTCCATGATTGCCTTGTCTGTGCTCAGTGGGAGAGATTGTGCCTGCAGAGACTTAGTGCACCAGATGGTTGAATACCCACAGTGGTCCCACCCTCTCAGAGGCAAAGGGAGGGAGAGAGTCCATGAAGTATAGAGGAGAAAAAATAAAAAAAATAATTATTCAGAAATGAAAGAAAAATATAAAAGAGAAGAAAAATGTTTAGACCTTTCTGTATAAGATTTCCAGAAATTGTCAAGGAAACTGTCATCTAGGAAACAAGGACCTTTAATAGATTTGGACATAAGAATAGCTCATCATTATTTTAACACTTTATTTGAAAATATATGTTGTTAAATATATTATTTAGTCTTTATAAGGGCAGACTGCAATACAAATGCTGTATTTTTGCATACACTTTACATGATTTAATTTTATTAATATTGTTGTGCAACAGCTCCCTAAATCTTGGTGGCTTATAAACAAATTTCTGCTGATTTTCCACAGAGACTATTTTTAGCCCACTAGTACACATATCTCTTCTTCAGTTTTATTAACTTTGTTATGGTGTAGAAATTAGTCTTTGTTTTACACAAGGGATCCTTTTCCCTAGAGCCTAATTTTCAGTCTTAAACTCTCTGCTTATGATAAATGCTTAAAATCTCCAGGCCTGCAGAGAACGCTTGTTAGCTTTATTCGTAAGCATAAGGCTCTAATTACTGAAAATTGGAAATTGGCAAATTTTATCAAGTATAGTTATTTTTTAAATTCATTTAAATGTTCTCTCTTCTAATGGAAATTGCTCTTTAACTTTACTTTGACACAAAAATGTTTCTTAGTATTTTCAGGAATGAGAGCTGATGACAAATGAAAATAATTCCTTTCTAATACCAAACATAATGAGCATAAAAATTTGAGACTAAAGAGGAACATATACTTTTCTCTGTTCTCTTTCAACCGTTTCTCTGTCTCTTTCTTTACTTTCTCCTCTGTTTGTGTGTGTGTGTTTGTGTGTGTGTGTGTGTTTGTGTGTGTGTATTTAGATGTGTATTTTTATGTGTGTGATTCTCTTGTTCACTCTTTCCTCTCTTGTATCAATTTATTTTATGACAGAGTACGAGCTTCCATTTGCTATACCTAACCAATTCAGAGGGTTAAATAGATTTTATGCATGCAGTCTGTACTTGCTTGTAAACAGAGATAAGCATTTTGCATTCAAATTTCTTTGAATTTATCAAAAAGTAATTTCAATGGTATCCTTATAGAACAATGCAAACCTGTCTTCCAAGATTTGTGTGTGTTACAAAGAAAATTTCCTAACACTTTCTTTACATTGTCCTTTCTTTTCTTTCTCCATTTTTTTTTAAGTATGACTTAGAAAAAGAGTTAAAGAAAGTCTTTTTAAAATTATTTTGCTATTGTTTGGGGAATTTTAATTTAATTGTAACATTTCCTTGTTTCCTTTTCTTCCTTTAAAGCCTCTCATATACCTCAACAGCTCTCCTTCCATAAGCCTTTGTCTCGCTGTTATTACATGCATATATGTATATGTCTATACGGTTAAATTCCCAAACATCAACTGCTAATACATATGTAGCACATATCTGTATGCTTTTAAGACTGACCATTTGCTATCATATAACCAGTTGTTGAACTCTTCGCTGGGTAAGAGAATATCTTGTGCTTCGAGCTTTATTCAGTTGCTTATAGTTCGTGGTATATGGTTGAAGCTTTGTGGGCTTTTTACTATTCATGTTACTATGTTTGTTGGTGTCTTCCTTCCTTCCTATCTTTCCTTCCTTCTTCCTTCTACCTTCCTTTTTGTCTGATTTTTGTCTCTTTCTGTCTCTGTTTCTCTGTCTCTGTCAATCTCTCTCTCTCTCTCTCTCTCTCTCTCTCTCTCTCTCTCTCTCAACATTCTATCTTCTTGACAAAAAAGATGATGAAGAAGTCAAGATTATACATGTTAGTTCAAGATGGAAAAATGCTATACTCTTGTTTTTTACTCCTGTTTTTGTGAGTTTTATTTGAACTAATAAAAAATATGCATTTTCCCCATGCATTTTATTTCAGAAAGTCAGAGTATAAATAACTCCACTATGAGATTGTGTTTACACTGTCATGACATTTTAAGTCAGCCACATTGTCCAACAAATTACTTAAACAAATCTGGAGATGTTTTCATTCTTTCTTTCTTAATTTAGGCATATATAATATATAATATTATAATTTAAGCTAGTGTAAGATATCATATATTGTATAGAACATATATTTTATATGCTATTATGTAAAACTAGATTTATGTTTTTGCATGCTATAAGTTTTTAGAATTAATCATATCTAAAATATAATTTGAAAAGAACATTCTAATTTTCCAACTTATATGTAATGATGAGTCATAATTTAATGATGAGTTATTTTGACAGCTTTTTGTATTAACATCTTAAAAAATATTCTAATATAATTTTGTAAATAGTTTTTAGTTATTTTAAATATGATCAGATTTTATGAAACACTGAACTTACAATCTTTAATTTAGCATAATTTGGGCTTTAATTTTTATTAGTTGTCATAATTAGATCTTAAATACATTTTTCCCATTCATTTTCTCAAAAATTGACTCATATATCTTATTAATTTAAGGGCACCATTGTAATGAAAGAAGTATTTTAAATTAAGAATGAAAAGTGTTATGGATTTATCATTGGGTTTTCTGAATTTTACTTTTAATTTTTAATATTGTTGAAATTTCAGGTCCTTTCTAAGGCATTAACTGCATATGAAATGTAGTGCTACAACATGTGATTGTTGGTAATTTGTTCCTAGTTTCATATTAGATTTAGTGAAAGTAGAACAACTGTGTATATGACATAGACAAAATAGACCATACACTGCTGGGTCATATCTTTAATAAAATTTTCACTGGTTTGATTAAATCTCATGATATACCAATTCACAGCACTAAATGCATTTTAAACAAAATCACACTACCTACCCTAAAGACATACTTCATTTAGTTGTGGCTTATATTAACATGTATGAGAGTGATTTACTGAGATTTGATTTTTGTACAAATCTGAACTACATTTTGAAATTTTCATAATTCTGTTTTTCTTGTGCTACAAATATATGTTCTTGACTTTAATTCAATATTTTTCTGCAGTTAATGGAAATCTCTTATTTTCTCCCCCTTTCTCTCCCCAGAAGTAGTAAGTTTTACTTGGCTAAACTGCCATGTAGCAGACATGGATGAGGTAAACTGTACCTCTATGGCAGAGTTTATTCTTCTTGGCTTTTCTGATGTCCCAGAGCTTACAACCTTTCTCTTTTTGGTGTTTCTTCTCATTTATGGAATGACAGTCATAGCAAACCTGGGCATGACTGTGCTGATTCAGGTCAGCTCTCAACTTCATACTCCTATGTACTTTTTCCTTAGCCACCTGTCATTTGTGGATTTCTGCTATGCTTCCATCATTGTGCCAAAGATGTTCACAGATATTATCAACAAGGATAAAGTTATCTCTTACCTGGAATGCATGTTACAATTTTATTTATTTTGTACTTTTGCTATCACTGAGGTCTTCCTATTGGCTGTAATGGCCTATGACCGCTTTGTGGCCATTTGTAATCCACTATTTTACATGGTTATCATGTCCCCAAAGCTCCGTCTAGTACTTGTGTTCTGTTGCTACCTCTATGCATCAGTGTGTTCTCTGATTCATCTATGCTTAGCCCTTGAGATTCCATCATTTAAATCAAATGTGATTAACCACTTCTTTTGTGATCTGCCTCCTCTCTTAAATCTTGCTTGCTCTGATGTTACTACAAATGAGTTTTTCCTGTTCATGATTGTCAATTTCAATGAGATTCTGACTATTGTGATCATCTTCACCTCCTACTTGTTTATCCTCGTCACCATCCTGAAGATGCGCTCTGCAGAGGGAAGACACAAAGCCTTTTCCACCTGTGCCTCCCATCTCACAGTCATCATGGTCTTCCATGGAACGATCCTTTTTATTTATTGTCAGCCCAACTCTGGTAATAGTCTAGATGTTGATAAAGTTACCACAGTCTTCTACACTGTAGTCATTCCCATGCTGAACCCCTTGATCTATAGTCTGAGGAATAAAGATGTGAAAGAGGCTCTCAGAAAAGTGTTAGGCTTTAAAAAGAATTCTTTACTAGATTTATTTTTTAGCAAAACTTAGGGATTCATGATGAAGACCCATATATTGGCAAATAGGTGAGCTGAATATAGAGTATTGGAAAGGATGGCTATTTCAGAAGGATACTTATTAATGTCTTGGTATTCAAATATCTTTGTGTGTTCTCTATGTACAAAAGTGTATTTGAGGAATTACAAAGGTTGTACCCCAGTGATTAATGCAAATCACTGTATTGCATTAGAATTTTATTTAATAATCATGTTAAAAATGAATGCAAGGATAACATTTATTCATGAGAAACTAGGAAATATTAATTGTATGCTATACTCAAAAAGCTTTTACTCATCTTGTTTATAATCCTTTGTATTATTTTGTCATTGTATTTCTCTGTATTGGGCTTTTCTATCATTGGCTTGCTTTATTGGTGTCTGCATTTATGACTTATCACTGACTCCTTCATACTCTTTCTTCACTATAGTGAGAATAAACATGTACCTCACTTCTAAGCACATCTCCAGTCTCTGTTAGATTTTTACATATGCATTTGACCTTAATAAAATATTGTTTTGTCACTTCTTTTACCGACCTAGCTCATGTTTCTTCATGTATCTTGATTTATGTTTCACCTCTACAATCTAAGAGGAGCAGTATCAGTTTCCACCTTATCTTTACTTGTTGAAGTAAAACATTTATTCTGGTATTTAATGTTAGAAAAACAGTTGGATTAAGTTCAAGAAAGCAAAGGTTGCTGTTTTGATTTTGAATTTTAACTTTTAAGCAATTTACTTCATTCTGTGTTCTCTCTGTTAATATTGGTTAAATATGTTATCCTCATGGTTCTTCACTCATTAAATTTTGATTCCTCAGGCTAGGAACTGACAGATATTTATATTCAAAAACAAAATCTAAAATTTTACTCACTAAAAAATTAAATAGTATTTTTTATAGATAATTTTATTATATAGCTCTATTATATACAGATACTTTGTATTTGTTGGTACAATTGATTAAAATATGCCTTAGGATAAATTAAATATGTGATTTAAATAACAATACTTATTTCAAAAAATAAAGCAAGAAAACAACACTTGATTTTATATTTTTAATTATCTTACCCTGGATTTTTTTATAGCTGAAACAAGATTTTCTTGTTCATTACTACACCAAAGGCCTGTTCATCCTCCACCAAAGGCCTAGGCTTTGTGTTTCAAAACAAAAATAAATATGATGAAATAGTTTTTTCTCTAATACCTTTGGCATATACACAGCTAAGTGTCCAGTAGATGTGAGGTAGGATGCAATCACTTCTTTACTTTGGTAGAAATAATAAAGAAATAGTTTAGTGCTGTAAAATCCAGAGATGTGAAAATGCAAGAATAATTTTAAAGTAAGTAAAAAATAAATGCATGTCATAAATTTTCATTAATCAAAACAAGTTATAAGAATAGGCGTCGAAGAATATGGGTTTGAAAATAGAGTCACAGAGTAACCTGGACCCTTGAGGGCTTCTAGAAACTGAATAACCAACCGAAGAGTGAGCACTGGCTGTACCTAGGTCCCCTGCACATGTGTTGTAGATGAGCTTCTTGGTCTGTGCACAGGTTTCCCAAAAACTGGAGCAGGGCCTGCCCTGAGCCTGTCACTTACCTGTCTGCCTGTGGTTCCTAAAATGGATGGCCTTATCTGGAACCAGTGGAAGAGGATGTACCTAGACCCCTAGCAACTTGATATGCTGGGTTGGATTTGGGGGTGCATGGGGGTGGGGTGAGAGATGGGGTTTATGGGGGTTGATAGCAAAGGGGGGTTTCCTTTTTGAAAGAGAATGGGGGAGACTTACTTAAGGGGATACTGGGAGGAGAGGAAAGGCTGAAGTTGGGTTGTAAAGGAAAAAATAAATAAATTTAATAAATGAATGAATAAATAAATAAATAAATAAATAAATAAAAGAAAATAGAGTTGCAGATGACATTAACAAAACTAAAACTCACAGGAAATACTTCCAAAGATGCTACAGATTTGAGTCAATTTTTTCATGAAATTGAAATTTCATCATAAATAGTATTTAACGTCAATTGCTTGTTCTGAAATTTCTAGAGAATAACACAACAAATTAGTTCTAGACAATAATGCCAGAGGAGAGTCAGTAAGCATAACAATAGAGTTAGTATCTTGGTCAAATAAGTTCTTTCTATAGAGGCAAGAGGAGACTGCATTTACCACCAACAGGTTCATCTACAGATCTCAAAAAATATTAGTAATATTTTCCATGTGAACTATGTAGAACACCATGGTTTTGTGTCACTATTTCATGAGAAAAAAATTAATTTAGGAGAACATTTGTAAGATTAATGGCATTTGCACCTGGAAATCCAGGAAGCAAGAGGTCTATTTTGCTAAAAGTTATGTTGAATGAAGCTTGCTTGGTTATGTGCACGTGTTTAAAGTAAGTAGGCCATGAGTGTTTACAAAAATATATATTTCTTTATCTAAGTGAAAATTTGGACTAGTTTGTAGTTCACATAGACATTTCAGTTGTTGAATCCCAGTGAATAAAGTACAATTTCTGGGAAAACAAAATGATGAAAAAACTTAACAGGCTTTCATTCTCTTCACATGAATAAAGGGATTAAATGAATCTTCTAGATGACTTACAGGAAGAAGAAAGAAATTCATAAAAAGAAACACTATTCTCACTATTTGTGAACAATTCTTTCTAGATAAGAGCATTTTCCTGATTTCCACTCTGTGTTTAATTCAGGATAGATATTCAGAATATTTTTGAAACAATCTCCACATTCAGTGGAATAAATTCCATAGTTTATATGTTAAAGATTTAATTTAAATATAACAAGAAGAGATGCTGTAAAAGACAACCGAAAGAGTTAAGGTAATAGATTGTAAAACTGAATTTTATCATTTCAAATGTGGAAATCTCACTCTCTATAGCTAAAGACCATTTGATTGAAAGTGAAAACACAGTAGATTTGGGGGTTTGTTTGTTTTTTTCCTATTGAAAAAGCTTTTTTAAACTTAACTTTGCTTATCAGAAGAAAAAGGCAGCATAAATGATAACCTATTTTATATTAAAAGCAAAAGTAAAAATTGAATTTGATAGATTAGTCAATTATAATAATATTAATATTGCTGTGATTGCAAATGATATAGATTGTTTTGTAATACCTCAGCATGCACAGATATTACTATAAGGCATATTTTTGTATGTGATGCTTTCTATAATTCTATGTTTTATTAGAAATTCTAGTACTATTAAATAAATTATTTCAGTTGCCTAAGTTTTAAGATCGAGAGCTTGAGACTTCAAGTAAAATTTGAATGCTTCATGCTTGATTGTGATTTTATCTATTTCATTAGGTGATTATTGTATTGCACAATAGTGATTTAAAATCATATTTAAGCATATTTAAGAAAATGATTAGAGCTAGGAAATCACTCATAATATACTAGCAATTTAATTTCTGAATCTCTGGTTAATCTGCCTTAATATTTCAATATCTCAATATCACAAAAGATATGTATTTTGTTTCATCTTTTGGCCTATTGACAGCTGGTTAGGTATGTTTTATGTGTGACCCTTTTGTCCTATTTTATTTTCAAGAACAATTTTCAGATCTTACAAGAAAGGACCATGTTTTTGACAGACATAAATCTAACTTCTGAGGTCACATTTGCTCTCTTGGGCTTCTCAGATTACCCAGAACTGCAGGTCTCCCTCTTCTTGTTGTTTCCTTCAGTCAGTGTGGTAGGGAACGTAGGGATGATTATGATCATCAAGATTAACCCAAGTGGTTATTAGCCCAAAAGTTCGTAATACCCAAGAGTCACTTCACAGCAACCATTTGGGCTGAGAGTGAGATGAGATCCCATATGGAGGAGTTGAAGGGAAAGGAGCTGAGGGAATCAGCAGCCCCATGGAGGGAACAACAGTGTCCACTGGCCTGACCTCCCAATGCTCCTGGAGACTGGATAACCAACCAAAAAATACACATGGAGGGACCTATGGTGCTGGCCACATATGTGGCAGAGGAGGGTCTTGTTAGCCATTGGGGGGAGGAGAGGCCCTTGGGCTTGAGGGTGTTAGATGCCTCAGTATACGAAAATGCCAAGGAGGAAAGATAAGAGTGGATGGGTGGGTGGGTGGGAGAATACCCTTATAGAGGCTAGGGGAAAGAGAAGGGATAAAGAGGTTTGAAAGAGGAGATCTGGAAAGGGGGAAACATTTGAAAAGTAAATAAAATATCAAATAAAATCACTTCTAGTTTTAATCTAAATGGAGAAAAGAAGACCAAGAATATAATTTATAATAGAAAAGTCTTATAGTTCTATAGTTATTATAATATTTTTATTAAAAATCTCAGAAAACATATTAGACTTAGAATTTTATATTTGTGTTTTATTAAGTCTGTCTTATTCTTTCGTTCGATTACATAGAATATAATGGTTTTGTATTTCACATTTTCTGCATCTACAATAAAGAAATATTAACAGACATTGTATTTTAATTTTTTCAAATGATTAACTACCTATCACAATAGTAGAAATATTGTAGAACTATTATGTTAATAGTTTTAAAAAATTAAATCATATTGATGTACCACTTTCAATTACTGAATTATTGTATCTTTTTCTGTTAATGGTAATTAGGTGTTTTCATTAATGATTACAACTAATATTTTACACTAAAAAATAACATTTTTAAAAATAACTTAGTTCCATCCATTTGCCTGCAAAATGCATAATGTCCTCATTCGTAATAGCTGAGTAGTATTCCATTGCGCAAATGAACCGCATTTTCATATCTATTCTTCCGTTGGGGAACATCTTGGTTATTTCCAGCTTTTGGCTATCACAAAAAAGGCTGCTGTTAACATGATATAATATGTGCCCCTGTGGGATGTTGGGGCATCATTTGGGTATATGCCCAAAATGCAACTTAAAGAGTCAGATGTAGATACTAACACCCAACCAATGGACAGAAGCTGGGAACTCCTGTGGTTGAATTAGGAAAGAGCTGGAAGAAGTTGAGGAGGAGGACCCCCAAGGGAGGACCGGCAGTCTCAACTAACATGGACCCCTGAGATCTCTCAGACACTGAGCCACTAACCAGGCAGCATACACTACCTGATATGAGGCCCCCAACACATATGTAGCAGACGATTCCTTGGTATGGCCTCAGTGAGAGAAGATGCACCTAACCCTCCAGAGAGATTTGAAGCTTCAGGGAGTAGGGAGGTCTGGTGTTGTGGGGATGGTCTCTTGGAGACAGGGGAGGGGGAGTGGTATGGGGAGAAGTCAGAGGGCAGACTGGGAGGGGGATGGCGACTGGACTGTGAAAAATGTTTAAATTAATAATAATAATAATAATAATAATAATAATAAATTTTAAAATTTACTTTCTACTCTGTCTTTACACCTACACATCTTGTAGTCAGAAAAAAATGTGGATCTAAGGTTTTGTGGTTGGGTTGGTGTAAAAATCCCTCTGTTGGAAGTCTTGCCAGTGTGTAAGAAATAGCCAGTTCAGATTCCATATCCCCCATTGCTAGGAGTCTTTGCTTATGTTGCCCTCATAGATTCTTCGAAGTTTCCCCTTGCATAAGGTTTCTAGCTTGTCCTAGAGATGCACTCCCTATCCAGTTGTGTATATGAGTACTCTCTCCCTCTGTCTTCCCTTCCCCAATCTCATTCTGATCCCTTCTTTACCCATCTCTATCCCTACTACTATCCAGTTCCCTCCCTCAGTCTACTCATGATGAATATTCTAGTTCCATTCACAGTGAAATTCACACATCTCCTTTGAGTGGCCAAACAATGAATGGTCCAGCTTGATCCCCATGCCATGAAATGACAAATTCCACCCCTGATGGAAACAAATGCAAAGACTGAAAGTCAATTATTTGGGGCTTGGGGGATCCTGCAGCAGAGGGCAAGGAAGAATTGCAGGAACCAGAGGAATCACAGATATCAGAGGAATATCTACAGACTCAACAACTATGGGCCCATAGAAGCACACAGAGACTGAATCCCCAACAAGGGAGCGTGCATGAAACTGAATTAGGTCTTCTGCACATGAGTAACAGATATGCTGCTTAGTCTTCATGTGGGACTCCTAATCACAGGAGCATGGGCCTTCTCTGACTTGGTTGCTTGTCTGTCATACCCTTTCCACTTACTGGGTTGCCTTGTTTAGTTTCAGTGAAAGAAGATGGCCCTAGTCTTACTGCAACTTGATATGCCAAGGCTGGTTAATATCCACAGGACGACCTCGTTTTTTCTAAACAGAAAGAAAGAAGGAAAGGACGGAGGATAGGGGAGGGGGGAAAGACTGGAAGGAGAGACAGTCAGGTTGTAAAGTAAGTAGATAACAACAACAACAATAATAATAATTTTAAACTTCTGAAATAAAGAGCAATTTAGAAATAGCAATATAAAAACAAATATCTTTAGTAACACTTATTGAAAAACACAGTTCTTTCCTTCAATTTCAAGGAACTCAAAGCATAGAACATAAATTACATATAGAACTTAATTTGTTTTGTGAATTCAATTTTGTAAATTTACATTTGAAATAATAAAAATTTAATTTTTAATTCATGTTGGTACATGTTTTATTTGCTATTATCATATACTTAAATTGAAACAATAGGAAATTGGAGAGACGACTTAATGGTTAAGGACACTAATAGTCTTCTGGAGAACCTGGGTTTGGTCCTCAGCATCCATATGATGACTCACAACACTCTATGTCACCATTCCGAAGGTATCCAATACCATCTTCTCACTTCCTCTGGTGAGGCATGCATATTGTGGATGTATATCCATGCAGTCAAACACTAACATACATAAAATAAATGGATCTTAAGCAAATTAAAAATAGGCACAATTTTCAGTTTATGTCATAAATATTTTATGTCCAACATAATTAAAATAAAATAAATTCATGTTAGATTTCTTTACATTTTTCCTGCCTCTGAATACACTTACATTATATTTATATTCTACACTCATTTCTTGTGTGAATCATATGAATATCTTTTGTGAAACATAAAGATATATGTAAATTGATATTTGCTTATTTTTATTCATAAGAATAAACAATCCACTCAATAATGGCTTGATAGAATACATTGGCCACAAGTCAGGATTCCTAAAATTGAACTTACTCAGTCAGGTGGTCTGGAAGGAATGTTTGTAGAAACAAGCTGTCATCCTTCAAGCAGACAATTCAAGTCCTAGCATCCTGTGGCTGCATCCTAAGCCCAAAGAAAGAGAGTCCCTGGGCACATCCTCATACCATAATCATAGAGTCAGGGACAGCTTTTATACCTCCAGGCAAACCTTTTTTTCAGGAAGTGTCCGTCCTTCACAATGTGTAATGAACAGTCCATTCTGTTGAGATCAGGCTGTATCTTGTTTCTGCCTTCAGCCTCCTCACATTGCCTCATAAATCTAACATAGCCTAATACTATGAATAGTTTCTATGAAATATTTTGCTAGGTCTTAAAAATCATAAAATATATCTTAAATTATATTCTTTAGTCATATCTATTGAGATGTCTTTTATTTATATTTTAATTCATTAATATATTTACTTTATATCCTGATCACTGCTTCCCCTCTCTCCTTTTGTTTTCTGTGCTTCCCTCTAAAGTCTCCAAGCATTGCTTCCATCACTCCTTTCCTTTTGTTTGAAATAGTGGAGGCCTTCCATGGATATCAACCAGCCTTGTCATATCAAGTTGCAATAAGACGAGGGGCATCTTCTACTACTGAGGCTATACAAGGCATCCTAGTTAGTGGAAAGGGACACAAAGGTAGGTAATGAAGTCAGAGATGGCCCCTGCCCCTGCTGTTATGAGTCCTACATAAAGACCAAGATACACAAATGTTACATATGTGCAGAGGACCTAGATCTGTCTCATGAATGCTTTCTGATTAGCAGGTAAGTCACTATGGATCCAGGTTGTGGTGTTCTTGATGCTCTGGCTTTCAATCCCTTCTCCCCCTTCCAAAGGATTACCCAAGTTCCACATAATGTTTGGTTTTGGGTCTTTGCATCTCTTTCCACCAGTTCCTGGGAGAAGCATCTTTGATGACAGTTATGCTAGGTTCCTGTCTGCAAGTATGCCAGAATATCATTAATAGTGTTTGGCGTGGGTTCCCTCTCATAGAACAGGTCTCAATTTGGGCCAGTCATTAGTTAGCCCTTCCCTTATATTCTGCTCAATCTTTTACCTCTGCACATCTTATACTTAGGACAAATTGTGGGTCTAAGATTTAGTGGGTGTATTGGTGTCCCAGTCCCTCCCTTGGAAATCTTGCCTGGTTACAGGGGATAGTCAGTTGAGGTTTCATATCCCCAATTGCTAAGAGTCTTAGCTATGGTCAACTTAATAGATCCTGGGAGTTTCCATAGTCCAAGGTTTCTGGCTCAACCCAGAGATGCCCTTCCACTTTGCCTGCCTGCCCAATCCAGTTGTTTCTTCCAATATTCTCTCCTTTCATCCTTCCTCCACCTCTTCTGTTTCCCATTCCCAACCCACCCTTGCCCATTCCCCTCCCTCAGTCTTTCAGTGATGCTTAATCTATTTCCACTTCTCCAACAGATACCCCTACCCTTTGTGCCTTCCTTGATATGACTCTTATTTGGGTTTGTGGTCAATAGCATGCTTATCCTGTACTTTATAACTAACATCTACTTAAATGTTATTACACACAATGTCATACCATGTTTGAATTTTCTGGGTCTTTGCTGCCCTATTCACAATGATTTTTTTTTCTAGTTCAGGTATGGGTGAGACAGGAGGGAAGCCTAGAGAGCCAGGAAAATGAATGAAAATGTGTAGCTGCTAGGGGTGATGGGGTGTGGAGAATAGGAAGTCACAGAAACTCAGTATCCCTTTCCCATAGCTTCACTGCCTTGTCTGGCCTCAGTAGGAGATGATGCAACTAGTCCTGCTGAGACTTGGTTCCCATGGGTGGTGTTCCCATCTCAAAGGAGAAGGGAGGGAAGAATGGAGGGAAGGAATTATGAGAGTGGGACTGGGAGGAGAGAAGGGAGGTGGGGCTGGGATCAGGATGTAAAGTGGATAAATAAATAAATAAATATAAACTAAATGGGGGAAGGGGAAAGAAATAAAAATCTTTGGCCTAGGTGGAGACCTAAAATTCTAATTAGGCTGGATTAATCACCTTACCAAGACACCACCTCCTAGGAAGGCAAGATCACCATTATTCCTATTAAAATAATAGGAGGAATAAATATTATGTTAATGTAATTCTGTACTTTTTCTTCCCAGATTCCCTCTGTCTCTGAGCCCAGCACACCCACACCTACACAGGGAAGGTCCTCTGGATCTTCCACATTGGGGCCCAGTCAGAAAACAGTAACTTTTCCTTTTCCTACTTTTATTTTTGCTTTTCTTTCCTCTCTGATTCTGATCAAAACCTAAGTATGTCTTTTGTGATTTTTTTGGACTTCCTTACCTTTTCTCTGGAGTTCCCCTCTCATCTTTCACTGCTTTTCAATTAAGCATCTGACCTTGACACTGACTTGCAAGTTATTACGTCTTTCTTCCTCACCTACATTTTCTTCCTCCAGGCATCTACTGGGAATTACAACTTGTCTGTCTTGTTTTTTGTTTGTTTGTTTGTTTTGTTTTGTTATTGCTGTTGTTTTGTATTTTTCCTTTAAAGTCCCATAAAATCATTCATGAGGTTGTGTTTGAATTACTTCTTAAATTATTTTAATAAGACTAAAGTTTCAAGAAAGAACTCATATTTGCCCTTCATCAAAATTACAAATTTTTCTTAGTGAAAAATTAACACCTGACACTAGATAGAGAGTTACTCTATCTTATGGCCTGGAAAATTAAATATAGTTAAAATGCTGAATATCTCTGAAATTACCTATTGAGTCAATAAAATTTCTGCCAAATGTCAAGGAAATAATTTATTAGAAAGGTGTACTAAGTAATCCTAAAAGTTCATGTGATGTTATATTGTAAGTGGTCAAGAAAACCAACGCTAGAGAATAATTGACATAATTTATAAACATTGTAGACAAAAGAGGGGAAACAACACTAAGTGAAAGAAATCAGAAGTCATGATATTTGTTGTGGTCTGGGAATCATTGCAAAAACCATTCAGACACTGATCTCAGTCACACAGGGCTGGTTTATTGAATACATACCTGAAGTCTTATCAATCAGGGCAGCAGACCAGGCTCTAGAGCCAAGTATGACCTCAAATATTTCTCAGTGCCAGCTCATAAATGCTAAAGTACAAAACCACAATGAACTCATACACAGATACAGAAGGGACTGCAGGGTAGTTGGCCCTGACTTAGGCTGGCTTAGACAGAATTGTTCATATTGAACTTTAATTTGATTTTTCCTAAGTGGAGCTTATGGTTGTAGAACTTCTTAAGATTAAAAAGAAACTCAGAACTTCAGAACATAGAAGAGTATGTGCTCTGAGTCAAACTACTCTTCTGGTCAGTAACAATATGAAACAACTGGTAGGCATGGAACAAAATAGGTACAGCTATACTGGGAGAACACAATTCAACAAAATTACACCTTACCTTTATCTCATTAATGAAAGAAATTTGACAGTTATGACACAAATACAAATTTACACTGATCAATTGAGTGTGTAAAAATTAATTTGTCTTTGCCTGATTAATTTTTGTAAATGTGTTCAGGGTATTTTACTCAAAAAAAAAAGAAATACTTTTAATCAGTTATAGAAACCTACAAAGATTAGGTCAAACATTAATATTATATGTTTTATAGTAGTTTTATCCTGTTAAGTTCCTAACTCTAGAACAAATGGATGATGTGTCTATTGAACATATCAAAACATCTCTGGCCACCAAATTCTCTCAAAAATCACTCAGTTTCTAACTTGTTACATCATGTGGCTAGCATACCCTAACCTCTACCTCCAACTCTCCAGCCCAGGAGGTGAGCTACCCTTTTCCTAGACACCATTTGCTATGCAATCTATCAGTTTGGGTTGTCTACCTCTTTCTGTACTATTGCCCTCTTGGCTGCTACACCTTATTCTCCTCTTTCCTCACTCTCTTCCCCTCCTTGTCTCACCTCATGTTCCAGCTCAATCTGGTCATATTCATTCTGAACTCTCCCAGGTATCTCTTCCTCTGACTATGCTGTCTTCCTTTAATGTAAAAATCACTTTCTCCTCCACTATTCCTAGGAGCAGTCATGTCCATTCCTTTTTCTATTCACCTCAAAATTGAAATGTCATATAAAGGCCATATTTAATGGTCTCTTCCCCAGATTCAGGGTTGGCAGTCCATGTCTGTCCTACCTCTGGGTACGGCCTCTTGAGGAGACTGAATGTGGGGAGTTTGAGTGGGCTTATTCTCCAGCTGTAGGGAAGCCCCAAGACACAGTTCTGAGGATGGAAAAGAACATTCTGAGATGGGGAAAAGCCAGAGCTGGTTCCTGGGTCCCCAATATGGTAATGAGGCTGGGGCCATTGGTTCTTAGACTCCTGGACATCCAGGCGATGCTGGGAGTTGCAGAAGAGCTGAGAACAGAGTAGGTGGTCAGCAGGTTGGGGACAGTGTCTAGTCCAGGGCCAGTGGAATAGGGAGCTCCAGATTGTCCCAGTGTGATTATCCTTAGTTTGGCTGTGGCATGCGTGGTGGGGATTGTGGCTGGGAGCACAAAGAGGCCTTCTAGAGGAGATTAGGATGCAACTCTGCAGGCAAATGCCTTTCCTGTGGCTCTCAATGGCAGATATTGATAAAAGAGACTGTTCATGGTTTTAGACAATTTATTGGTTGTTCATAATGGGAAAAGGATGCATAAAGTACCATATACACTTCTCAGGGTGGATCTGAGATTAAATATCTTTTGCAGGGAGGAATGTCTCAGAAGGGAGGCTTATTGGCTAATCCCGCTGGGCCTCTAGGTACCACATTAGCATAGAGAATTCTGTTTTAGGTTTTTTGTGACCACAGGTCCTTTCCTTTCCTTTCCTTTCCTTTCCTTATGTGGGGAATGTGGCACATATTCTGGGCCAGGAAGCTGGCAGGGAGCAGGGAGTATTCTATGTCTCAGATATGTGGCCACCAAGTCTCCTTGTCTCAACCTGCTCTATCAAGCTTCCTGGCATGGTGTTACTGTCCAACGTGGGATCTTATATTCTTTCTGCCTATTTTTTGGTGAGTATTAAAAAGAAGGAAACAAAACTAAAAATTTCACCATCCATAACTCGAATTGAAATACAAACCACTATTTCAATGGTTTATTGTCTGAAAATTTACTTTCAAATGATACAAAAGAAGAATGATTCATTTTGTTTTCAGTATACACATAGTAAAATAGTTTCAAAGTCCAGTACCAATTTTAGATTCTATTAATAATGTATATGAGCATTGTGTGATAAATCTATGCATTCAAACTAAAATCCTTAATTTCACTTTTGTATTTCTTTAGGTGAGTCAGAGTATGGTTCTGATATGTGAACTTTATTTAATTGAACAATAATAATTATTTAACTTTTCTCTACTGCATCTAGTAAAGACTTATTGTGGATGGAAAATTGTCTAGTAAGGATCATCCATAGCTCATATATTTTCATTGATACTATTGTCATTGTCAGTTCAGACCATACTGGCTGAAGGTATAGTATCAATTTCCATGTAATTTTTATAATTATTCATTAAAAAAGTTTTTCTAACAGTTAAGATATGTTTATATGACAGCAGAATCATAGATATGGCTAGGACAAAAGGAGTAACTGGAAATGACCTCATAAACAATGTAGAGTAACCACATTTTTTAAGAGCAGATTAATGTCCACTGAGGAAAAATTCAATATTACCTGACTTAGCTTTGCACTACGTTGTGTGGTGGTTTAAATCAGAAATGTTTCCCATAGGATCAGATATATATTCATGTAGTTTTGTGTGTGTGTGTGTGTGTGTGTGTGTGTTTTAGGGTGCAAGTGATGGAACTTTTAGGAAGTGTGACCTTGAGGAAGGAAATACATTACAATTGGAAGGCCTTAACACTTTATAGTCTTGCTTCACACCTAGCTTATTATATTGCTTAGTGCTTTCCTTCGAAGATGTGATATCTCAGCATTCTTCTCTGTCTACCTTCTGCCATGACATTAGTGAATCTTCTTCTAGAACTATAAACTAATATAAACACTTCCTTTTGTAAGTTGTGTTGGTCTTGGTGTTTACAAGGATAAAGCAGCTAACACAGGTACCTAGCTCAGATAATTCTTACAGATTGAAGAATTCAGAGAAAACAAAAGGTCTAGAGATTGATGGGAACTCTAGAACAGAACTTTCAAGGTCATTGAGTATTATCGGTCATACAGCACAGCACATCTGTGTATCTCCGTGTCCACCATGCCTTAGTTACTACTCTATTGCTGTGAAGAGACATCATGTCAGTGTAACTTATAGAAGAGGTCATTTAGTTGGGGCTACCCTCAATGGTGGAAAGCATGGCATGAGGTAGACAGTCATTGTGCTGGAGCAATATCTGAGAGATTAGATTTGAACTACAAACAAAAGTCAGAATGATATGGAGATTGATCCAATATGCTGTTTGAAACTTTAATACCCACCTTCTCTAACAAGGCTATATGTTTTAGTCCTTCCTAAATTTTTTTACCCCACCATCTTGGAACCAAACCATCAAATTTATGAGCCTTTTAGGGCCATTCTCATTCAAACACCACATTCTACTCCCAGGCTCTAATAAGCACATAGTCATATCCTAATGTACAATGTGTTCAAGCAGACTTCAAAAGTCCCCATAGTATTTTAGTGTCTGTCAATGCTTTTTCAAAGTTCAAAGTCCCTTCTGAGACCCAAGACATATTCTTAACTGTAGAAACTTTTGCAGAAGCAAAAGTTACATATTACAGATGACATATTTCCAGTGTATAAGTGCATAGAATATCAATTACTGTTCTACAAGAGAGGAAAAGAATCTAGTGAGGAAATGCTGACAAGACAAAGGACAAAGCAAGAGTAAATCTTAGCAACTCAAACTTCAAATTCAGACTTAATTGTCTCTTGGATCCCCCACTCTTTTCAGCTGTGTTCACTGCTATATTCTTCTCTCACTGGTTTGTTAACACACTTTGTCTGCAGCTTTCATTTTACTTAGAGGTCTAGTATTTGTATCACAATGAAGACTCCAATATAATTCAGGCTTCACTTTCACAACTCCCCACAGTGGCCTTCTAGTTAATAGTTAATAATTGAAGTGGACAGGAAAGAATCAACAAACCTGTGGAATCATTGTCTACATTGGGTTCTTTCAGAATTCTAAGACTGAAAGGTCAGTTCAGGCTACCTCTCAAATCACATCTGACTTGAATAGTTTATGAAACATTTCTAATGAGAAATATTTAAAGATTTAGGTGAAAAATTTCAAAAATATGAAGTACTGTTAATCAATTTGGGTTCATCTATTTTTAGACACATATAATTGAACTTGAACACCTATATGGTTTGTAAAATGTTCCTTTCATTTAATTCACATTTACTAGACATGATTAAATGGGAAAATTGGTAAACTAAAGTACCATAACATACACACCATGAGCCTTGCATTTTATTTTCTCTATCACTACAATTTCTTATGACCTGATGTGGTTATTCCATCTGTCACTATTCAATATTTGAAGAATTTCTTACTATCCAAATAAAATTATTCTCCTGTTTCTTGTTTTCTAACCAGAAAAGGAACTGAAACAAAATATTCACAAAGTCCAGGTGTTTACTGAAGACTTTAGAAAATTGTATTGCCTTAGATAGTTAGAATTTCAGTTCAGTGTAGATATAAATATATTACATTCATAATAGCTGTTTTCTTTTCAAAGTCTAAGTATAAAGAATGGAATTATAGTCATTTTATTTATTAAAATTATTATAAATTGATATATGTAGCTATAAATAAATATGTTATTTCAATCCATTCTACTACTTTTTTTTTTGCACAAAATATTCTGAGTATCATTTGAAAAACTGTTGTGGTTACTTAAATCAGGGGGCTAACAAATACTATTAACTTTTACACAGTCCACAATTTGGAAAGTAAAAGTAATTGTCATTGAGGCATTTCTAAGACAGACATTTGTTGCATCATTCCATTTTATGCTTAATTAATTCCTTGGTGAAACTGCTTAATTGCTCACTTATTTTCTCATGGGAATTTGGATACTAGTGCTTGGGATCCTAGAAGCTCATGTGAGATTAAAGTTTTAAACACAAACCATAAAATGTCCTGTTTTTCCTAGGAACCTGACCTTTTTAAGGGAAGTGTAATTTGGTTGAAGAACACAGAAGGTGTGCCAAAAAAAATGGAAAATGATAAATGGTATAATGGATTTATATTTATTGCTTAAGTGTTCAACATGTTTTCTGTTGAAAAATAAACTGTGGCTCACCACAGTGAAGAAGGAGGTGAATGAAAGAAAGGTAGCTGTCTGGTAAGTAAGTATTCTTATCACAATCCTCAGATATTGACACTGTGTAGGGCTGCAGTGGTTCAGTTCTAGCAATCACCATCTAGAAAGCTGCTGATTGACTTTGAACATGACTACAGCTGAGCACATTTTTTCATCCTCTTGGTGAGTCCAACAATAAAACCTAGCAATAAATGCCAGACATGATGGAACACGCCTTTAATGTACTACTTGGAAGTCTGACACAGGTGGATCTCTAGAGGTGAGGTCAGCCTGGTCTTTTAGTGAGCTTCAGGCCAACCAAGTCAACATAATGAGACCCAGCCCAAAATACTACCAATAAACACATGAAGGAACAAAAAAGGACAGATTTAGATAGTAATTGGCATAAATTTAATTTGTAAAACACATTGATTTCTCTTTATTTTAACTTAATGCTATCATTAACTTTACAAAAATAGCATGTAATAAACCTTCAGAAGAGATTGTAACATTCAAAGAAAATTAATGAAAGGCATGTGACATTCAGTATGTAGAACTCTGAATAACTAGATATAGATATTTTGGTCCCCTTCAATCATTCTCAGATTATAGATCAACCTTAGATATGGTAGATGTTTGTCCTCCCGCACTTTTCTTAGCTTCGGAGGAGCAGAACTCCTCATGGAATAATAATACCTAGTCTTTATTTTGTTTTATTTTTGTTTGGTGTTATTAAAGGTAGTTGAATAATTCTGAGGACATCCCTTGTTCTTCATCTGTAAACCACATCTTAAAGTGAAAAACAATCCTTCTACTCCTTTGTTGACTAAAATTCTTCTGGAACTGAGATACTTTTATCTACTATAGCAATTGATGAGAGAAAATACAAGAAACTGATAAATTTGTTCACAGTTGTAAAACTATAAACTGAGTAACACTTTAAAAATGATGATAAAAAGCCAATGAAATAAAAAGGGAAGTGTCATCCATATTCAGAGAGCACTACAATGTAATGGTAAATATGAAGCATGAAAACTTTAAGAAGACATATTATAATTCCAATTTTGCATCAATGTAGAAAAGTTATAATTTAATATTATATTATTCTTACTCTTTGATCATGGGGTAGATTATAAATCACTTTTATGTTGAATTTTAAATTTCTCTATGTGTATATTCCATTTTTATTCTACTTGGGCTGCAGAAACAAAAATTTCTACAAATGAATCCTGAGAACAGCACTGTGAAGACTGAATTCTTTCTCCTGGGATTCAGTAATCATTCAGAGATCCAGAATCTTCTATTTGCTGTGTTTTTCTTCATCTACTCTGTTACTCTGATGGGGAATATTGGCATGATCTTATTGATCACAATCAGTTCTAATTTACACATTCCTATGTACTTTTTCCTCTGTATTCTGTCCTTCGTAGACGCATGCTACTCTTCTGTCATTGCTCCCAAATTACTTGTGGATCTGATTTCTGACAAGAAGGTGATTTCTTACAATGGCTGTGCTACACAGTTGTATTTTTTCTGCTCTCTGGTTGACACAGAATCTTTCCTTTTGGCTGCCATGGCTTATGACAGGTATATTGCAATCTGTAACCCTCTGCTTTATACTGTAATTATGTCCAAGAGAGTCTGTACTCAGCTAGCATTTGGAGCATTCTTGGGTGGAACTATGAGTTCAATAATCCATACTACTAATACTTTCCAGTTGTCATTCTGCTCCAAAGAAATTAACCATTTCTTTTGTGATATCTCTCCACTCTTCTCTCTGTCCTGCTCTGATACCTACACACATGACATAATATTGGTGGTGTTTGCAAGTTTGGTGGAAGCTCTCTCTCTTCTTGCTGTTCTCCTATCCTATATGTATATTATAGTGGCCATTCTTAAAACGGGTTCTGCAGAAGGAAGAAAGAAAGGGTTCTCTACTTGTGCTTCTCACCTGACAGTAGTCACAATTTATCATGGCACCCTGATTTTCATTTATTTGCGTCCTAGTACAGGGCATTCAATGGATATTGACAAAATGACTTCTGTGTTCTATACATTGATTATTCCCATGCTTAACCCCTTGATATATAGTCTCAGAAACAAAGATGTCAAATTTGCCTTTAGAAAAATTATTAGCAAAAAATTGTTTTCTTAGGTAAGTAAAGATGGGCTTCACAACTTTAACAAATTTCTTAAGTTTTTCTTTAAAATATTTGGAAAAATCAGTTGAATGTTTTATTTTCCCAACTGTAGGTATAATGAGGTTCCATTAAGAAAGAAAGTCCAGTGTCTAACATTGAAACTGGCATATTCCCTGTTATTTCTATCACTTATTTTTTTTAAGTTGCTATGTTTACTATTTATTTCATGTAAGACTGTCTTTTCAGCTAATTTCATTGACTTTCATCCTAACTTTTCTCCACAATTCTCAGTAGCAAACAAATCTTATTTTATTATTACTATGAGAATATAATATATGGAGTTGTGCCCAATTTACTTACTCCTCCAACTCTTCCCAGATCCACTGAATTTCACAATATATTCACCTTTCCATCTTTCTCATTTCTCACTCATAATAATAAAAAAAAATTATCTTACTCACCTTAATATAAAAAAATTGCTTCATATATTTTCTTCTTTCCTTTTGAATTAGCAGTACTATCAACTCTCTGTAGCTTAGTTGTTCAGATAGAACAAACTTTAATTTTTCAAATATTAAACTTTTTTGAACACATATAATTACAAAAGACAATTGGTATTTTAAATTTCAACTGAATGATAGATGTAAGAAATTTTATTTATTTCTTTTTTGATGCTTTATTTTGTTTATCCTTTCTATCTTGCTAGTTATGTGCTGTGTTCTCTCTCACTTCCATAGTTATTCATTGCTAATTCACCATTTGATCCTATGATAATGATGGCAGGGTCTGCCTTAGAGTACAACTTGAGTGGCTGTTTTTAAAGAAATAAATGATCATTTTACTATTGGTCACTTTTAGTTTAGTTTGTACAACTTTGATATTCAAATCTGTAAATTTTCCTATTGTAGTCTTTTGACTTAATTCCTATGAATGGACCTTTCAATATAGGTATATTTAGTAAGATATTACCCAACATGCTTTTTTTAAATAATAGTGTACAGAGTGTATGAATATTTGTATAAGTTGTATACCTTCAATTTTCATTAATATGTAAGTTTTTAGTGATCAGGTGGTCTTTAAATCACTTGATCTCTAATTATAGTGATAAAATTATCAGGGGCAAGATGGGAAGTATTGGTGCATTCCTTTAATCCCAGCACTCACTCAGGGGGCAGAGGAAGGTAGATTTTTGAGTTTGAGGCCAGCCTGGTCTACATAGTGAGGTTCCAGGACAGTCACAGAGAAACAAAACAAAACAAAACTTATCAAGGGCATTTGTGCTAATTATGGTACAGAGAGGAACTGGCATTAACAAGTGGTAGAAGATGGCTTATTTGGATGTTTTTTAGGGATAAATACTAAGTGTTTTGCAGGAATAGCAAAAAAGAAATAAGCCAAATATCAGGTTAAAGAGGATAAATCAAATTAAAAACCATGATACTAAATGTTTGGCAAGCAATGATTCTATACTAGGTTTCTATTCATGGAAGTAGGCAATATTTTATAAGAAATACTTTTCCTAAATAGATCTGCAATATAATAAAGACCTGCCAAACACAGATGATGGCAACTTGATGCAGTAACTAATTTCAGCTTGAATAGCCAATAGTAAATATTCTTTGAACTGCATGAAAGATCATGATTCTTTGTAGGTCATTGTGGCATTCCAACCTGACACTTAAGCAAGGACTATTTAGGCTAATATAAAATATAGTGCTTTAGTTTTCATTACTCTAGTCTGCTTTTGGATGTAGAGTCTGTGATTTAGATAACATTGTAGTTAAAGCCTCCAGGGAGATATTACATAGATTGCATGGATCTCACATAAACTCTTATGCACAGAACAGAATGTGACAAAAAAAAAATCGCTCCATAGTTAGATGCTGTACACATTTGCATTTGGGGCCTGAATCTAGCAGTTATAGATTGATTATGACCAACTGGATGGATGGATTTTAAGAGAACAAGATTTGCAACATCTGTGCTTCAAGCCATTATGATGTGAACATTACCATCTTTTCTTTAAACACTAAGGACTTCTTCCTTCATATGTGATATGATATGATAGTAGACAATCTCTAGAATAGTATTACACATGATACTCTATAAAGTTACATTAACTCTCTAAGAGTTGATATCCGTGAGAATTGACTAATGGCCACAAACTATTATGTAAATAAGATATATATTTGACTCCCTATCTGACTCAAGGAACAATTTAATTTTCCTAATGTAACATGTTTTTTAAATGCAAATGAAACTAACAGTACAAATACTGGAAGTCTGAAAATGCGTGTAGACTATTGATGCATTCATTGGAAAATCTCTGGTTGCTTAGGCGTTCAGAACATGACTAAATCAAAGTCATTATCACCAACCCTGTGCCTGATCACAGATTCTTACTAATTAATCAATCAGCAATAAACCATTATAGTAATAAGTTTCAGCATGTGGAATTTCATACTGTCAGGGTGAGTCACAAACAAATAAGACTCTATTATTTTCTACAAGAATTAATTGATTTTAGTATAGGTGTATAGCTCAGTGTTATGGCAACAGTTCAACATGTCCAAGGTCATGGCTTCAACATTTTTTTTTATTTTCATATTTTATTTATATTTCAAACGTTTCAGATCTCCCCTTTGGAACCTCCACATTCCCTCCGCCTTCCCCCTGCCAATATGGGTATATTCTCCAACCAACCCTCCCACCCACCCACCCACTCTCCTCTTTCCTCCTTGTCATTCTCCTGTACTGGGGGATCTAACACCCCCAGGCCTAAGGACCTCTCCTCCCCCTGATGGATAACAAGACCCTCCTCTGCCGCATTTGTGGCCAGCACCATGGGTCTCTCCATATGTATTCTTTAGTTGGTGGATCAGTCTCCAGAAGTATCAGGAGGTCAGGCCAGTTGCCACTGTTGCTACCTCCCTGGGGCTGCACACTCCCTCAGCTCCTTCAGTCCTTTCTCCAAGCCCTCCATTTGGGACGTCACACTCAGAACTACTGTTGCTGTGAAGTGACTCTTGGGTATTTCAAACTTTTGGGCTAATAACCTCTTAACAGTGAATACATACCATGTTCATTCTTTTATGACTGTGTTACCTCGCTCAGGATGATATTTTCAAGATCCATCCATTTGTCTACAAATTTCATGAAGTCATTGTTTTTAATAGCTGAGTAGTATTCCATTGTGTAAATGTACTACATTTTCTGTATCCATTCCCCTGTGGAGGGACATCTGGGTTGTTTCCAGATTCTGGCTATTATAAATATGGCTGCGATGAACATAGTGGAACATGTGTCTTTATTACATGTTGGAGCATCTTCTGGGTATATGCCCAGGAGTGGAATAGCTGGGTGCACAGGTAGTATTATGTTCATTTTTCTTAGGGTCCGCCAAACTGATTTCCAGAGAGGTTGTATCATCTTGCATTCCCACCAGCAATGGAGGAGTGTTCCTCTTTCTCCACATCCTCACAAACATCTGCTATCCCCTGAGTTTTTGCTCTTAGCCATACTGACTGGTGTGAGGTGAAATCTCAGGGTGGTTTTGATTTGCATTTCCCTGATGACTAAGGATGCTGAACATTTCTTTAGGTGCTTCTCGGCCATTCGAGTTTCCTCAGTTGAGAATTCTCTGTTTAGCTTACTTCCCCATTTTTTGATAGGGTTATTTGGATCTCTGGCATCTAGCTTCTTGAGTTCTTTGTATATGTTGGATATTAGCCCTCTATCAGATGTAGGATTGGTAAAGATCTTTTCCCAATCTGTATGTTGCCATTTTGTACTATTCACAGTGTCCTTTGCCTTACAGAAGCTTTGTAATTTTATGATGTCCCATCTGTCAATTCTTGATCTTAGAGCACAAGGCATTGGTGTTCTGTTCAGGAACAATTCCCCTGTGCCCAAGTGTTCGAGATTCTTCCCCACTTTCTCTTCTATAAGATTCAGTGTATCTGGTTTTATGTGAAGGTCCTTGATCCACTTGAACTTGAGCTTTGTACAGGGAGATAGGAATGGATCAATTTGCAATCTTCTACATGTAGACTGCCTTTTGACTGAGCACCATTTGTTGAAGATGCTGGTTTTTTTCACCTGTATGGTTTTAGCTCCTTTGTCAAAGATTAAGTGACCATATGTGTGTGGGTTCATTTCTGGGTCTTCGATTCTATTCCATTGATCTACCTGCCTGTCATTGTACCAACACCATGCAGTTTTTATCACTACTGCGCTGTAGCACAGCTTGAGGTCAGGGGAGTTGATTCCCCCAGAAGACCTTTTATTGTTGAGGATAGTTTTTGCTATCCTGGGTTTTTTGTTATTCCATATGAATTTGAGAATGGGACACAATGAAAGCAGTGTTAAGAGGAAAACTCATAGCTCTGAATGCCTCCAAAAAGAAACTGGAGAGAGCATATACTATCAGCTTAACAGCACATCTGAAAGTTCTGGAACAAAAAGAAGCTAATACACAGAAGAGGAGTAGAAGGCAGGAAATAATCAAATTAAAGGCTGAAATCAACCAAGTGGAAACTAAAAGAACTATACAAAGAATCAACAAAACCAAGAGCTGGTTCTTTGAGAAAATCAACAAGATAAATAAATCCTTAGCCAGACTAAACAGAGGGCACAGAGACAGTATCCAAATTAACAAAATTAGAAATGAAAATGGATATACAACAACAGATTCTGAGGAAATTAAAAAAATCATCAGATCCTACTACAAAAGCCTATAGCAACAAAATTGGAAAATCTGAAGAAATGGACAAGTTTCTAGACAGATACCAATTACCAAAGTTAAATCAGGATCAGATAAACCATCTAAACAGTCCCATAACCCCTAAAGAAATAGAAGCAGTCATTAAAAGTCTCCCAGCCAAGAAAAGCCCAGGACCAGATGGGTTCAGTGTAGCATTCTATCAGACCTTCAAAGAAGACCTAATGGCAATACTCTTCAAGCTATTCCATAAAATAGAAATGGAAGGAACACTACCCAATTCATTATATGAGGCCACAGTCACACTGATACCAAAGCCCCACAAAGACTCAAAAAAGAAACAAAACTTCAGACTAATTTCCCTTATGAATATCGATGCAAAAATACTCAATAAAATTCTTGCAAACCGAATCCAAGAACACATCACAATGATCATTCACCATGATCAAGTAGGCTTCATCCCAGTGATACAGGGATAGTTCAATACCCAGATATCCATCAATGTAATCCACTACATAAACCAACTCAAAGAAAAAAACTACATGGTCATTTCGTTAGATGCTGAAAAAGCATTTGACAAAATTCAACATCCCTTCATGATAAAAGTCTTGGAAAGATCAGGAATTCAAGGAGCATACCTAAACTTAGTAAAAGCAATATATAGCAAACCAGTGGCCAACATCAAACTAAATGGAGAGAAACTCGGAGCAATCCCACTAAAATCAGGGACTAAACAAGGCTGCCCTCTGTCTCCCTACCTATTCAATAGAGTACTTGAAGTTCTAGCTAGAGCAGTGGGACAACAAAAGTAAATCAAAGGGATACAAATTGGAAAGGAAGAAATCAAAATATCACTATTTGCAGGTGACATGATGGTACACTTAAGTAACCTAAAAAATTCCACCAGAGATCTGCTACAGCTGATAAACAACTTCAGCAAAGTGGCTGGATACAAAATTAGCTCAAGCAAATCAGTAGCCTTCCTATACTCGAAGGATAAACAGTCTGAGAAAGAAATTAAGGAAATGACACCCTTCACAATTGTCACAAACAGTATAAAATATCTTGGTGTGACTCTAACCAAACAAGTGAAAGATCTGTATGACAAGAACTTCAAGTCTCTGAAGAAAGAAATTGAAGAAAACCTCAGAAGATGGAAAGATCTCCCAAACTCATGGATTGGCAGGATTAACATAGTTAAAATGGCCATCCTGCCGAAAGCAATATACAGATTCAATGCTATCCCCATCAAAATCCCAAATCAATTCTTCATGGCTTCAACTTTTAACAGACAAAGATTCCTAATCCTGTCTACATTAGTAGTACCAGTTTTTCTAATTAGCAAGAGAAACTTATTCAGAAAATGAGGCAAACATTTTAATGATATAAAATAGAAACATGATATATCTCTATACATTTGCAATGACAAACATGAAAAAAAAAATGGTCTTCCTAAAATGCAGTCACAGGATAAAGACTTGGAAGTGGGGCCATAATTAACTAATAACCACACTGTATAGATATAAAGTGGGTAAGGAAAGTCATTTTAAAAAATCTGTTGTTATTAGAAAGAAAGAAGTCAAAATATCACTATTTGCAGAAGATTTGATAGAATACTTAAAGGACCCCACAAATTCCACCAGAGAACTCTTACAGCTGATAAACAACTTGAGCAAAGTGGCTGGATATAAAATTAACTGAAACAAATCCATAGCCTTCCTATACTCAAAGGACAAGTGGGCTGAGAACAAAGTTAAGGAAACAAAACCCTTCACAATAGTCACAAATAATATAAAATATCTTGGTGTGACCCTAACTAAACAAGTGAAAGATCTGTATGACAAGAACTCCAAGTCTCTGATGAAAGAAATCAAAGAAAAGCTCAGAAGATGAAAAGATCTCCCATGATCATGGACTGGCAGGACTAATACAGTAAAAATGGTCATCTTGCCAAAAAAAAATCTACAGATTCAATGAAATCCCCATCAAAATTCAACTCAATTTTTCATAGAGTTAGAAAGAGCAATTCTCAAATTCACTTGGAATAACAAATAACCCAGTATAGCAAAAACTATTCTCAAAAATAAAAGAATATCTGAGGGAATCATCATCTGTGACCTCAAGCTGTATAGAAATAATGGTAAATACTGGTAAAATACTGGTAAAATAATGGTTAAAAACTGCATGGTTTCACTACAGTGACAGGTAGGTAGATCAATGGAATAGAATTGAAGACCCAAAAATGAACATACACACATCTATGTTCACTTGATCTTTGAAAAAAGGTGCTAAAATCATCCAGTGGTAAAAAAAAAAAATTTCAACAAATGGTGCTGGTTTAACTGGTGGTCAACATGCATGAGAATGCAAATTGATTCATTCCTATCTCCCTGTACAAGATCAAGTGGATCAAGGAGCTCCACATAAAGTCATGTACACTGAATCTAGTAGAAGAGGAAGTGTGGAAAAGCTTCAAATACATGGGGGGTAATATCCAATATATAGAAAGTACTCAATAAGTTAGACTCCAGAGAACCAAATAACCCTATTAAAAAATGGGAAACAAAACTAAACATAATTCTCAACTGAGGAAACTTGAATGGATGACAAACACCTAAAGAAATGTTTAACATCCTTAGGAATGAGGGAAATTCATCTCAAAACGATGCTGAGATTCTACCTCACAACAATCAGAGTGGTTAAGAGCAAAAGCTCAAGTGATAGCAGATCCTGGTGAGGATGTGGAGAAAGAGGAACACTCATCTGTTACTGGTAGAATTGCAAGCTGGTACAACCACTCTGGAAATCAGTCTGGAAGTTCCTCAGAACATTGGACATAGTCCTACCTAAGGACCCAGCTATACCATTCCTGAGCATATACCCAAAGATTCTCCAATGTGTAATAAAGACACATGCTCTACTATGTTCACAGCAGCCATATTTATGATAGCCAGAATATATAAACAATCCAGATGTCCCTCAACCGAAGAATCGATACAGAAAATGTGGTACATTTTACAATGGAATACTACTCAGCTATTAAAAACAATGACTTCATGAAATTAGCAGGCAGATGGATGGATCTAGAAAATATCACCTTGAGTGAGGTAACTCAGTCACAAAAAAACACACATGGTATGTACTCACTATTAAGTGGATATTAAACAAACATCATGGAATACCCAAGATATGACTCACAGAGCACATGAAGCTCAATAGAAAGACCAAAGAGTGGAAGCTTCTGTACTACTTAGAAAGGGGAACAAATTAATCAAGGGAATTAGAAGGTATGAGCAACTTGGAAGGAAGAGAAATGGGGGAGAAGAAAAACAGGGAAAGAATCAGATATGGAAGGAGATGGAGGAGATGCACAGAGGGCCAGGAAATTGATCAAAGGTGTGTAGCAATGGGGGAAAGGGAACTGTGATAACAAGCAGAAAGTCCCAGATGCCAGGAAAACAAGAGCCTCCCAGAACCCCACAGAGATGACATTAGCGGAAATACCCCACAAAAGAGAGGAAGAACCTGTGGAGACCATATCCAGAGGTTCGGCATGGCCCCCTGGTTAAGGGATGTAGCCACCTGCCCGTATCCAAAATTTTAACCCAGAATTGCTCTCTAAATGAAATTCAAGGACAAAGACTGGATCAGGGACTGAAGGAAAGGACATCCAGAGACTGCCCCACCTGGGTATCAATCCTGTATAGTTACCAAATCCAGACACTACTGTGGATGTCAAGAAGTGCATGCTGACAGGAGCCTGATATAGCTGCCTCCTAAAATGCTCTGACAGAACCTGACAAATACAGAAGTGGATGCTCATAGCCAACCATTGGATTGAGCACTGGGACACTAATGGAGAAGTTATAGAAATGACTGGAGAAGCTGAAGGGGTTTGCAACCACTTAGGAAGAGCAACAATATCAACCAACCAGATCCCCCAGAACTCCCAGGGACTAAACCACCAATCAAAATGTACACATGCAGGGACCCATGGCTCCAGCAGAATATGTAGCAGAGGATGGCTTTTTTGGGCATCAATGGGAGGAAAGGCCCTTGGTCCTGTGAAAGCTAGATGCTCCAATGTAGTGGAATTGGAGAGCAGAGAGGTGGGAGTAAGTAGTAGGTTGGGGGAACACCCTCATAGAAGCAGGTGGAGGGGGTATAGGATAGGGGTTTTCCTGGATTGGGGAAAAACCTGGAAAGGAGATAACATTTGAAATGTATATAAATAAATATCCAAATTTAAAAAATCATAAAAATTTTTGTTGTTTGTTTTTAATTGGATATTTTCTTTATTTACATTCCAAATTTTATCCCTTTTTTCTGATTTCCCCTCTGCAAAATCCCTATCCTATCCCCCCTAACCCTGCTTTTATGAGGGTACTCTCCTACCTACCCACCCACTCCAGCCTCATTGCCCTAGCATTCCTTTACACTGGGGCATCATGCCTTCACAGGACCAAGGGCCTCCCCTTACATTGATGCCAGATAAGGCCCCTTCAATTATGTTCTCCATTCTGGTCCCTGTGCTCATTCTGATGATTGGCTGAGAACATATGCATCTGTATTGTTCAGGATCTGGCAGAGCCTCTCAGGAGACAGCTGTATCAGGCTTCTGTCAGCAAGCACTTCTTGGCATCAACAATAGTGTCTTGGTTTGGTTTCTGCAATGGGGATGGATCCACAAGTGGAGCAGTCTATGGATGTCCTTTCCTGCTCTACACTTTGTCTCCATATTTGGTCCCATGAGTCCCATAAGTATTTTGTTCCCCCTTGTAAGAAGGACTGAAGTACCCACACTTTTTTCTTCCTTCTTGAGCTTCATGTGGTCTGGAATTGTATCTCAGGTATTCTGAACCTTTGGGCTAATATCCACTTATCAGTGATTACATATCATTTGTGTTCCTTTGTGATTAGGTTACCTCACTCAGGAAGATATTTTCTAGTTCCATCCATCTGCCTAAGAATTTCATGAAGTCATTAATTTTAATAGCTGAGTAATACTCCATTGTGTAAATGTACCACATTTTCTGTATCCATTTCTTCTGTTCAAATATATCTGGGTTCTTTCCAGCTTCTAGCTATTATAAACAAGAGTGATATGAACACAGTGGAGCATGTGTCTTTGCTATATGTTGGAGAATCTTTTAGATATATGCTTAAGAGTGATATAGCTGGGTCCAGAGGGTAGTACTATGTGCAATTTTCTGAGGAACTGCCAGACTGATTTCCAGAGTGGTTGTACCAGCTTTCAAAAACACCAACAATGGAGGAGTGTTTCTCTTTTTCCACATTTTCGCCAGCATCTGCTGTCACCTGAGTTTTATTTTGATCTTAGCCATTCTGACTGGTGTGAGGTGGAATCTCAGTGTCATTTTGATTTGCATTTCTCTGATGACTAAGGATGTTGAACCATTCCTTAGGTTCTTCTCAGCCATTAGATATTCCTCTGTTGAAAATTCTTTGTTTAGTTCTGTACCCCATTCTTAATAAGGTTATTTAGTTCTCTGGAGTCTAACTTTTTGAGTTCTTTGTATACTTTGGATATTAGCCCTCTATCAGATGTAGGATTGTTAAAGATCTTTTTCCAAACTGTTGGTGGCCCTTTTGTCCTATTGACAGTGTTTTAAAAAGTTTTCTGTTATCATGTATATTATCTCCATCTGGTTACTCTTAACATTTCATTTTACTGATGTGAATGATGTATACAATAAAAATGATGTTCAAAGAACATAAAAGTATAGGTAACATAATACTTAGGAAGCTTCATGTTTCTTCTGAAACCCAAGTAAGACTGTCTCTATTATGTTATTGCTATTATGGACCTATCTGTTACCTACCTAAAGAGTTAACATGTTCTTAGTACAAACTTCTATAATTGTGTATATCTCACAACTGATTTCAATGACAATTTTAACGCCATCTAATCTATTTTCATAAGATGATTATTATAATGAAATGCCCAATGCATTTTTTCTAAGAAATAATGAGGCAAAGTAATTACCTATAGTTTCAAACCATGTTAACCAAATACATCATGTTACTCTAGCTTTGTTGATTGAATGATGCATGTGTAGGTTGTTTTTAGTCATCCTGGTCCATTTCTTATTTTGCTTAACTCATTTTTTTCTCCCACACCTCTCTTTCCTGGGACACATCTTTCCACAGCCCACCATCTACCCTGATAGCATCTAAATGTTTCTAAGGAACAGCCCTGTCTTGACCAATGGTTCACTTCCATGTTCCTATTAAGCCTAGTGAATGAGAAAAATGTGTGGTTAAAAACTTATTAGTTCAAGTAATTTCTGAAAGACATTTGGATTTTAATAGGGAATATGGTTTCTTAATCTTGTGGTGAATACAATTAAGGTAAAATTTTAAGACACCAGGAGCAAGGTAAACACAAAATAAAACTATATTTATAAAATTGGACTTTATAAAGGCAGTTTTACTTCTATATATATTAATCATAGACAGAAATAAAGTCCTTACTTCAGAAAAATATTTGGCACTGAATCAATGTTTATTGTCAAGTAAGTTCAAAAGATGTTGCTGGTGTCAAGGAAAATCAGTCCAATCTGCCTAGACATGAACATAGGAAATACTGTGTTTAAAATTTGGGAACAACTCTGACCTACAGAATTTCAGTAACATGAAAATACTATTGGAGTTTCACAAGCTGGAATATTTTAAGTTTTAAAATCACATATATTAGTACAATCCATCTTTGTCATATCCCTCCACCATTCTCTCTCTCTCTCTCTCTCTCTCTCTCTCTCTCTCTGTCTCTGTCTCTCTCTCTCTCTTCCCAATTTCCTTACCTAATATATATATATATTATTATATATAATATTAATAATTATATATTATTAATATATAATTAATATATTATCCTCAGATAAATGTGGAATATCAGGAGCCTCTTCCCCAGTCTATATAGAGAATAGATTATATACTTAAATTTTATTTCCTTTTTGTGCCTGTACATGCTACGGTGTGCTGATGAAGGTTAGAAGATGTCTTGTTCGTTTTCATCTGTTATCATATAGATCCAATGATCTAGTTCAGGTCATTAGGCTTGTGATCAGGTGCATTTACCCACTGAGTCATCTTCTCAACCAAGGATATTTATGACTCATAGTTTTTCATTGTTTAAATTTACATGTATAACCTCAATATTGATTTTATCAAGAAATTTGAGAAGATTAAATGTCAGGATGAGATCCTACAACCTAATAAGTAGTGTTTGTATTTAAGAATACAAATGTATATTGATGACTTTAAATTTTACATGTTAAGTATTTGTATGTTTTATATGAATATATCAATTACCAATCTGTTTCTGTAAATAACATTACTTCTGTACCAAAACCTCAACTGAAAAAAATTCAACTATCGTTTCAATGACATGCATTATGACAGGTTATTCTGTGTGTTTTTAAACAAATGATATTGGGTAAAATTGTTCAATTTAAATTCACTATGACTAGTGTCTGGCCTTTTGTTCTGTAAGATTTCAGAAATCTAAATCTTTATGCTTGGGGAGAGTTCATTCATTTTTCTTAGTGAGTAATGTTATAATAAAATATGTATCAAATGTTATTTATTTAGCCCCAATAATTGTAATCTGATCAATTTTCTATACATCTTGGTATTTCATGTAAACTAATTTCTATGTGGTGTAAAATAGGAAATGTTTTTTGAGGGGGTCCATAAAATAAGTATGTCCTCCATTAAACTATCTTTCATTCCCAATTGACAATATAGAGACTTATAGAAAATAAAACTAACAATCCAAATAAATACCTGAAATTCACATTGTTATTACTTTCCATTTTAGTCCCTGTTTTGAAAAGTCATAGAACTGCATTGAGTGGTAAAAGCTGAGTTACTGTTATTGGAAGCTGGAGAGCCTGTTTTCACAAGAACACTACCATAAAAGTCATTTTAAGTGCTATTGTGGAAAATCCTGCCTTAAAATATATATAAAAATACCTTTTTAATTCAAAGAGGAAGTTCCTTGTCATTATTATAGTGCCATTATTGAATCCTTTCCATGATTAGTATGGAATTCCATGACAGTAGGACCCATAGACATACTAAGAACAAATATTCAGCTGGAAAGGGCCACGTGAATAACTTGTTATGGACTGCTTTTTAATAGAGGAGAATAATATCCAATAAGAAGAATGGCAGGCTAAATACTATAGTCCCTTGGGGCACATTGAATGCCTAGTTCAGAGAATAATTTCAAAGGAATGAATCACCAGATGTCAAAGCAATTGCTTCTAATGTGAAAACAAGAATTCCACTTACATATTTAGCACAATAGGATATACAACATACAAAAATTATAGGGATCTGTGATTTTTTGGAGTAATGAAGTGTCCAAACTTAACCTCCTAATATATAACCTTCATGTATTCCTTGACAAAGGAGAAGAAAACATATTGAGAATAGAAGCAGGCACCAGGCATGGACCTACTGTACAGTCCCTGTCACATTTGCATAGCTCTACCTTCTCTTACTTGTCCTTCTTGATGTGTGTGTAAAGGAGAGAATTACAAAATAGAAGAGTGTGTTGGTTATGGACAGGAACAGTACATATGGATCAAATCCTGGGAAAATCCCTTCCCATTGTAATTCTTATAAAATCAAAATTAAAAAAATGAAATATTCATTTAGTGTCTCTGTTAAGTTCCTATATAGGCCATGAATCATCTAAGTCACATTACCTCTTGATTATTTTTAACTTTAGCTATTAATATTTAGAAATATAAAGATCTTTTCAACTTTATCTTCTATTTTTTGACATAAATATTTCAGCATAATATCCATATGTCTTCTTATTAAAATCCTCTTGTTTCAGTCCACACTTATCAGATGTGGTTGCAAGGTCAACCAAAAACATTAAAATCATGTATATTCCTATGGTTTGTCCAAAGTGGCACTAGATGAATTCTTTTTATGGAATTAAGATTTATTCTCTTCATAGAGAAACTTACAAACTATAACCACTCTACATATGTTGTTAAACCATAAAGTACATACTCAAAGTATAAGATTTAACTGAATTTTTATTTGAAACTATCATATTTGATTCAATAGTTACAATGAAATTACATATATTTACATTTTCCTCTTACTATTCATAATGTAGGTAATGAAGTGGTATTTATAGTATTTATATCATTTCTATTTTTGAGTCAGGAATATTGGAAGTCCACACTGAAAGTGCAAGTTTAAAAATACATAGAAAAATGTACAGAGAACAGTCCCATTCAGAGAGAACTATTAGAGAAATGTGTGTTAAAACAGACCTGGGAAAAGCAAAGGAGATTTACAAGCTGAGTAAAGATGTAAAGTAGAGACATTGGGGAGGTCAGGTTTGACAACACTGGTGCTCTTTGTTTTTCATTTCTTTATTTTTCTTGTTTTGTTTTAAGTTGATCTTATACAAATTTTTGAAGTATAATAGAATATCAAGAGCTTGGTAATATTATACAATGATAAAATCAGGACAATTCTCATATTCATTACATGCAATGAGCATCATTCCTATATGGTGTGATGGACAAAATATTATTTTTAATTATGTAGTGTGGTATCATTGACCCTAGACAGACAAATCTTTATTAAAAAACTAAAATCATTCTGATTTATTTGTACTTAAAAAATGATAAAATACTTAAAATTGAATAAAGAGTGCATAGACATTACTTAGACCTGTTGAATAGAAGATAAAATTGTTAAAAGTACTATATAAATACTCACCCTACACCCGGTAAATGAAAGTTAGGGGCTTTTTGCTATTTGTTCATCAGATCTGTGACTCTTCTTTTCTGTATTTTCATTTATATGACTTATATCACCAGCTCAGAACATGTGGTGCCAGATTCTGCCTCTGAAGTTAATAATTTTATCTATAATTCTCCATTGTTTCCTTCTTAGTTTATAGGTCTGAAGATAAAGGTGCATATGTTGTAGTCTGTTTTTCTTGGGTGCATAGATACAAACATCTTTTCTTTACTTTCTGAACCTTTCAAGTTAATAGTATTTTTTAAAAATTAAAAGAAAGCAGCACACACACACACACACACACACACACATAATGAAGTGCACAATAGTTTTTAAAAGTACAATTGATTTTCATGAAAAAGCTACTAAAATATGCATTATAATAAACACTTAGTGGGGCTTACGTACACATAATATATGATTTAGAGAACAAAAAAACCTGATTATGGATTTATATTGAAATATATATGCATATGTGACATATGCCTATTGACTTAAACTGAAATTCTACTTTTCAGGGACTTCTTTACACTTGCTTTAACATCCTTATTCCTGAGGCTGTAAATCAATGGGTTGAGCATGGGTATCACAAGAGTATAGAATAATGAGGTCATTTTGTCTTGATCCAGGGAATAAGCAGAACTTGGCCGGAAATACATAAAGAGCATCGTTCCCTGGAAAATTGCAACAGCAGTCAGGTGGGAGGTGCAGGTTGAGAACGCTTTGAACCTCCCCTCAGCAGAGCGGATCTTCAAGACTGATGAGATGATGTAACAGTAAGAGACGAGGACTCCTGAGATGGTGCTCAGCTCAATAAACCCAAATAGGGTGAATATGACTAGTTCATTGACCTCCGTATCTGAGCAAGATAATAATAGGAGAGGAGGGACATCACAAAAGAAATGGTTGATTTCATTGGACTGACAGAAACACAAGTGAAATGTCAATATTGTATGTGTCAAAGCATCTACCATTCCAACCAAGTAAACCACAGCCAGGAGCTGATAGCACACCACTCTGGACATATCTACTGCATACAGCAAGGGGTTGCTGATGGCCTTATACCTGTCAAAAGCCATCACTGCCAGCAGCACACACTCAGCATCTGTAAAAATGCAGAAGATAAAGAACTGCATAGCACAGCCAATAAATGGAATTGAATTGGTGTTGGTCATAAGGCCCATCAGCATCTTGGGCCCAATTGCAGTAGAATAGCAGAAGTCAGAAAAAGAGAGGTGGCTGAGAAAAAAGTACATTGGTGTGTGAAGCTGGGGACTCATTCTTATCAAAACGATCATCCCAAGATTTTCAATAAGAATAATGAGATAAACAATTAGAATAGTGGTAAATAATATCACCTTGATCACAGGGTTATTGGTAATTCCCAAGAGAAGGAACTCAGTGGCTGAACAGTTCCCAACCTCCATACTTCTTTTTTTTATAAAATGTTTCCAAATAATCAAAAGGATACATTAGAATTTGTTTCTTTATATATCCAAAGTATTGTCATGATATATAATTATATTTTTTCCTGTAAACTGTCTTTCGGAAACAGCACAGACAATCCTTTCAAAGAGACATTATTATAAAACGTTAAATGTAAGTTGTTAATATTTGTTTCTAAGTTGTACATAGTTAATTGTGTAAATGATTTATCTTGACAAATCTTACCCACCCTTAAGGACTATATTTGAATAAATTAAAAACTACCCAGATTCAAAGTCATAAGAAAAAATAAAGAGCAGAAAATCAGAGGATATATGGCAACAAAATCCACTTGTTTGATCAAAACACATTCATTGCCTTAAGAAATATAATAGAGTTCAAATACTCCTTATGTTGCTGTGTATATATTAATAAATGGAAATTATTCTGATGATATATTGTCAAGGCATCATTTAATTATAAAATATATTTTGAAGAAATTTTCTAACTGATTTCTTCACTGCTTTACCAGAATTTTTAAAAGACCTTTGTTGAATTTACCTGATTCCAAATGATAACTGAGAGAACATTTGGAAAGTGAGAAGACAAGAGATCAAGCAATATTGGACAGCAATTCTATGAAATACAAGTGACTTCTCATTTGTTCTTAGCTTCCAACTGTTGTTAATACAAATGGAAAGGTGCAATGCCACTGCCTGAGATTACAGATTCCTAGTCCTCTTTCTACATTTGTGCTCACATGTGCATATATTTATATAATGGAACTTCTAGAAGTATGTCTGCTTTTGACATGGAAATATTGGAATGTAGATGGAAATCTGTTTCTTACTTTTTCTAGACAGTATTCATTCCATACATATTATAATTACTATACGTATGAATATTTAGGTGGTTAACTATATTATTTACTAAAACATAAATTTACATGCACATCATTACCATAGAACAATCTGAAACATAATGATTTACTGATGGCTTCTGATTAAAATATGAATAAATAAATTCTCTTTAAACTGTCTATACAAACAACAAGTGAAGTAATTCAATCTCAGATACTATTAGCAAGAAAATATCATTGCTTATTATAATTTATGTTTTCATGAGTTGTTTCATTACATATTAAACAATAACAATTTTTCCATTTCTCAAAGAGAGATGTGTTATTTAAACATAAACAAATAATTACAAAATAAATAATATAGGAAAAATAAAGAAGGAAGAAAGAAACTAACATACCTGAGATGAATCTTTCTCTTATCATCAGTAAGACATGAACTATGTGGGTGACATTTTATTTTCACTCTGAGACTACTGGGACTTAAGTAGGATAAACTTTGATACACTCTTTTATTCATAACAGTTAATTAGATTCCTCGATGATCCTTTTCCCATGAGATAATATAGCAACTTCAACAAAAGCTGAAATTATAAGATTTCACATGTACTATATGGCTTAATTAGATTAGCATCATTGATATCCGTACTTCAGGTCAAATGAAGGTTACAGAACAACACAATTCTCTTGAACAAACACAGAAATGTACATGTTTTCCAAATTGTCAATATTGTAATTTTTGAGGATCGCAATAATGATATACAGGTAGAAAATACAGTACATAAAACCACCTTCAATCCAACTTTTATATTAAGATATTGAAGTAGAAATGTGTTATTTATAGCCAAACAATATGCCAACTCATTTTCACGCTTTTACTTAGGTACTCCAGGTACAAGGACAGGTACTTGGTTTAAGGTATTCACAGATAATTATATCTTAACCTTATCAACATAGTTATCAGTGCTACAGCATTCATATAGTTCTTGTTACTGGACACTGAAAAACACAACATAATATAATTTAGAGATACTTAAACTAGAGAATTGATGAGGATTGCATTTGAAGGTTCAGGTTTAAACAAGAATTTTGATGTATACCCAAGTCTGGTAATTTTCCCTTACTTCTATTTCAGTCATAAATATTTTCAAATAAGCCCATAAAATGCAATTTCAAATCCATACATTCATAGATTTAATGCTTACAATCAGATCAGTATATAGTAATTTTTCTCATCATCTTATACAACATTGATTTCATTCTACTTAGTTCATACCCACTTCACCTAAAAATACAAATTCATATGGTGCTCAAAATAGTCTTTCGTTACGGTAAAAGAAGATGAAGAAATACATATAAATTTACATATTTAATTATAGGCAGTTCAGTGCTATTCTAGTTTGTTAATGTTATGAAATGTTTCATATGAGGCTTTCTGCTGTGTTGGTTGACTTGGTATGAGATATTAATATAAAGCATATACTCTGACAGATTTATTCAGACCAATAATTTATCTCAGTATCCAAAAGTGGGAGGTTTGTCACCCAGAATGTATGCTTTAATGACTAATGGACTAGTTCTCTCTGGTTTATCGAGATTACAATTTTCCTGTCCTATATTGGGAGTGAACGAATTGCTAGTGGTTCTTTATTATGAAAGACTCATTTATCAAGAGTGCCACCTTATACTATCATATTTTTGTGGGTAAGAGTCTCCATATAAGAAGATATTAATTGTAATTCATGAATTAACAGGCTTGTCAGGCATGCCATGGATAAAGACAGATGGACTAAAAAATGTTATGTACATTGAAACTCATACATCAACTTATCTAAAGCAAAATTCCTTCAGAAGTACTCTGTAATGAAAGAAGAGGCTTCACTAATATTTTGTAGATCCACCATACCAGAGCATTTCACATGGACTTCTAAAATCCTAAGGCAACCAGTGTTTTTCTTACTTTCCTGTCCTTCCTACCATTCTCCCTCCCTCCCTCTCTTCCTTCTGCCATCCTTCTCTTCTTCCTTCTCTTCTTCCTTCTTTTCTTCTTTCTTTCTCTCTCTCTCTCTCTCTCTCTCTCTCTCTCTCTCTCTCTCTCTTAAAACAGGGCTGACAAAAAACATAGAAATCTACCTTACTCTGTCACCCAAGTACTGGTATTAAAGGTATATGACACCACTGCCCAGCTGATAGGCAGTGTTTTCAAGATTCTTTTTCTTTTCTTGTTTTGGAGAGACATGAATAATTTTATTTTCTTAGGGTAAATAACATTTAGCTTTAGAGTTACAATGTATTTAAGAATGTGAACAGTTGGATTTAGGTGAAATTTGTCTGGAAGCACATAAAACCTATGCCTTTTCGATTCATTACGTCAAAATTGCTCTTAGTTTGAGGCAACAGAAAGTATGACCTATACTGGGCAATATTCTAAAGAACCAGTTTTGTACCTCCTCCAATCATGCTTGTACGTCAACAAGTGTGTGGAAGCATGACAAACATTAGAAGAAATGTTATCTCTGTCAGGGAAATCCATTTAGACTCTGCTTTTCAAATGGATATAGGGGAAGCTGAGCAAGTGAAGTTGAATTTAGGCAAACTCTGGTTAGACTTTAGTGTTTTCATAACATTCATTGACCCTATTTTAAGTATTTAAGTAGCCTTTTCAAGATAGACTGCTGGATTTCAATGTTATTGAGAACATAGGTTGATCTATTTTGATTATCCATTTAAAATTAATCACTTCACACAGGCAGATGTTTACATATGAGTATCTTGTAAAATACGATGTTTTATATATGTAAAATTGTGAGGCTGATAATTCAAGCTGATTATATATATATACATATATACATATATATATATATATATATATTATATATATGCATCACTCTACTTACTTGTTATTTGTTGTGAGAATCCTTAAAATCTACCCCTTAGCTATTTCAAGAATACACCACTATAGTACTGACTACAGTCCCATAGAACTCTTTAACTTGATTCTTCCTAATAAAAAATTAAATCTTTCAGCCAACACTTCCGGCCATGGTGACTACGTTAGACTTTCTGCTTTTGAGTTCTTTGTCTTCAGATTTCATATAAAGGAGCGATCATTTTGTACTTGTCTTTGAGTGTGTGTGTGTGTTTGTGTATGTGTGTGTGTGTGTGTGTGTGTGTGCGTGTGCGTGGGTGTAACTTATTTCATTTACCATAATGCCTTGATTCATCTATATGGTTATAAATGGAAATTTATTTTTCCTTGTTTATGCTAAGCTGAGTAGTATGCCATTATTAGATTATTAGATTAGTGTTATTAATGCTATGGATAGACAGAGGGACAGTGACATGGTAGGGGAATTCAGGCCTCAATATGCATGTGGCAGATAGGGGAACCTCTTTTTTCACCTTTTGAGGGATGACATTTACACAAGAGCTGACACTAGAGTCCCTGAGTCCCAGGCAAAAGGGGAATATATGTGGCACTCCTTTAATATAGTCTCATTTTCCAGGTAAGTGTGACAGAAGTGGGTCTACTAGCTCAGGTCGATGTGTAGTGTTCAACTGGTAGTATCTGAGAGACGAGGTTCCCACAAAGTTCAGATTCAAACATTACCTTCTTCTAGTCATTATACGTAGATGCCTGATTTTATCTATCTGTTCAAGTATAATAGATGGACCCAGGTAGATTCTATATTTTGTTGCATGAATAATGTTGCAATGGACTGTGGTGGTGCAAGAAGCCCTTATAGATACTGATTTCATTTCTTTTAGACCATAGCCAGTGTTAAGATTCTTAGGCCATAGGGTAATTCTGTTTTCCATTTCTGGAGCAGCTCTCATGCATTTATAGGGCTATACCAATTTATATCCTTAAACACAGTGTGGAATTTGCCTCATTTCTGTATTCTCTTAATTAATTGATTGATTAATTAATTAATTAACATTCCAAATGCTGCCCCAACCTGTCCGCCCTCTCACAGGGTCCTTTCCCCCTCCTCCCTCCCCAAACCCTTTGGCCTCTGAGAGGGTGGGGTGGGTGGGCCCTGCCACTTGGGTATCCCCTGACCAAGATGCATCAAGTCTCTGCAGGATTGGGCACATCCTTTCCCAGAGGCCCAACAAGGCAGCTTTCTCCTTCATATGTGTCTCTGGGAAGGTCCAACCCACGTTCGCTCTTTGGTTGTTATAATTCTTTTTAAATGTATTGTTAATAAGTGTAGTTTTATCTAATATGGACCATCAAATATGTATCTATCTTCATATTTTCTCAAAAGAAACACACCTGGATTAAGCCATTAAATACTTTATGTAGAGTAAAATTGAAAAGGTAAATCTCAATCACCTACACAGATGATACATGATCTTTAAAATGAGTGGCAACAATAAAGACACACAGAGACTGACTATTTTGTAATATTGTTTAAGAATATATCTTTTAAAAGGGGTTGAATGAAAACCCTCTGCATGGAGAGAAATTTCTATGTTTAGAAGAAATAGATTATTAAACAAATAAATCTTTCAATAATAAGTATGGGATATATCTCATACTCCTATGAGATTTTTTTTTAAATCAGGAAGAACAAGAGACTCCCTAAAACACGTGATTGCTATTACTAACAAGATAGAAAAATTCTGTTGCTGAAGACAGTATGAACTTTCAGGAAATAGATCAAAAAATGAAGGTAGAACTCAGCTGCAGGTATTTTTCCTAATGCACAGCCATCATATTACTTGAAGGTGCTATTCAGTCTTCTGCTGGAGAAAAGTCAGCAGTGCTCTTATCCTATTTTGTTGCCTGCTAGTTACAATATCAACTTGTCAGACATGGCATGTTTACTGATGGACCAGATTCATCAATGGAATGGGTAACCAAATCCTTTCTGATTTGTCATGAGCCCCACCACTGTCTCTAGTGTAACACTTGAGAACGAAACAAAACAAAACTTTAAAGAAAGACTATAGGTCCTTGGAAATTAAATACTATCATATTGTAAATGGACATGCTATTGAACTGTCTTCTAAATATTTCATGAATGTAGAAGCAGATTTATGCTAACAGTCTTGGTAGAAGAAGTTTTGTGTACAGTTGGCAATAATTAGCACACAAATTCACCTGTGGACATATAAATGAGAAAGAGGACTGGTTAATAATTAGCTCTAAATTGACCTCTAAGTTTTAGGAAATATCACAGAAAAAAAAATTATGAGAAACAGAATAGGAAAACATGTGGTGAAGTGTTCTAGATATGACATGTCATTAGTTGCACAATAAACTCTCACCAAATATCATTCACATAGCTCTAATTAAAGCCAGCAAATCACAAAGAGCATTAAATATGCATAGATTTTGTGGGGAAAAGAGCTTGTTCCTAGGAGGACAGAAGGCAGTGACAGATGAGAACGATCAAAGTACATTAGAACTATAAGCTGTCATGAAATTGTCTGAGAACAAAACACTTAAAAGATGGAAAATAACTTTTGATTTGTGGATTTATTAAATAAGTAATCAGACATTTTATATACTTTAAGGCTTTGTTGTTGTGGTGGTTGTTGTTCTTGTTGTTAATTTGTTTTGTGGGTTTTAGGGATTCAATGTTGGGTCTTCAGTTGTACAGCAAGTCCTTTACCAAAAGCTCCTTCTGGAATACTTTTTTTTTTTTTGCTCTTATTGGATATTTTTTTATTTACACTTTATTCCATCCCCCATTCCCCTGCCTCTTTGAGGGTGCTCCTCCACTCACCCACTCACTCCTGCCTTTCCTCCCTGGCATTCCACTACAAAGGCATCGGGCCCCCTCAGGTCCAAGGGCTGCTCCTCCCACTGATATCCAACTAGGCTATCATCTGCCACATATGCAGCTGGAGCCATGGGTCCCTCCATGTTTAATCTTTGGTTGATAGTCCAGTTCCCCTGGAGCTCCAGGAGGTCTGGCCAGTTGACACAGTTGCTACCCCCATGGAGTTGCAAATCCCCTCAGCTCCTTCAGTCCCTTCTCCAACTCTTCCATCGCAGACCCCATGCTCAGATCAGTGGTTGGCTGCCAGCATCTGCCCCTGTATTTGTCAGGCTCTGGCAGAGCCTCTCCCATCCTGGAATTTTTGTTAAAAGAATGCATGTATTGAAATCTGTAACATCTATCCCTTGAATTTCTGCTCCACTGGGTTTCTACTTTTTCAGATTTTCTTGAGTTGAAATTAATTCAAATTCTATTCTTATATTTTTTTCTTTTAAAAGGGTTGAGTGACCCATTAGAATGGGGATTTTTTTTCCATTTTTTTATATTGGTTAGTTTATTTACATTTCAAATGTTATCCCCCTTACCAGTTTCCCCTCCACAAGCCCACTATCCCCTTCTCTCCCCACTGCCTCTATGAGGGTGCTCCCACACCATCCACCCACTCCTATCTCAGCGGTGTAGCTTCCCCTATCCTGGATCATTGAGCCTCCACTGGACCAAGGGGCTCCACTCCTAGTGGTGTTAGGTAAGGCAATCCTCTGTTACATATCAAGCTGGAGCCATGGGTACCCCCTATGTACTCTTTGGTTAATGCTTTAGTCCCTGGGAGATTTAGGGGGTCTGGTTGGTTGATATTGTTTTTCTTTTTATGAGGTTGCAAAACCCTTCAGTTCCTACAATCCTTGCCCTAACTTCCCCTTAGGGGTCCCCATGCTCAGGTCCAATATTTGGCTGTGTGCATCCAAATCTTTATTTGTCAGGATCTGGGAGAGCTTCTCGGGAGACAGCTGTGTCAGGCTCCTGTCAGCAAGCACTTCTTAGCATCCGCAATAGTGTCTGGGTTTGGTGTCCGTATGTGGGATGGATCCCTAGGTGGGGCAGTCTCTGGATGGCCTTTTCTTCAGTCTCTGCTTCACTCTTTGTCCCTATATTTCCTTTAGACAGGAGCAATTCTGGGTTAAAATTTTGGAGACAGGTGGGTGGACCCATCCCTTAACCAGGGGGCCATGGTTAACCTCTGGATATGGCCTCAACAGGTTATCTCTCTCCATTGTGGAATATTTCAACTAATGTCATCCCTGTGGAGTCCTGGGAGGCTCTTGCTTTCCTTGTGTCTGAGACTTTCTGGTTGCTACTCCCAATTCTGTGGATGGGTATTTTTATGGAATATTTTTATTAATTCTTTGAGAATTTCATACAAGAGAACCCATACATGACAATTCTAAAATGGCCAAGTATCTTACACTAGATAGATAGGTCAGGGGCTTACGGAAAACCTAATAATCTTATAATCTTTTTAAAAAGAGATTTTTGTGTATGTGGTTTGCGTGCATGCGTGTGTGTTTGTGTGTGTGTGTGTGTATGTGTGTGTGACACACTTTAGTTTAATTATATCAACATCTAGTATATTATGAAGTAATGTTATGTTAGCTAGCATCTTATTATTATTATTTTTTCTTTCTTCTGGTTTTCATGTTTTATGTCTAAAATATTATATTATTGTTTTGAATGACTGGACTCTGATAAAAATATTTATATTGAAATATGAGATATACTTAGTCAAGAAAGAAAACATTACATAATACTTTAAGGCGGTCATTACAAACAATACATATTGATTTTTAACAAAGTATGAATATGTGGAAGGAAGAAAGCAATGCTTCCTGGAAGAAATCATGTAGTAGTTGATGGACATAAATATTCATTACACCAAGGTCATATTTAACCCTTTGTACATTCTGTTTAATAGTTTAATACAAACCACGTCAGCATTCTATGAAATTAGCAAGATAATGACTTCTTTTATTTTTGATATTATAATCATATAATTTATTTTCCCCACCCCTTCCTCCAAAACCATCCAGCTACTCTTCCAAGACTTTTTTCACATTTGGGAACCCATTTTCATTAATTGTTCTTATAGTCTTAGCAGTACAAGTGTGGGGCCTGTACCGAGCCTACATACGGGTATAGTCTGACTATGCCCATAATGTTTTATCTACAACACTGCCTAAACATTAATTGAGCAAGAACAATAAACCTAGACATGCTAAAGTGAATGGGGAAAGTCCATACAGCCTAAACACTACACTGCCTACACAAAACAAACAAACACAAAAACCCATATATTTAAGAAATGTTGATAGTGGGAAAAATAGTTTTCCCCAGGGAAAACCATGCCAATTAGTAGTCTAGGGCCAAATGATCATCCATGAAAATATATGTATAGGTAACATTTATAAATACTGAGTAGTTTATATTGAGATTCTATATATTGAGAGAGAGAGATGAAAGATAGATAGATAGATAGATAGATAGATAGATAGATAGATAGGATAGAAAGATATATTGAATACTCTGCAGCCTACTTTGGTAGGACTTTATTGTTTTAAAATGACAAGTTTTTTTTTTAATTTCAATGCTTATCTAAATTTAATCCCTATGCTTGTGCATGTAAATATTTAATTCCTCCATCTCATCATACATCGGTTTAATTCTGGAACTTGTATCTCAAACCAACTATAGCTTGCCTTTGCACATTGTTTTTAAGCATCCGTATTAAATAATAGTACAGGTTTCATTTATTTTAGAACACAGGGATGATTATAAACTGGTTGAGTGTATATTTTCAGGGTATAATTTCCAGAAGTATATGAAATTCAACTAGAAATAAAATGTTGGATTTACTATATAATATAGGGCATAAAATATGCAAAAAGGAAAATCAATAAACATTTACTATAATTTGTATTATAAACACAAAGTGAAACATTAATTGAATGAAATAAGTATCATAGGAATAACTGGAAAAATTTATAGTTAAGAAAACCATGTGTTAATGTGCATTATATAAAAACTATGCATTTGAAGATATGCTACATCTAATTTCAGTAGCATATTATTAAAAACAAAAACTGTCTTAAACTAAAAGCAAAAATATTTTTCTGTGTCATTAGTATAATATTCCAGAAAAAACAATAATTTTAAATAAATGGATATGTACATGTGATATAATTGGTTAGAACCAAGTTTTTGTTTTCAGTTTCTGCAGGGCATCCTTAACATCCTTGTTCCTCAGGCTATATATCAAAGGGTTTAACACGGGTATCACTAAGGTATAAAACAGTGAGGTTATTTTGTCTTGATCTAGAGAATAAGAAGAACTTGGTCGAAAATACATGAATAACATTGTTCCCTGAAAAATTGCAACTGCAGTTAAATGGGAGGTGCAAGTAGAAAAAGCTTTGAACCTTCCCTCAGCAGAATGGATCTTTAAGACTGATAAAATGATATAGCAGTAGGAGACAAGAACTCCTGAGATGGTGCTCAGTTCAATGAATCCAAAAACAGTAAATAAGGCCAGTTCATTGACTTGTATGTCAGAGCAGGAGAGAAGGTAAAGTGGAGGCAAATCACAGAAGAAGTGGTTGATTTCATTGGACCCACAAAAACACAAACGAAATGTCAATGTGGTGTGTATCACAGCATCTACAATACCAACTATGTAAACTATAGCCAGAAGTTGGTAACACACCTTGCTGGACATATCTACTGCATATAGCAAGGGGTTGCTGATTGCCTTGTACCGATCAAAGGCCATCATTGCCAACAGCATACACTCTACATCTGTAAAGATGCAGAAGATGAAGAACTGCAGAACACAGCCAAAAAAAGTAATTGAATTGCTGCTCTTAGCAAGCAGGTCTAATAACATCTTTGGTCCAACTGCAGTAGAATAACAGACATCAGAAAATGAGAGGTGGCTGAGGAAGAAGTACATCGGTGTGTGAAGCTGATGTTCCATCCTAATCAAAATTATCATTCCAAAATTTTCAATAAGAATAATGAGATAAACAATTAGAAATGTTGTAAATAAAATCACCTTGATCACAGGATTATTGGTAATTCCCAAGAATAGGAACTCAGTGGCTGAACAGTTCCCCATATCCATTCTTCTTTGTTTTATAAACTGTTTCTAAATGATCAAGACAATGACTGATTAGATATTTTTACATGTTTGGATATTGTTATACATTACAATAATTTTTTTACAGTTATTTTTAGTCTTGAATAATTAAAGAATTCTTCTAAAATGTGTCTAATTTAGTTGACCCACATTGTGTCTATAATGCATAAAATCAGCTAATATTTTTTCTTAACCTAAGCAAAAATCTATTATTACTTTTATTACATATTCTGAATGAATCAAACTCTAGGTCTAGATTCAAAAGATGTGGAAGGAGTGCCAATGTAAGCCAGAAGAGCCAGAATAAAAAGAGAATTCATTTTGTACAAAAAAATCACATTTTTGCCTTAATAAAGAAATAATAATTTTAGCACTACTGCTTATATTGTACATAAATTAATGAATAAGAATTATTTTGACAATATTTGGTGTCCATTCTTTACTCAAAATTCAAAAGAATTTTAAAAATACCCATCATTTAGTGTCAATGTTTTGTCAGGAATTTTATAATCCGATCATAAACTTTATCTAATTGTGAAATATGAATTTCCCCAAAGTAAAATGCTATATCATAAAAAGTTATAAGAAGATCTAGAAATCTAAGACAGAGGGTGAAACACTTGACACAGAAATTTTAAAGACTAGAGCTAGCCTAGTGTCCATATAATGTCACGTATCTGTGCATTTCAAGATATAATGGTGGCAGTAAGTAGGATCCCCTTAAACAAAAAAGGCCAGTTACTCTAAAAGAAATGCTGAGCTCTGTGTTCAGTCAGAAACTATAAAAGGTAACAGGAGATGCCAATCTCTACTCTATACATACATCCACAACACCACAAGTGTTGTGAACACTTATGCACAAGAAGATAATATATGTCTACACATATACAAAATAAGAAACAAAACAACAAACCAGTATATACAATGTTATAGGTTTTCAATAAAATGATGATGGGTAGACATAAGGAATATTTCTGGGATATAGAGGGTTCAATTTCTTACATTATTTTAATTAACATGTGGATGTTAGACATCGTTTTTCTGTATGCTTGTTGTTTACAATTTGGAATTTATAGGTGGTTGAACACTTACTTTTTCTACAGTTAAATGTAATATATTATCCATAAGTTCTGAATTAATATACATTAATATTTTTGTTTAAGCTATCATTGTGTTAATAAATAAAATTTAAATTTACATATACTAAAACTTGTAAAGTGCCTTTTAAGAGGAAAAAAAGTACCTATGAATCCTAGCTAAAAGAATAATAGGTAAAACCACTATGGAGTTTACAGAAGCATTATGTCATGCAAATTCATACAATTTTTAAAAGAAAATATCTTTGGACATTAGGTTAAGAATCACATTTAACTCGTATGCCTGCACAAAATCAAATTCTACATTATTTAGTAATAATTTCTTTTTTGAAATAAAAGGATCTGTTTTGTCCTGTATTATGTAAATATACTCATTAGGAGACTTACCTGTGATGGTTCTGTGCTCATCAAAGGTATGTGAATTTATGTAGATGCCATTTTATTTTCACATAGTGACTACTGGGATTTCAATCTGAAAAGACTCTGCCTTCACTCTTCTGTATTATTTATCAATGTTTAATTAGATTTCTGTTTGTGAATTTCCCTCTGAGAATATTGCAAAAGGTTTAGCAAATGTTGATATTTTATTAATTTACTTTTGTTAAGGAACTTAATTAGCATCATTACTACACTTATTTCAGGTCAAGAAAAGGAGAGATGGATTGTGTAATCCCTTGGTACAAATACAAAAAATCATATTTTCCAAACATTTTTAATTTCTCAATGGGCCCTCCAAGAGGTAAAATTATAATTCATAGAGATGGAATCAATACATACATAATTAATGTATATTTTACCTTGTTTTATATAAAAGAAATTTGAAGTAGACTTACTGTATGTGAAAAAATTGGCTACCTAATTTTATTCTTTACTAATTCCAGAAGCAAAGATGAAGGAAAATTTAAGATACAGTAAGACAGTGACCTCATTAGCTGTGCCTACATAGTCTCTGGTAGTTCTGTGTTAGGATAATACTCATAGCTAGTCACAGAGAGATATGGAAGAAAAAAGTGCTTTAGAGAAGAGGAGAGGAGTACACGAACATATCTTAAGTAGACATGAACTTTGATACAGTCACAAGTCTATTTCTTTAGCTTGTATTTCAATAATAAATTCCCTGAAGTAGTTCCACAAGATAGAGTTTCAAAGACTTGAATCCAGGAATATAATGGATAAAACAAAATGAGTTTATGGAATTTGGAGTTGATTATTTTTTTTTTGGAGCTTATTTGTTTCACAGCCACTTCACTTAAAAATACAGGTCACATGAAGCTCAAGTTGGTTTTTAAATGGTGCAATAAAAGAACATTGCACAGAAATTGCAAGTGTTAAGCTTTTCTGTACATTTAAATGTGTTTCAAATAATGCCTTCTGCTATGTTGTTGATTTAACATTTAGAATTGTGCATACAAAGTAAGAAATACTAGTTACTTTATATAGAACACAAAATATTTCTCACGGTCAAAAAGCAGATGTATGTAGTTCAGCCAATGCTATATTGGGTTATATCCTCCTTTCTGGTTCAGAGGACTGGGATTTTACAATTTATTTATTTAATGATATTCTTCATTTACATTTCAAATCATATCCCACTTCCTGGTCAGCCTTCCACAAAACACCTGTCCCATACCCCATCTCTCCTCTTCCCTTTGCTTCTATGAGGTTGTTCTTCCACTGACTCACCAGATCCCACCTAACCGCTCTAGCATTCCCCTTTACTGGTACATCAGCTTCCACAGGATTTAGGGCCTCCCCTCCCATTGATGTCTGATAAGGCCATCATCTGCTACATATGTAGATGGAGCCATGGATCCATCCATGTGTACTCTTTGTTTGGTTGTTTAGTCTCTGGCAGATGTTGGTGGTCTGTTTAGTTGATATTGTTCTTCTGATGGGGTTGCAATCTCCTTCTGCTCCTTTTGTCCTTCTCCTAGCTCTTCCATTGAAGTTCCTCATGCTCAGTCAGGTGGTTGGGTGTGAGTTTCTGTATCTGTGTTGGTCAGATGTTGGTAGAATCTCTCAGGGAACAGCCATACCAGGATCTTGGCAGCAAGTGCTACATGGCATCAGCAATAGTATGCAGATGGGATAGATCCCTAGGTGGGGGAAGGATGTCTCTGGATGGCCTTTCCTTCAGTCTTTGTTACATTTTTTTGTCCCTGTCTTTCTTTTACACAGGAACATTTCTGGGTTAAAAATTTTGAGATGGGTGGAAGGCCTCAAATGGAGACCATGCCTATCTACTTCACGTGTTCTCTACAGGTTCTCTCTCTTCTTTGTTGAGTACTTCAGCTAAAACACCTCCCTGTTAAGAGCCTCTCACTTCCCTGCTGAGACTTTCTACTGACTTCCCCCAGTTCCCCATTGCCCACTGCTACTTATTACTATTAGATTTTCTGATCCTCTGTACTTCTGTCCTGTCCCTTCCAATATCTTATCCTGCCCCCCCCCTTATCCCTTCTCCTCCTCTCTCCCTCCCAGGTCCTTCCCGCTCTCTTCCTCTTGTGATTATTTTGTTCCCCTTTCTATGTAGGATTGAAGCATCCACATTTTGGTCTTCCTTTTTGTTAAACTCCGTAAGGTTGTTAGTTGTATTGTGCCTATTCTGAGATTTTAGGCTAATATCCACTTATCAGTGAGTATATACCATGTTATTTCTTTTGTGTCGGGGTTACCTCACACAGCATATTTTCTAGAAATTGAAGAAGACTTCAGAAAATGGAGTGATTTCCCATGTTCATGGATCAGCAGGATTAACATAGTAAAAATGGCTATTTTGCCAAAAGCAATCTATAGATTCAATGCAATTGCCATCTAAATTCCAACTCAACTCTTCACAGAGATAGAAAGAGTAATTCCTAAATTTATCTAGAATAAAGAAAGAAAGGAAGGAAGGAAGGAAGGAAGATTAGCTAAAACCATTCTCAAAAACAAAAGAACTTCTGAGGAATCATCATCCCTGACCTCAAGCTGTACTACAGAACAATAGTGGAATAAATAAATAAATAAATAAATAAACCTCAAGGTATTGGTACAGAGACAGGCAGGTATATCAATGGAATGGAACTGAAGACCCAGAAATAAACACACATCTATGGTCACTTGATTTTTGACAAAGAAGCCAAAACCATCCAGTGGGGAAAAAAAGATAGTATTTTCAACAAATAGTGCTGGTTCAACTTGTCATTAACATGTAGAAGAATGCAAATTGATCTATTTTTATCTCCTTGTAAAAAACTCAATTCCAAGTAGATCAAAGAATTTCACATAAAACCAGATAGGCTGACTCTAATAGAAGAGAAAGTGGAGCAGAGCCTAGATCACAAGGCTCTGGGCTTTCACTCTTTAAATATAGAATGGCCAGGAAGAGGCACAATGATTTATGAGAGAAAGCCTCAATTTCTAAGGGCTCTACACTTATTGATTAATCATTTCACAGGACTGCTACTAGTCCCATCATTTTGAAGGTTAAAATTTCAAGATATAAGGAAGCAAGCTGTCATCATACCTGTCTATTTGATTATGGAATGATTAATGGTCAGTTGCTAAAACATTGCAGAGGTATAAACTTATACAGCTTTTTACCCAAAGAAAGAATCTTTCTTGGTTACTTTTCTTTTTGGTGTCCTTTTATCACATGCCATGTTCTACACTGAAAATAAGAAACACTTCTCAGACTTTATTTTTTAAGTGATTAATTAATTTATTTATTTACTTCCCAAATGGTGGGTTTGGGGGAGGGGGCAGGATTTATTTTTATAGTGAAATGATACAGTGTTTCAAGCTGTCATTAAGAAAGCCTAAAACAGTCCATGGCATTTACCATATCCAATTAGTATGAAATTAACAATGTTTTGTGTCTTTGACCTTTCGGATATGATGTATCTTTTCCAAAGAAAGTATTTAAACTATCATAAAAAATTGAATAAATTAAGATGAAAAGTAATGTACAAATAAATTCTATTTTATTACAGCCAAATTAATACCTCAGTATCTAGTAATTTAAAATATTTTCCAAGAAATTAATCTGTTTGGTTTTGTCTGTATGAATGTTTCATTAATAATTTTACCAACATCCAATTATATACTAAATATATTATCTAGTATTGAATTTGATTAATTTTTTTTCACCTTCTTTATCCACATATGATGTTGCAGTTTTAAGTTCAGGATTAAAATGCTTAGACCTATAATATATTTAATATGGTATTTGGTGACATTTGTCTAAGAAAAGAATAACATAACTTCAGATCTTAAGGGACAAAGTAAACAAAGAGCAATATATAACTATTGATACATTTACAAAAATAAAAAAGGGAAACCTTCCTCAAAAAAGTGATATATATTTAACGAGGGGAATTTCAATCACACACAAAGAAGGGATTCACAGTTGGTGAAAGGAACTTCTGTCACAGAAATGGAAAGGTTTCATAGTTGATAATAGAAGCTCCAAGTACAGTTATACAGGACTACTCCACAAGCACTCAAGAGCTTTTATATAAGGAACATTAATCTCTTTTTCACATGTTAATAGTGACTAGATAATAAGCAGCATCTATTTATATATAAAAATTTTCTGATTTCAAAAGTTTTGTCATGCAGATGTTATATGAGATACAATGACTTTTCACTGAATGTGTCAGTGATGGTAGAGCAGTTTTTATGTCACATAAGTAAAGCTTGTGTGGTTTCCAAATGCCATAGACCTGTTTTCCTCTGTCTTTACCAAGTTATCAAGCCTTCATGTGTTCACATCTCCAACATTCATAATTTTGCTTCTCCAATAAATAAAATCTTTCTCCTACACACTGAATTTAAGTACTTTCATTTGGATCAATGGTTTTCAACAGTGGGTCAGAATCTCTTTGGCAAACCTCTGTCTCCAAAATTATTTAGATTATAATTCATAATAGTAGAAAATTATATTTTGAAATAGTAACAAAAATAATTTTATGGTTGTGGTTACCACAAAATTAGAATTTGTATTAAAGTGTCCCAATATTAGGAGTTTGAGAAACACTGCCCTAGATGATGGCATGTAACTTAATTACATCAGAATTATTTTGAAGTATACTATACAATTTACAAGTTCAATTGAATTCTGTTACATTCAAAAGAATACAAGTCTACAAAGAAAAGCATTTGAATATGTCTTAAAACATGAGTCTATTATTAGGCAAAGTTATATTAGTAAATATTTATACAACATAATCAAAATTACTAAAACATATAGATGATACATCGTAATACCTATAAAATCATCAATTATAGTAATGAAGAACTTTTTAGAATCATGTGTGCTAGGAATTAAATATATATACTCAAACAAAATATTATGAGTCCTACTACATTTATTGTACTTAAGTTATTGAAGAAACATGCATTTGACTAATTTAAAATACAAATCATAGCTTTCATCTATATTAACATTATAATTTTCTAGCAAAAAACAAATCATTAAAATTAAGTGGATATATACATGTCATATAATTCTTTAGAAATACATTTTCATTTTCAGTTTTTGCAGAGCCTCTTTCACATCCTTGTTCCTCAAGCTGTAAATCAGAGGGTTCAGCATTGGAATAACAAGTGTGTAGAACAGTGAAGTCATTTTATCTTGATCCAGAGAATAAGAAGAACTTGGCCGAAAATACATGAAAAGCATAGTTCCCTGGAAAATGGCAACTGTGGTAAGATGGGAGGTACAGGTGGAGAAAGCTTTGAACCTTCCTTCAGCAGAACGGATCTTTAGGACTGATAAAATAATGTAACAATAAGAGACCAGAACTCCTGAGATAGTGCTCAGTTCAATGAATCCAAAAACAGTAAATAAGGCCAGTTCATTGACTTGTATGTCAGAGCAGGAGAGAAGGTAAAGTGGAGGCAAATCACAAAAGAAGTGATTGATCTCATTAGAACCACAAAAACATAAACGGAATGCCAAGGCTGTATGTATCAAACCGTCTGTTGTTGCCACCAGGTAAACCCCAGTCATAAGGATGGAACACACTATGCTAGACATGTTCACTGTGTAGAGCAATGGATTGCTGATGGCCTGGTATCTATCAAAGGCCATTACTGCTAGTAGTAAACACTCAGAATCTGCAAAGACACAGAATATCAAAAACTGCAGAGCACACCCCAAAAAAGGAATTGATTTCTCTGCAGCTAAGAGATCCACCAGCATCTTCGGTCCAATTGCTGTGGAATAGCAAAAGTCACAGAAAGAGAGATTGCTGAGAAAAAAGTACATGGGTGTGTGGAGCTGAGTGTCTATTCTAATTAACATGATCATCCCAAGATTGGCAAGAAGAGTAATCAGATAAACAAGTAGAAATATGGTGAACAGGGCCACTTTCTTGCCAGGGTCATTAGTAATTCCTAAAAAAATGAATTCATCCAGAGACGAGCAGTTTCCCATATCCATTCTTCATTCTTCTTATGTAAATTCTAAAGGATATTATCAAAATTAGGTGGATGCATTCTTAGTTATTTCTAAAAAAGAGAATAATTTATTGTGTGGATTTTGCCTCAAATATCTACCCAGTCACATTACTCTGTAAGTAGACCTTTACGATATCATAATAGAATATATTTAATAGTGTGAGGGTTCAGTTGTTATGATGAGTGACATCCTGGTACCATTGTGAAAAATGTAACTACTTATATTTTCAACATGTTTGATGCCCCCCTTAATTTTTCAAACATATTTCTGAATTGTTACTTAAACGACAATGTATGTAAATTAAATAGCAATCATAGAGGCAATATGCTATACCATAAAAGGTTAGATCTTTTCATATTTAAAAACATTCACCTGAACAAAATATTAGTTATAAGTATTCAGATTTTCTAAACTCATGATTGCTTGAAATAACATTTTTTCAGTTCAAAAAGCAATGGACATCTATATCAATGGTTGATGAAGGTTAAAATCATTTTATTCTGATGCTATGTTGCCTATAACATTTTAAAACAAAGAAAACAAATTATAATATCATGTCAGAATATTTATTTTTGCTGGTCTATGTTTGCTCCAAAGGAAAGTCTAGAGACAAATCATTAAAATCTGGGCACAATTTAAAACAAAATTTGTTAATCTATTACTTTACACTAATATTTGCCTTGTGTTAAGTTTTTAAATCAAAAATTTTGTTGTGAATTTGAAAAGAAAATAAAGAAACATTAATTTTTAAAGATGTATATGTTTATCATTTTACATATGAGGTATTTATTATTAAATATCTCATATTATTATTTTATATATGAGAAGTTGTATTTCTCTTATCTGGTTAAAAAGAAATCATCAACAGATGACAACAACAAAGACTTCAATTAATGTGTAGTAGTCCATTATAGTCAAATGTTCAAGGGTAGCTTATGAACCTATATTAAAATAAATTAATAATATGTTAATTGGGAACTGCAAATGTTTATATTCAAAGTCTTCTACTCTGAAAACAAATTATCATTTAATACCTCATGATGCATCAATATAAATAAACATATTTATTTAAAAAGTTCTCATTATTTTCCAAAGACGATCAATATTTTAAACCTTGTATTTTAAAATATTGAAACTCAAGAACATACCTGAAGTGAAGAGCTCAATTGTACATGAATACTAAGCAATTGGTGTTTTTTCATGCAGTTAAAATTTGGGGTTTATATCTATGAAGCTACTTCCCTAAGGCTTTGATGTTCTCAAAGCATTTAGTTAATTACATTTCTGGTTCAGTATTTTCCCAAGTGAATCATGAATACCTTAGGCAAAGCTTGAGCTTAAATCTTGATGACAATCAGTCAATTGATCTGTATTAGAATTGAAAATAAAAATTAATTTTATATTCTAAAATATAATTTATGTTTACATAATATGTACTAGAGAAAACCTGATTTCATTGAGTTAATTTTATATCCACTAATTTTGCTGAAGTTGTTTATCAGCTGCAGGGGTTCTTTGGTAGAAATGTTTAGATCTTTTATCTGAAAATATCATATCATCTGAAAATAGTGTTATATTGACTTTTTTGTTTCCAACTTGCATCCCCTTGATCTCCACTTATTGTCTAATTGTCCTAGCTAGAACTTCTAGTACTTTATTGCATAGATAGGGGGAGAGTGGGCAGCCTTGACTTGCCCTTGATTTTAATGGGATTGTTTCAAGTTTCACTCCCTTTAATTTGGTGTTTGCTATATATTGCTTTTATTATGTTTAAGTATGTTCTTTGTATCCCTAATCTCTCCAAGACTTTTATTTGTTTATATATTTTTATTTTTTTGATGCTTTATTTACATTTCAAATGTTTTCCCCTTTCCAGGTCTGTCCTTTGGTAACCCCCTATCCCATACTCCATCCCCTGCCTCTATGAAGGTATTCCCCAACCCATCTCCCCACTCCTTTCTTCCATCCCTGGCATTCTCCAGGAGTTTTAACATGAAGGATTATATTGGATTTTGTATAAAGCTTTTTCAGCATCTAATGAGATGATCATATGATTTTTATTTTTGAATTTGTTTATATAGTAGATTACATTGATTGCTTTTCATATACTGATCCATCCCTGCAAACCTGCAGTGAAGCCTACTTGATCATACTAAATTATGTTTTTGATGTCTTCTTGGGTTTGATTAGTAAGAAATTTTTTGAGTACGTTTGCATCAATGTTCATAAGCAAAATTGTTCTGGAGTTCTCTTTCTTTGTTGGGTCGTTTTGTGGTTTAGATATCAGAGTATCTATGGTCTCATAAAATGAATTAGGTAATGTTCTTCCTGTTTCTAATTATGGAATACTTTTCATGAGTGTTGATAATAGCATTTCTTTGAAGGTTTGGTAGAATTCTGCACTAAAACGATCTGGCCCTGGGCTTTTATTGGTTGGGAGGATTTTAATGACCTCTTTATTTCCTTAGTGTTGATGGGAAAGTTTAGATAGTTTACCTGATCCTAATCTTGATTTAATTTTAGCTCATTTTATCTATCTAGAAAAAGTCCATTTTTCCTAGAGTTTACAGTTTTGTATAGGATAGACTGTTGTAATAAGATCTGATGATATTTTTAATTTCTAGTTTCTGTTGTTAGAACTCCCTTTTGATTTTTTAATTTGTTCATTTGGATACTGTCTTTGTGCCTCTAAGTTTATCTTTTTGATTATCTCAAAGAACCAGCTCTGTTTTATTGAATATTTGGATTGTTATCTTTCCTTATAATAGGTTGATTTCAGCCCTGAGCATTACTATATCTGCTGTAGACTCCTCATGGGTGTGTTTGCTTCTTGTGTTCTATAGCTTTCAGATGTGTTCTTAAATTCCTAGTGTAGGACCTCTCCAATTTCTTTATAAAGTGCTATGAATTTTCCTCTTTTTTTCCTACTTTATTTACATTTCAAATGTTTTCCTCTTTCTAGAACTCCCCTTTGGAACATCCCTATTCCCTCCCTCTCCCCTGCCTCTATGGGGGTATTCCCCCACCCACCCACCCACCAACTCTCGTCTTCCCTCCTTGACATTCTCCTATACTGGGGGATCTAACAACCTCAGGCCCAAGGGCCTCTTCTCCCCCTGATGTCTAAAAAGTCCATCCTCTACCACATATGTGGCCAGCAGCATGGGTCCCTCCATGTGTATTCTTCGGTTGGTGGATCAGTCTCCAGGAGTGTCTGGGGTGTTAGGCCACTTGCCACTGTTGCTGCCTCCCTGGGGATGCAAACTCCTTCAGCTCCTTCAGTCCCTTTCCAAGTCCACCATCTGGGACCTGACACTCTGCCCTACTGGTACTGTGAAGTGACTCTTAGGTATTTCGAACTTTTGGGTTAATAACCACTTAACAGTGAGTACATACCATGTTCATTCTTTTGTAAACAAAAGAATGAACTTCATTCTGAGTGAGAGTTACCTCACTCAGAATGATATTTTCAAGATCCATCCATTTGTCTGCGAATTTCATGAAGTCATTGTTTTTAATAGCAGAGTAGTATTCCATTGTGTAAATGTACCACATTTTCTGTATCCATTCCTCTGTGGAGGGACATCTGGGTTGTTTCCAGCTTCTGGCTATTATAAATAGGGCGGCTATGAACACAGTGGAACATGTGTCTTTATTACATGTTGAAACATCTTCTCGGTATATGCCCAGGAGTGGAATAGCTTGGTTCTCAGGTAGTATTATGTTCATTTTCCTGAGGGTCCGCCAAACTGATTTCCAGAGGGGTTGTATCAGCTTGCATTCCCACCAGCAGTGGAGGAGTGTTCCTCTTTCTCCACATCCTTGCCAACATCTGCTGTCACCTGAGTTTTTGATCTTAGCCATTCTGACTGGTGTGAGGTGAAATCTCAGGCTTATTTTGATTTGGATTTTCCTGATGACTAAGGATGTTGAACATTTCTTTAGGTGCTTCTCGGACATTCGAGTTTCCTCAGTTGAGAATTCTCTGTTTAGCTCTCTTTTCTAGTTTTTGATAGAGTTATTTGTATCTCTGAAATCTAGCTTCTTGAATTCTTTGTACACATTGGATATTAGCCCTCTATCAGATGTAGGATTGGTAAAGATCTTTTCCCAATCTGTAGGTTGCCGTTTTGTCCTACTTACAGTGTCCTTTGCCTTACAGAAGCTTTTTAATTTTATGAGGTCCCATCTGTCTATTCTTGATCCTAGAGCACGAGTCGTTGGTGTTTTGTTCAGGAACTTTTTCCCTGTGCCCCTGTGATTGAGACTTTCCCCACTTTCTCTTCTATTACATTCAGTGTATCTGGTTTTATGTGAAGGTCCTTGATCCACTTGGACTTGAGCTTTGGACAGGGAGATAGGAATGGATCAATTCATAATCTTCTATATTTAGACTGCTGGTTGAACCATCAGCATTTGTTGAAGATGCAGTCTTTTTTCCACTAGATGGTTTTAGCTCTTTTGTCAAAGATCAAGTGACATAAGTGTGTGGGTTCATTTCTTGTTCTTCAATTCTATTCCATTGATCTACCTGCTTGTCACTGTACCAATACCATGCAGTTTTTATCACTACTACTTTGTAGTACAGCTTGAGGTCAAGGAAGCTGATTACCCCAGAAGTCCTTTTTTTGTGGAGAAGAGCTTTTGTTATCCTGTGTTTATTGTTATTCCATATGAATTTGAGAATTTCTCTTTCTAAGTCTATGAAGAATTGAGTTGGGATTTTGATGGGGATTGCATTGAATCTATAGATTGTTTTCAGCAGAATGGCCTTTTTAACTATATTAATCCTGCCAATCCATGAGAATGAGAGATCTTTCCAGCTTCTGAGGTCCTCTTTGATTTCTTTCTTCAGAGACTTGAAGTTCTTGTCATACAGATCTTTCACTTGTTTGGTTAGAGTCATTTGCATATTCATTTGGAATAACAAATTACACAGGATAGTGAAAATTATTCTCATCAATAAAAGAAATTATGAGGGACTCGTCATCCCTGACATCAAGCTGTATTATAGAACAATAGTGAAAAAAAACTGCATGGTATTGGTACAGAAACAGACAGGTACATCAATGGAACAGAACTGAAGACCCAGATACTAACCCACACACCTATGGTCACCTGATGTTTGACAAAGGAGCTAAAATCATTCAGTGGAAAAAAGGCCTGACACTATTACTGTTGCTATGGTGTGCTCACAGAAAAGAGCCTAGCAAAGCTATCCTCTGAGAGCAACAAGGAACTGACTGAGACAGTCAGTTGCAGATACTTACATCCAACCATTAGACTGAATTCCGGTAGCTCTGTGGTAGAATTAGAAAAAGTCTGCAAGAAGCTAAAGAGGAGGGAGATCACGTTGGAAGACCAGCAATCTCAATTAACCATTATCACTGAGATCTTTCAGGCACTGAGACTCCAACCAGGCAACATACAAGTGTTTGTCTGAGTCCCCTGACACATATCCAGCAAAGGACTGTCTGGTATGGCCTCAGTGGGAGAAGATATGCCTAATCCTGTAGTGACTTAAAGCCCAGGGAGTGGGGAGGATGGGTAGAGACATACTTTTGGAGACTTGGGGAGGAAGAATATAATGAGTAACTGTGGAAGGTTGGACTGCAAGGGGAGCAATGACCTAAATGTAAAAAAAAAAGAAAAGAAAATTAACAAAAAATTAAAAAAGTATAAATAATTAAAAAGAAAACCACAAGAGTAATTGGATATAGTAGATAATCCCTCTCTTTTATAATTATGAAAATCTTAAAATATTTAAACATAAAGCAGACCTGATTAGTCCCTCACAAAATGTTTCTAAATATGGCCAACAGTTCAGGTTTTTTTTCTAACCAAGCATTTATCAAAGTTTTTTCCTGGTTTATTATGTGTGTTTTCAAGTAAGCTGAATGTGAATGAGAAAAAAGTACATACTCTTGGGACTTCACTGCTTGCATATACTATCACAAAGGCTCCAAATTACTCAACACTTTGCTTGAATATAAACATTCTCTTTGATAAACTCATGAAATAAAATTAGACTCATAAATGTATTATCCTTCATTTACATTCCAAGAACACAAAAGTTGCTTCTATCAGCACAATGTCTACTAATACTTTTTTAATTCATATAATCTTTCTCTTACTCCTCATGGCAAATTGTTGAAACATGTAAAACAGTTTCTGGTCTGGGCCAGTGCTCTGAACAGACCTTGGGCCTGAACTCATAAGCCAGTCTCACAACACTCAGAGGAAACTCCAATTGCAGGCACTCTAACACGCCCTGGATCAAAGGATCAGAGGTGAGGAAGACTCAACATCTGTCCCAACACCAGGAGTAACTGGGACCAGATGGATCCAGGGACCCAGGAACATTGCTGAACCAGTGAAATGATCTTCTTCCAGTCAAGGCAGATGCCCTGAGCAGACCTTGGATGCGAACTCCTCAGACAGTCCCACAACACCTAGAGGAAGCACAACTCCCAGATGCTCTAACATGCCCAGGATCCCAGGATCCCAGGAACTTTGTCACAAAAGGATCTCAGGGTCCCAGAGGCAGCTTGACTCCCAGGAGCTCTGACACACCCAGGATTTCAGGATCACACGATCCCAGAATCACATGATAAGAGACAGCTGGTCTCTGAAGAGTTCTGACACAACCAAGATCACAGGAATGACAGGCTCCAGTCAGATAAAGGGAGGGCAGGTAGCATTAGAGATAACCAGAAGGCAGGACATAAACAACAGAAACCAAAGTTAACTGGCATCACCAGAACCCAATTCTCCCACCATAGCAAATCCTGGATACAGCATCACAAAGGAAAAGCAAGACTGGAATATAAAATTACTTCTCATGATTATGATAGAGGACTTTTAAAAGGTTGTAAGTAAGTCCCTTAAGGTAATACAGGAAAACACAGGTAAACAGCTAGAAGCCCTTAAAGAGGAAACAAAAAAATCCCTTAAAGAATTACAGGAAAACCCAACCAAACAGGTGAAGGAATTGAATAAAACCATCCCGGATCTAAAAATGGAAACAGAAACAATAAAGAAATCATAAAGGAAGAAAATCCGGGGATTGAAAACCTAGGAAAGAGATCAGAAGTCATAGATGCAAACATCACCAACAGAATAAAAGTGATAGAAGAGAGAAACTCAGGTGCAGAAGATACTATAGAAAACATTGACATAACAGTCAAAGAAAATGTAAAATGCGAAAAGGTCCTAATACAAAATATCCAGGAAATCCAGGACACAATGAGAAGATGAAACCTAAGGATAATATGTATAGAAGAGAATGAAGATTCCCAACTTAAAGGGCCAGTAAATTCATTCAAAAAATTATAGAAGAAAACTTCCCTAACCTAAAGAAAGAGATGAACATAAACATT